>VZRE01012469.1:0-36181 GCA_013396775.1 Cephalopterus ornatus
TCCCTCCCTCTCTCTCTCCCTCTCTCCCTCTCTCCTTCTCTCCTTTCCCCTCTCCCTTCCTCCCTCTCTTCCTCTCTCCCTTCCTCCCTTCTTCTTCTCTCCCTTCTTTCCTTTCACCACATCCCATCTCCTTTTTTTCCTCTGTCTTTACTCTTCCTTTTTCCTCTCCCCCCCGTTCTTTGCATTTTTACAGGTGTGGAGCAGGGGCAGGACCTCAGTTCAGTGTTATCCTCTGGTGCCAGCTCAGTGTGCTCAGCACCTGGAGTGTTACCCCTGGATGTTTCTTACACGGCAAATCATGTAACAAGTCGAAATACAGGTCAGCTAAAAACACCCTGAAACCTGGCAGGCACTTTATTAACTGTTACTCCCTGGCTTCAGGATGACTTGGGGATTCAGTAAGTGGGTTAAGGAGTTTTCCCATCAAGGTCAGTGGCAGGAATCTGGTGCAAAGTGGCCATAAACACAAGGTGTTTTCTGCCCTACAGAAGTCAGTGAGTTTTGGTTTAAGCTCCTGCTGCAGGAATAGGAACATTGGGGAAAAAAGCCTCTAATAAGAAAAATGCAGGTCTGGGGGCATTTTTTTTCTTCATTTTTTTTGTCCCAGACAGAAATATTTTCTCCTGTTTTCTCCAAAGAATGCTGTGGAAAATAAAGGAGAGTACAAACTCCATCCAGATGGAATGGCATTTGCACAGTGCTTTGCCACAAGCAGCCAGTGGCTCCTGGTTGCTGTCCACCATCTTTTCAAGGTCCTAGTGATTATGAATCTCCATAAAGTCCAGAGGGTATGTTCTACCATCACCTGATTGAGTTTTAATAATGAAAAAGCCTAGCTGAATCCTCTTCTGTTAAAGAATCTCTGGAAAAACACTCCCAGAGTAAGCACTGAGGCGTTGGATCCATCAATGTTAAGAGATACTTTTCCAGACAGAGATATGATGATACATCTTTCACAGTCCAGTCCAACCACCTGATCCTGGATGTCTAAGACTGAGCCACTGTCCAGTCCTAAGGCAGGTGGACACTTCCATTAGATGGTTGCTCACCTTCCTTACACATTTATCATGGGGTGGATTTAATCACACTCTGAGATACAGATATAGGGGAGCTGTTTACAAGTATTTCCAGTACCTGGCTAGTAGACAATTTGTCTGGGATCCACCCTTCTAATTTAAGCTGCCCATATTTAGTGTTTCCATCAGATGCTCCACAGAAATGGAGAATTAGTCAGCACATTCAGAGAGGGTAAGGATGTGATTCATCAAACCTCAGAGAAGCAGCTACTTTAGGATAAACCAAATCTTGTCCTGAACTTCATCAGTGCCCCTGATTCACTGTCCTGTGAGAAGAAAGAGAGCCTGGGCTGAATCGGTCAGTAGTCACCTCCCTTGTGGAAATGCACGAATAGTGGGACAAATCCCATCCCTGAGGACAAATCAGATGAAAACCATCCTGACTGCGTGAGATGAGGTCAATCCTCACTGCCTCGCCATGGGGGTGTTACCAATCTGATAACCAGATGTGCCAAAGCACTTGTTCTGCTGTAGTTGCAAGGCATTCCTGTTACAAAGGCAATAATGCCCCTGACAGTGAGGGAAAGATCTGCAATGGTCTATCTGCCACAGTCTCTTGGACTTCTGGGAGTTGAGTGGAAAAGATATTGGGAAAGATCTGTAATGGTTTATCTGCCACAGATCTCTCGGATTTTGGAAGTCAAGTTATAAGCATAGAGATTAAATTGAAGCATGTCCCAGATCTGTCTTGATTTCACACTGGCTTCTGAAGAGAATCAAAAGGTCTGACTTGACTTACAAGGTCCCTAAAATGTTGGATGTCATTCTTACATGTCCACCATCACAACAGGGAGATGAACATGAGTTGAACACTCATCCAGCTGGAAGAGGGAAGAAGGTTGGTATCAGAGATTCCCTTCTGTGCACAGCATTTTAGTGGCCTGGATTATCTTGCATCTGTGGACCTGTCAGACCTGCCTCAAAGCTCACCAGCGTGACACGGGCTGGCACACCAGCAAGGCAGGGGCTTTTCATCTGAGTTCCTTGTTTTCTTGCTCCTTTGATTTACTCCAGGGTCGCCCATGGCTTGGCGAGGTGCTGGGGTTTATTTCTGTCTGCACATCCAAATACATCAACATTAATTGCTCTTTCCAGGCCTTGGCTACTTCTTCTTTAGCAGAGAAATAGAACTCAAGCGGTGATGAATTCTTAGTTCATGCCCATAAATCCAGGCTGTGAACTCAACCCTGGGTTATTATCGTTCGTTTACAGAGATCAGTTGGGAGGATGGAGAGGGAATGGAGAAGGACTCCAGTTCTGCTGCCAGCAATATGTTGATGAGCTCCACTGCCTTCCTGTGATGCTTCCAACCCTTCTTGTAATCTGTCAGGGTGCCTACAAGGAACAGCATCTGGCTCAAACTCAGCCTTGCAAGAATGAGCACATCCTGACTTTTAAAAAAAAAGATACAAACACACCGAAACTTGAGAAACTCCCTTTGTCACTATTTTTTTTTTTTAGGAATCTGCTTTGTCACTGCGCACCAAGGACTTGTTTGCATCTGCTGTTTGCTGCAAACACTAATTCACAGCCTCACCCCTGGATTTAACGCGGCCTATAAAGGCACTTCATCCAGCCGGTCACTGACAGACTTCCTTCAGTCAGCAGGAGGAAAAGGAAAGAAAAAGGAGCCAATACAAACATGTTGCTATGGAGAAAATGAATAGAATGCTCATTGTGCATAGCATGAAGTAAAAAGCATAAAAATCCTTAAAACAGGGGGGAAAATGGGGGAAAGTTGGAAACAGATTCAATATTTGAATTAATGTCAGACCTGCATTCTTTTTGTCAGAGGAGGTGAAATTCAACTGTTTCATTTTACCCTTCTCCTCCTCTCTTTCCCTTTTCTCTCCCTCTTTTTTTTTCTTTTTCTTTTTTAAATAAAATAGCAGTCCAAAATTAGCAAGAGTGGGAAAAGTAAACTGGCAGGTATTAATTAGCTGGACAGGTAGCAAAAGTAAAACCTCCACAGCTCTGTACTCTGGAAATTCTGGAGCAGAGTAGGAGGGGGAAATTCACATTTAAATATTTAACTCATTCTATTTTTTTTTTAATCAGCTTTCCTATTGAGTTAGAGGAAAGAAAGATGGATATGGTTTGCATCCTTCTCTGATGAATTTGACTTTTGCACCGAAATCAACAGCATTTCTATGATAAACACAGAGTCAGTGCTGTAACTTTGATGTCCCACTACCTTACTTCCCCCTGCATGATGCTATTCCTGGACCTGAGTGCCTTTGGAAAACAGGGCTTTGTGATATAAGTATGAACACAAAATTAGGTTATTGTTTAACTCCACTTTCACTACATTTTAGAGGTCATAAGCTGGTTTTGCTCATTCATAAACTCACCAAGACGTATTTTTAAATCCTCGTGAAAACCTGACCCTTATTCTCTGTTTTTCACCCTATAAATTCGAAGAATTTCAAAGCCACTCCTATTTACCTGATACAACACATGGGTTCTGTTGGAGGGGCCAGGAATTACTTCCTTGCCATTGCTGGTTGGAAAGTGTTTTCCCGTGGATCCACGGAATGTCAGATACATCCTGCTCCGTGTACTTCCACCTGATCCACACAACTGGAACATTAGACAGTAGTAAGAAATTCTTCCCTGGGAGGGTGGAGAGGCCCTGGCACAGGTTTCCCAGAGAAGCTGTGGCTGCCTCATCCCTGGAAGTGTCCAAGGCCAGGTTGGACAGGGCTTGGAGCAACCTGGGATAGTGGAAGGTGTCCCTGCCCACGGCAGGGGGTTGGAACTGGATGGTCTTTGAGGTCCCTTCCAACCCAAAACATTCTGAATCTTCCCAGGACAGATTCAAAAGCTACAGATCATCTAGTTTCCCACATTTCTGGTAGGAAAGGCAAGAGAAAGGTCAATTTTTTTTCTTTATAGAGTCCCATTACTGTATTTGACCTTTCGGGGAGCAGAAGTCAGGTTTCTATGACCTTTTCGGTTCTTGTTTTTTCTCCTCAAACTGCCAGCCAGGAATTCAGATGTCAGGTTCCTCCAGAGGAGAACAAAGAGCAGGAGCTGAATCATGTACTGTAAACACATGGACACGACCCTGAGTGAGGGCTTTGTACTCTTTGGTCGTCCACTGTCAGCCCTGAGTTAGAAATTATCCGGGGTTGTGGTTGATCAAAGGCTGGGATTGAACAAGAAACCAAAAAAATATAGGACAACACCACAGAGGGCTGATTGCCTTAAAATGATAACCAGATTATTATTTTTTTTTTTAATTTCTCAGGAGACATAATTGTGCAGGTCACCTTCTTTCTTCTCAGTGTGTCAAAACAATTCCCAAGGTCTCTCTGCGGAATTGCCGCCAAGGCTAATTTAGTGCCATAAGTCTAAATCTCCCAAGTATCTCCTTCTGAAAACAACAAAATACGATAGAAGCAGCGAATCAGCCGAAATTAAAACATCCTAAGACTCATTGCACCAACCTGTCCCATACTTACATGTAAAATAACCTGAGAGTATAACAGAAAAGAGGGATATAATTTGACATTATTAATATCATCCATCAATCTTCCGCTATGCTGAGATGAACAAATGCTGCTGTTCCCAAAGACAGGAATGCTCTGGTGCATTAGGCACATGAAGGCAAGTGACTGAACACACAAGGAAAACCCTTTTACAGGGATTTCCCACTCTGTTACTCCTGGGTGTGTTTCAGAGAAGAGGACAGACCTGCTGCATTTTAAAGCTTAAACACACCCCCCCCTCCAAATTTTGGGGCTAAACCAGGGTATTTGGAGGCTAAAAAGCATCTTGGTTCCACGACTGAGTTGGTGTTAAAGACAAATATGAGCCACTGTGTGTGTGGGAATTACACAACTTAAAAAACAGACAATTTTTTTTGTAAAAAAGGAGACAATTTTGGGGCTACAAAAAAAGGGGCAAATTTTTGGCCGAACAAAAAGGGCCAGTTTGGGACCAAACCAAACAAAAAAAGGGGCAGTCTGGGGCCGAGCACCAGAAATGGGGCCAATTTTCCCTCCGGAGAAAAAAAAATAAAAAAGGGCAATTTTGATTTTTTTTTTTCTTTTGATTCTTGACATATTTTGGGGGTTTAAAGTTATTTTTAGGGGGTGTGGAGGTGCCCAAAGGTTGATTTTGGGATGAGGGGCAGCTCCTCACAGCAGTGCTGGCTCACGACTACCCTGTAGCTCTTGAGGGCCCAACGTGGAGCGTTGACCACACATCTCCAGAAACGTCAACACATATTTCTTCATCAAGAAGTATAAGCTTCGAAGGCAGGGTACATTTTTCCAGGTTTTGGCAAAATTAAGAGAAACCGTCAGAGAAAATCACCAGCATGATCCAACAGATCATGGAGAAGGAGGCAAACCCCTGAGTGCCCTTTAACTGCAACGTGGGAGAGGGTGAATTAATTCGGCTGATAACACTAATTCCTGATAACATTCCAGGCTGACAACATCCCTAACTTCTGTTTTTGCCTTTCATTACACTTTGCTTTCATCTCTTCCCGAGATGAAGGTCTAATCCCCGGGCCACGTTGCCAAGTCCTTTTCTCTAGATGAAAGATGAGGCAAGAAACAACAGATGGATACAAACCAACGACGCAGCGCGGAGAAGTCATGAGACAATCTGGTGCCACCATGCTCAAGATATTCCTCCTTGCAGTTCTCTGCAGGCTCTAATTTCTGCAGACAGCTGCCTGGGGAAGGTTTTCAGAGGTAGGTGTACCGTAACACCCACAGCTTGGGAATCTCTGGGCTAGAGGAAAGAGGATATTTTTTCCTCCTTATGTTCCAGAACTCAGTGAAGTCCTATAGCCCACACAGAGTACATCTCCACTGAGCTGTTTTTCTATCCCTACCTGCAGTCTCTCTCCATTCCTCTCCATGCCCAGCACTGACAAGTTGGAAGTTACACCAGTAATGTTACCACCACAAATGGCTAATAGCTGCAGGAACATCCCAGGGAGGTCTGAGAGAGAAAACAAACCCAAACTGCAATAAAAATAATCCTTAGATATTATGAAAAACTTTTTCAGCAGGAAAACAGTCAATCCAGGAGAAGACCTCTGAAGAATCTGCTGGGAAAGGGGCTTTCTATCAGAAACCACAGATCCTTCCCTCCTTCTATCACAGCGTGTTTGTGACTGCAAAATGCACATCAGTGCAATGAGAACAGACAGTTGCACATGTTCCATGAGCCCCAGGACAATGGTCTCTGCGTTAAACAATGTTTGCTTCTGCTGCTTGGGATGAAAACACAGCTTGAAAATCCTCCCTGGGTCCATCTGCACCAGGGGAACAGTGGGACACGATTGTGAATGGGATCAGTCTTTCAGTGAGTGCCAGGAACCAGGTGATAAAGAGTTTGGAAAAAAGACACAGTTCCTCCACCTCCAAAAAGTTCAGATGCTTTGCTTGAGGTTGTCATGAGCTGCCACTCACCTTATCTTTTCATCTGTGGGCACCTTCTGAGCTCGTGGGAGATGGGCATGAGACCACCTTCTGAGCTCGTGGGAGATGGGCATGAGACCTGCTTCTCATTCACAATAAAGAATGAAGCTCTTTGCTATTATCCTATTCAGTGATCTATGAAATCATAGGGGGTGCTTTCAGGTGGTTGGTTTTCTTGTGAATTGATGCATATTTGCATTTTTAAAATTATTTTTTATAGTTTAGCAAAAAAATTGTGCTCTGCCAAGATGTTTAATCATAAAATCACAGAATGGTTTGGGTTGGAAGAGACCTTCAAGATCATCTCGTTCCAGCCCCCTGGTGAGGGTGGGGACACCTTCCACTAGCCCAGGTTGCTCCAAGCCCCATCCAACGTGGCCTTGGACAATTCCAGGGATGGGGCAGCCACAGCTTCTCTGGGAAACCTGTGCCAGGGCCTCTCCACCCTCCCAGGGAAGAATTTCTTCCTAATATCTCATCTAAACCTGTCCTACTCCATCTTAAAGCCATACGAAGCCATGTTTATTGTCACCAACCACCTCCTTGTTTTCCATGTGCCTTAGCATAGTTTCCAGGAGGATTTGCTCCACGATCTTGCCAGGAAAAGAGATGAGACTGACAAGACTGTAGTTCCCCAGGTCTTCCTTTTCCCGCTTTTAAAAAAGTGTGGGTTATGTTTCTCCTTTTCCAGGTAGTGGGAATATCACCAGACAAGGTGACTGAAGGGAGATGAACTATTTCAGAAGGTTAATGTTCATGACACAGAGAAATCATCATCAGGAGCTATTTATTCACGGGAGATCTGTCTGTCTTAGCTCGGAGTCAATAATGTGCCCAGGTTAGAATCTAATCTATGAGCTGTAATGTAAGAATCAATTAATGCTTCATCAAAATACATTTTCAGAAGTGGCCAACAATTACTACATTGGGAAAATGGAATGCCTTTATTTTCCCAGTTTCCCCAAACACTCCTGAAATTTTCTTACTCATTTCCATATTTACAGGTTGATGACCCATTTAATTCCTGCACAAAATACAAGGTTTTCCTGCCTGATAGATTCCCTCTTAGAGATGTGCTGGGAAGAGGGAGCACAAATGAGCTTCCTGTGCTGGTTCTTTTCCTGCTTTCATAACCCAACACCTTTCTGACAGGTGCAAAACCCCAGAGGGTGTCAAGATTAAATTGAAACACTTCCTAAAGCCTTGCAGAGGTGCTTCTGTGAGAGGAAGCTCTGCCAAATTTGCCGAGCGCTGAACTCGTTTTTTACCACCAACAACCCCTCCTTCTCCTTTCAAAACAGCAACAGAAGTTTAATTTCTTTAGTTCAAATGGTGTAAAGGCATTCACTGAAGACTAAGTGAATGGCAAAACTAAAATGCAAAAGTAATCTAAAAACCCGAAGAGACACTAAGGGTGGTTAAGCTTTTTGGTGTAGAGCAGAAAACTTCATTCCATTTATAAAGCAGGTGTCAAGTCTTCAGATCTTGAGTTTCTCACTGAAGAGAGGCAGCTAACAGAGTAAAGTCTAGAAAGGTCTTCTTTTGACTAATAAAGCTGGACATTGATATTTGCATAGAATTAGCTTTTTTCTTCAGCAGATGAATAACAGTTTTTCACTGTGTGAGTTGTGTGAAGCTGAAGGAGAGGCTTGTACAGACACTCCCATGTACTTGAATAGTGGGTGTCCTTCCCTTTTCCACTGACCAGGAGACACGCTCCAGGCTCAGACACATTCCTGTGTGCTAAAAAACAGTGGAAAACTTCTCCCTTTGCTATCCTGGCCATTGGTGTGTCAAACTCACCCGCTTAGATAAGTCAGCATTTTATCCCAGAAGTTGTTGAGGTGGGAGAGCTGCAGTGAGGGGTTCATGATCAGGAGGGAAAACACACAATTTCCCACACCAGAGCAGATCAATCTGATGTCTCACAGCCTAGAGGGGCACTCACCTACTTCCTTCCTTAAAAAAACAACCCACTTTTCCCTCAGAGGAGCGGTTCCTAAACAGATGAGGCAGTCATTAGCACTTGAGTCCATGACAACCCTTTCCAGCTGATCCCCAAGGGCTGTATAAGACAGCACCGTCAGCTTCCAGGTTTGATGGGAAGGACACACGAAGAAATTGTGTTAGAGGTCAATTAAGCCAAAAAAATTTGTAATTTATATATTGGTAAATTACATAGTGAGGATAAGGTCGATGTTCAAAGCTTCCCTTCTGCAGTATAATACAGACATTATTAAAAAAGAAGAAGAGGAAAAAAAATGCTCAAAATGGAAAAGTAAACACAAATGAGAAGGCAGATCCTGCAAAAAAAAAAAGGTTTGCAGAGACTGCATGTATTTCACCTCCTGAAGACTGTAAGACATGTAGTTTCCCTGGACTCCAGGGTAAGTTGAATTAGGCACTGAAATTAAGAACCTGGTCTTCTGGTTTAGAAACATTAAGTCCCAACACAGTCAAGAAAAAGTAGGTCTTGGGGATGCAGGACTCCTGTGGCTGCACTCCCTGCAGGAGATCCTGGGATCATCTGTTTCAGGTGAGTTGTGTAGGACATGTCTGGGGCCACCACGACCAGACTTTTGCTGTCGATTCACGTGCTGGTGACTCAAGTCCCGTAAATGATGGGACTGTAAAAATTAGAGATAAAGACACAGCTGAGCCTATACCCAGCACACCAGGACAACTCAAGGTCGCTCAGATTTTAAAAGTCTGCCTTTGCCACAGGGACACAGGAATCCCTCTTGTTTGTGCAACAGGCAGCCTGCTCGTCCTGGGCCTTTTTTCCCCCCAAAATATTTCAAAATATTCAGAAGGCTTTATAGATTTGGGGAAAGCTTTGCAAACCCAGTTTGCCCTCAGGGAGACTGCACAAAGTTGCACTGTCAGTAAGATCTGAGGAAAGCTACTGAGCACTTTGTTTTGCTGCCTGTCTCTCATATCACAAGCCAGCAAGG
Source organism: Cephalopterus ornatus (assembly GCA_013396775.1). Taxonomy (NCBI): domain Eukaryota; kingdom Metazoa; phylum Chordata; class Aves; order Passeriformes; family Cotingidae; genus Cephalopterus; species Cephalopterus ornatus. Next base: position 9,472 of record VZRE01012469.1, read on the forward strand.
ATCCAAACCTTCTCTGGGTAAGTAGCTGCCCAAGAAATGCTACTGAGGGCTTCTCAGCCTGAATTCCAGACACAGATCCGAATCTGGAGAGCTTCAGCATAGTCCTGAGGCTGTGAAGATGATAATTGGAATCAACAGAAATATTTTAAAGTATAATAAATATATGTTAAATTATTATTATATATAATAAATATAATAAAGTAAAAGAATAAGTGCCAGAGGAAAGAAGTTAAAGGGTAAAATTAAAGATTAATAGATCTTTTATTTTCTCCTCTTGCCTACTAGACAGATTGGAATGTTATTCTCCTAAAATACACCTCTTGGGGTACTGGTAGGTAAGAAAGGAATGACAGAAGGCAACTTTGGGGGAAGAGCATAAAACAGGAGACAATTTGCATTAAGCACTGGAAGAATATCGGGTGTTCTCTTCAATGGAGTTGGGGAAGCAGAAGCAGCCCCCAGCTTCTCAGTGAAATGTGAATGTGGCACATCAGCAGGACTTCAGCTGCTGAAAATGCTTCATAATTAATGTATTTCTTCTGTTCCACAGTGCACCCTCTTTCAATCCAGCTGTTCCTTCATTAGACCAAATGGTGGTGGAAGTCCCTGCGGATCAGCTACATCTAGCGCATGAATATGTAATTCTATTCCTCTGCAGGCACCAGATGAGTGTCCAGGTAACTGTGACATTTGGAATCTAGGAAGATGATGTGTTATCCAGGTCAAGTTAAAACAATCAAACAGAAAAAGCCTTCTAGAATCAAAATCAGAACGTCCTCTTTGGAGGATGTATTTTTGTTGACTCACCTTCCCAGCTCACTGTTGGGAAAGAAAAGAGCAATAACTGTATAAAGAGTATTCTCAGAAATGTCCCATACAGAGACACTTATTAGGGGATTATGAGAATACATATTTGCCTTACATCCTTCCAAAAGCCATCATGTTTATCACTTTCAAATGAGCCCATTTCAAAGCAGATTTGAAACTCTTATTTTTACCAACATGTACAGAAAATAATAAAAAAGGAAACCGAAGCTTTAAAATGCTTAGACATTGTTAGCTGTGTAAAAATTATGATTAAACCTCTTGGTAGGACACGATTTTTTTGCAAAACCCTAAAAATTAAAAAATTTCCACATATGCATTGAGTCAGAAGGAGGCAGAAGCTTCAGCCTTACGTGTTCTGTAAAAGAGAATAAAGCAAGAATCCCAAATTTGGGCACTCTGAGATTTTAGAGGAATTCAACTCCAGATCAGACATTTGCAATTCTGACCAAGGTCTACATTTTTCAAAAGTGTGTGATCTGAATTTCCTGCTCGAGCAATGCCCAGGGCAGGCTGTGCTCCATTCCAAAGAGCTCCGCTCTGCACTGTGGAAGCAGAAATATTTCAGGCAAAATAAGACAGAGTCTGAACCACTGCCTGAAATTCATCTCACCTTTGCTGGAAGTCCTGGAGTTCACCCTCATTTCCCTCCCATCCACATATGAATTTTTAATTTGGCAAGGCACGGTGCCTGTTCTGCTGAGGTCTGGAACTGAGTGATGAGCTGAACTCAACTAATCGAAGTTGCTTTTCTGCACAACGTCAAATTGCCTGTTCTGGTTGCCACGTTCTTGCCATCTGCCCCTCTGGTAAGTCTATTATCTCCACTCCCACCCCTTTAATGCTGTGTAAGGACTCCTGGTCTGGGTGTCTGGAGTTATGAGCTTTGTTTCTCCTCAGCACCAGGAACTCTGGGTGTGCGCTACCAAGTTCTTCTGCACAACGACGTGGTGAGGATGGATGGGGTCAGTGCAATTTTCTGAGCAGGCTTATGAGAGCTGACTCAAAGCAGATTTTACTGTTATGGTACCAAATGTTATTTAGGTAATGATGGCTCTAATCTTCACACGGAACCTTCTGGCCACAGGCACACACGGAATTCCAGAGCTACTCCACGGGAGCAGGTGAGTTATCTGAGTGCCGACCATGCCTCTGCCACCAAGGAAAAGGAACAGAAGGGAAAAGGCTCCTAAAATGCAGCTGGAAATAGTTCAGCAGCGATCTGATGAGCAAAGGGGCGGTCACAGTCCTCACTGCAGGGACATAAGGCTGGGGTTTTGAGTTGGATGGGGCTTGGAGCAACCTGTTCCTGCCCGTGGCAGTGGGGTTGGAATGAGATGGTATTTAAGGTCCCTTCAAACCCAAACCATTCCAGCATTCTGTGATCCTGTGGTTGTAAAATGTGTCGGTTCCCAATTTTGCTAAACACATCAAGGCTCCCACAAACATCCCTTTCTACCCTCACTAAATTGATGCCTGGATTAGAGTATCCATGTATATCAGGAACTGAAGCCTTAAATATTCAGACACACACACACACACGCTCTGTCTTTATTATACAGCTCTGGGTCCGCCCATCAGCTGCTTTGCCAAGTATTTTCCCAATCCTTTCATTCTCTTCCCAGTACAAAAATACATCAATTTATGCCCTTGCTCTTTGCCAGCCTGACTTACCCCTGTGTTTATGCCACTTGTAGCTCTGACCTTTCCAGTGACTTGAACATTTGTAGCGTTTTCTTGCCTTAGAAGTTCCAAAATCCCCTTTTCTCTCCCAAACTCACTTGCCTTTATCTTTGCCTGGGCTTTTATTCTCTTAACAATCACCCCAAAGGGGTCAGCAACCCCAGTCCTGGGCAAACCTTTTGTAAAGGGCTTGAGAAACTCACAGTTGTTCCACCTTTTAAGTTTTATTGATCTCTATAAAAAGCTCAGCAGCTCTGTTGAGGGTGTTACGTGGACGAACACACACAAGTGATGATTCCAGCCAAAGAAGGGGGAAAATAGAAAGGAATAGTGTTGAACATTTTTAACTGTTCAGTGGGTAAAAATTACACACAAAATCAGAATTTCACATTGGCTTCCAACACACAGTCTCTTGTCACCATCTTTTGAGGTGTCTCCCTGCTCCTCTCGGGAGACTGAGCTTTGAAGGTGTTCAAGTGCCCAAAGACACACAGAGATGCCTGGAGGAAATTTCAGACCTGTTTTTACCTTGCATAACCGAGTTGCACAAGAATATTAAGGATCCAGTCTTTGAAGATACATCTGGAGATGCCTATGGGAGGAATCACCTCATCTTTGGCTTCTTTGGTGCTCCAGAGAGAGAGATGGGCATGAGAAGTGACTCAGATTTAAGCTGGGCTGAGTCACCCCTGAGAGATCCTGACCTTTTCTGCCAAAATCCACAAATCCTCATCACTAAAAGGATAATCATCTTCCCATCCTAGCCTCTGTGTGTGTTCATCTTGTCTCCTCAGATGGCAGGTTGCTTGGGAAGGAATTATCTCTGACTAAGTATTTTCAAGTGGCACAAGGCACATTTTGCTTAATGATATAAATGAGGAAAACAACAACAAACACCCTGGAAGTTTAATAGGTTTTTTTTGTCTTGAAAGGGGCCCTGAAAACTTGCCTGTGATCCTCAGGGAAGCTGGGGAGCAGGGTGTATTCACCCAGTCCTGCTCCCAACATAAATATCGATTTCCAGAGCATGTTCATTGCTACATTTTAGTAACATACAGAAAATGACACTGAAATAAAAGAGAAACTAATTCAAGTGCGTGCATCTGAGATGAAAGAGTAGAGAAAAAACTACATACTAGGTCTATAAAGACACAATTAATTGAAGGAACAAACTGAGAAGAAATCAATGCCAGGTCCACCCCGACCTGTGCCACTCAACATCTGATCCCACTGTTGTCTTGGTGTCACTGGTAACCCCTGGAACGTGATATTATTCAGCATAAGTGTGCACTGGTCTGTTGTCATCAACAAGTGAGGTTAGGTGAGCTATATGTTAGAGTAATTTGATAGAGGATGAAAAAAAAAAACCCTCCTCTTCTTCAGATCTATACACAGAGAATGTCCCATCAGGGCCTTCCTCTTGCTTTGGACAATTTAGCAGTTGCAGAAATTAGCAAAGTAAGCAAACTATCAATTGTGTCTTAATTTTTTCTCGAGACTGTAAAGTGAATCAATAGACAATTAACTAAAAATATACTGCAATAAAAATACTCTTTTAAGTGCTAGAAAATCTTGAAGCTCAATTTTCCCCCTAGAATAGAGTCAAAGACCTGTTAGCAGCCAGCAAACAGTTTTATTATGGAGGGTGTGCTATTCCTCATCCCTTCTCACTAAACCTCCTGCAGTCCTCAAATCCTTCTTTTATTCCACACCAGCCAGCAAAACCAATATCATTTTATTGTTCCCTTCTTCCTTCTGAACTCTTCCTGTGGTCACTGGCCGGGGTAGTCCTTCTGACCTTTACAGCAGCTCCACTATTCTCTTCTCTACCCATATTCCCTTCTCACCATCAACATCATGGAATCACAGAATGGTTTGAGCTGGAAGGGACCTTAAAAATCATCCAGTTCCAACCCCCTGCCCTGGGAAGGGACACCTCCCACTAGAGCAGGATGCTCAGGGCCTCATCCAACTTGGCCTTGAACACTTGATCAACATTTTCAGACTCACCTTCCCAGGAAAACCCATCTCAAACTGGTAAGGCTGAAGTTATTTTGGCCTATTTCTCTCCCCAGTAAATTTAGAATTCTTTGACTTATTTCAGATAACTCTTGACAAACACATAGAGTTGGAGGAGGCTCAGTGCTCCCATCCGAAGGAGGGGCTGTTGCATGTCAGCTTTTATTAGATAAGAAGGAGCCCACATCTGAGAGGTAGAATCAGAAAAGTATTATGAAGGCTCACAACCGAAAGGAAAGCTTTGATCACGTTCCGGGGTCAATCAAGAGAGACAAATCCAGGGGATTTCACTGATCAAAAGGTTTGGTCTTGCAATACCTTCCTCCAGCATTTCAGCATCACTCCATCACTCACCAATGGAAGGTGCAGGCTGTTCCCAGCTTAAGGAAATCAGAGACTGGGTTTGTGTTGCCACCAAAAGGGACAGTCCCACTTGCTCCAGTGCCCTTGGTGGGGTGTTCACAGAGCCTCCCACATGCCAGCTCTGGGAAGAGTGTTCACACACAATGACTGCTCCACTCACTGATCCAGCAGAAAACCCACCAATTTTCAAAGAGGGACAGGGTGATCGCACCTCTGCTCACACCCACGGGAAGAACAGCGTGTCCTTGGCAGCTGCAGGGCAGCAGCAACTTAAGCCAGATGTGAAGTCACAAACTGACGGTTTCCTGAAAGCTCTGAACAATTATTGCTCTCCTTCTTCCTAAAAACATGGATTTTTACACGAAGCCATGGGCATGCACACAGAGGAAACCACGGGAAGGAACGCTTGAAGGTGGAGCTGGAACAGAAGAAGAAGCATTAATGTGATCTTGGAACCACTGTTGTTTCAAACCACACCTTCTTTGACTGCATCCTGTCACACAACTCCCTCTCTGCAGCTTTCCCATGCTGATTCCTGTGGGGAGACTATCCTCCTGCTGGATTTGGCACACAAGGAAGGTCTCTGCCAGCTCGCCCACCCTGTGTGCCCTACAAAAACCCCAAGGCCATGATGAACACCGCTGATGCTCCGGTTGTCATGAGGTGCCCTGCAGTGTAGGGGAGACCACGATGGTTGGCTTGGGAAAATGATGACTGAGGGGAAACATGAGCAGGTTACAAAATCAAGAGGGGCCAAAAGATGCTGAAAAAGGGGATGATCATTTAATCTCCCTTCTGATACAAGGAGACCACTACAAACACCAGGAGAGGCTTTATCATGCAACTTGTGCTAAGTTGTGGAAGCTCTTTCTTGGATGATGCTACTGGTACTGGCATGGATTTAAAGTGTTTGGGTAAATTCACAGGAGAAAAATCCACGTGGTGCTGCCTGGTACCACCTCACCAGCTCTTGTTCAGGAGGTCCCTGAGCTCTGGTAGGTGTGGGATAACCCAGGGATGTATCCCAGTGCATTTACTTCACTTTTTTTTGCTCTCCCCTTGACATCTGTTTGGCTGCTCAGGGCTGCACTGTCCTTTGCTCCAACACACCACTGCAGTTGTGCTGTCCTATGGAAAAGCTTGTTTACAGGTGTCTGAGGGATCACACAGAAGGAACGGGTTGATTTTCTGCTCCATGTCATCCCCCAACTCACTTCAGGCTGTTCCCTTCCCCTGGGCAGTCCTCCTGTTTCTTTCTCCTCTTCCCAGGGCTCTGTTTCCCTTTCCCAAGCCAGCAGTGAGAATTCAGCCCCCCTGCACCCCCTGCCTTGTCCTCCCCTTCCCTCCCCTTCTCCCCTCCCTCCTTTCCTCCTCGCTGTCATGTTTTCCACAGCGTGCAGCCCAGCCCATCTCAGCAAAGAGGCTCCAAACAAAGGGGCTGACGTTAGAATTGTTGCCCACCAACTCCTCCACGTGCTCCCAGGACTTTGATATTTGCAGCTGCTGGGATTTTTAAATTCCCTTTTAACCCCCGCTGGCTTTTGTTGAACAACTGTCATTAGCAGGGGCAGGATCTTGGTCTCTGTTTGAGACCTCTGTGAATCAGAATGGAGAATGTTAAAAATTCAGAGTGGGGATGTTTCCCGCCCTCCCCCCCTCCTTTTTTCTTTACCCATCTTGTCCTTTGCTGAAGCTGGTGGGGCTTCCTCAGCCAAGGAAGGAGCAGAATGAAAAACCCACAGGAGGATGCAGCTAAACCTGCCTCACATCCCTTGTGCCCACCGGCCCCACCGGCAGCTCCCCCACAGCCCACCCCATGACAAAGGAACCTTGATTACTGACTCACCATCGCCAGCTGAAGGAGGGGGGGGGGAGGAAAAGAATGCGTTTGTAATAGTGGGCTCCGAGCCTGCCGGGAGATTGGCTGGCATTTCGGCAGCTGAGGGGGCTGCCCCGTGTCTGAGCTGTCACACTGACTCACCTGCCACAGCAGCAGCTCCGAAAGGCACCTCGGGAGGAGTGGGAGAGGGAGATGCACACCCCACAGGCATGAGGAGAGAGGTTTGTCTGCACCCCCCCAAGCCGGTTCTACCCCAGGGATGCACATGAGGCTTTCGGGTGTCACTCACTCTCCTCCATTCGGAAGCAGGACAAAGTTCAGCTCAGCCCCTCTCGGCTCCCCAGCCGCGTTTGTCACAGGATAATAGAGCATAAAGGAGTCCAAAGCGAGAAGGACAACTGTTCTGCCTCACCTACTGCCTCACTTCACCAAAACATCTCTTTTCTGGGGGGAGAGAACCTGTTCAGGAACCCACAGCTCTGTTTTTCTGGGTGCTGGACCCATCCTTGGGACTGGAACACTTTGCCCTCCCCAGGGGTTGACCATGACCATCCCTGATGAGTCAGTGAGGTCCTGTGCCCTGAGAAGGAGAAAGGAGACAAACTCTGAGGCTCTCTCTACAGGAACTTCAAACTGCCTTTCTAGTGTTCATAAGCGATTCCAGCACGCTGTGGATGAAATAGGCATTCATTGTAATTCCAACTACTTTTTCTTTGGAAATTTCCTCAGGAAATTAGGGCCAGGTGAGTTCCTATTCCTACCTTGGGTTCTGCCCCCTCTTTCTGCCATCCTGCTCCTCCTTCCTTTTCCCCATCTTACACTTCATCCCATATCTGGCCACTCCAGCCCATTACCATGTATTATTCTCCCCATCCTTGCTGCTTCCTCCTGTTTTTTGCAAGTCACTTGTGTGAAAAAAAAAAAAAAAAGGGCACCTGAGTATCTTCCCTTTGCATTGCCCAGTAATTTGAAAATACATGGGGAAAATGGGGTTTATCCCTATGCTTTTCCCCCACTTAATTTCACGAGCAGGTAACTTCTGAATTAAAAACTTTATCCACTGCTCAGAGCCCAGTCCTCTCACCTCACCACTAGTGGAATCCTCAAAGGATTCAATCTCTGCTCTGAAGGTGTGCGAATGCAGCACTGAGTGGAAAGGGAGAGCTTTGATATGGGGTTATCAAGAAATCAGGAAGGAAAGATGAGGTAAAATGCCTCCAGGTCCAGGACCAGAGAAAGGAACACGAAAGGTGCAGAGCGGTGATGGGTAAGAGATAATTAGCAGGAAAATGTGGTTGATAACCAGAGTTACCTCTTGGATTCCATCACCTGACTGACTAAAGCACCTCTTGCCCCTGCCATGAGCCCTTGGAATGCAGACTGGAGCCTCACAGTGAGGTTTTTGTGTGTGTTTGCAGCTCCCAAATGCTTCCAGGTTAGTAAAAATTAAGATGATAATTGATAATTGTACACTCTACTAAACTTCCTTTCATTTCCAGCCTTCGTACAATCCAGAAAGCACCAGAATGCCCCAAACATTATTATTCAGGACAGTAACTCCCCAAAGAAAAAAAATCTCACAGTGTACAAGCTGCAAACTGCAGGACGTCCATCCAACACAAACAAAAATGCAATGAGAGGGGAGGGAAAGAAACCACTAATTCCAGGGAATTTTGGTTCCCTTTCCACGAGTCTGAGCACATAGTGAAGCTGTTTTCTTCCTCCCTAGGTAAAGGACTTCAGTGTTTGATTTATACCCTGAGGCCTTGTTTGCTGCCTTGAATGGCACAAGTCTGATCAGGGAAAACTTGCAGTTGTTCCACTCCTGGCTAAAGGAAAAGGAAGAAAAAGAGGGGAAAAATAGGGGGAAATAAAGCAAAGCAAAGAATCAGGGGAGCACCACAAAGGAGTTCAAAAGTTTGGAGAAGAGTTGGGAGCTTTACGTTCATTTCCAAGGGTTGCTCCCTTCATATCTAATCAATATTGAGCTGGGAATAACTCCACAGGATGGATGTGCACACTGCAGTGAGTTATCTCATTCCAGCTTGCACTGGAAAATCATTTCAGTGCCGTTTCCTGGTGCTGTTCCCCCCACCTCTGACACACTGGGTTTGGCTGGGAAGTTCTGCACAGAGGAGAGAATGGAATTAAAAGCATCAGAGAAAAGTCAAGGTAAAGAGGAAAAACTTCAAAAAGAGGGAATGGGGGAAGATGAGGCAAAGGGAGAAGAACAGAGGTGGCTTTGTGCTGGAAAATGTGGTTTAGCGTCCAGAGCTCAGCTGGTTTTCTCTTGGGTCTGATTTTTCTGGCTATTTTCCACAAGTGTTGGTGCCTCTGGTTTGCTGGATGGTGGCTTGAATCCTTTCTTCTCCAGGTCCCCTTTTCACCTTCCCAAATGGAGGGAGATGGGAGCTGCCCGCGCTGTCCTGTGCCAAATCCATGGTTTATATTTGATAGGAGTCCTTACCAGAGGCCAGTGCCCCCATGTCAATATTTTAAAGCCTTTCTCTGCTGTGAAAAGTTATTTTTAGAGGAGGGAAGACCCTGGCTGGCAGCAGAATAGTTCACTTTGATCAGCTCCTCATTCCAGCAGCCAAATTTGATAAGCAGAGCTGTACTCTCTTCAAGGAGTCGCAGGTCAGGCATTTTCCTGCTGTGGCACCGGGAAGGAACTGTGATGCAGATGAAGAACGGTTTGGTTTTGAGAGTCCTGGCTTTACCTCCACTGCCTGGTGAGCGCTTCTCACAGCTCCCACGTTTGCTGCAGTGGAACAACCTCATGGCTCTGCAGCCGGAGGCTGTTCAGCCCAGGATTTCGGGGATCCATCCTGTATCCCTCTGAGTTCCCTGCCCAGTGCTAGGCACTGACCTGACCAACAGGTTGAGGGAGGTGATTCTGCCCCTCTGCTCCTCTCAGGTGAGACCCCACCTGCAGTTCTCCTTCCAGCCCTGGGGTCCCAGCACAGGAAGGACATTGAGCTCTTGGAAAGAGTCGAGAGGAGGAACCAAGATGATCAAAGGGATGGAGCAGCTCTGCTGGGAGGAAAAGCTGATGAAATTTGATTTTTTTCAGCCTGGAAAAGAGAAGGCTTCAGTGGCCTTCTAGTACCTAGGAGGGAGCCTACAAGAAAGTTGGGGACAGACTTTTTACAAGGGTCTGGAGTGATAGGAAAAGGGGCAATGACCTTGAGCTGAAGGAGGGCAGTTTTAGTTTAGATATTAGGAAGAAATTTTCCCCTTTGAGGCTGGTGAGGCCCTGGCACAGGTTGCCCAGAGAAGCTGTGGCTGCCCCATCCCTGGAAGTGTCCAAGAACAGGTTGGACAGGGCTTGGAGCAACCTCATCTAGGGAAAGGTGTCCCTGCCCATGGCAGAAGGTTGGAACTACGAAGTCTTTAAGGTCCCTTCCAAGCCAGACCATTCCATGAATCTATGATTCTATGACCTTCTTCAGGTGTCTGACAACATAAACCCACTGACTTCTGACTTTCCAAGGAATCTGCAAGCAGCAGGTCCATGGAAAGGTGGCAGGGAAGTGAGTGCCCTTCCCTTCTCCTTTTCCCTGACCCAAGTTCTGAGTTGTGGGACCAAATCACCACCTACTTTCCTGTTCATCCTTGTTTCCAGATCTCTTCCAGTGTGACTTGCGTCTTAAATTCTCTTTGACATTACATAGACACGGTTGAATTTATTCTTCTTTATATCCCCACATGCAACCTCATTTTAGTCTTTTCTGCCACCAGTTCTAAATTCTGAGCCTTCCCATCCACTTTTCTTTCTTTGCTCCTTGGTTCAACCCTTAAGTGCTTCAGGCACCTTTAAAAAAGAAGTCATGAATGCGTTAGAAGCTGCCTTTATAAGTAAGATAATTAAAACCTCCATGGGTCCTGTTTCTATTCCATCCTCTGTGCTATGCCAGACTTTCTGCTTGCAGTTTTTTACCTGGTTTCCAGTCCACACATTAGTGGAATTAAATCCAAACTTCCTTAAATTAATGCTTTGAGGAAGTTTTGTGAGACACACAGACTTTTTGACATTCTCTGGCTCTGAATTAACCCTTCATGCAGCAGAAAAACGTTTCTTAGGTTAGTTTGCTGGACTGTTGGTCCTCCTTCTCTTGATCTTTGTAAATAGATGGACCTTGTGGTGTTTAATTTTTTTTCTCCTGGATTTAGAGCTCGCTCCAGAGGAAGCCCAAGGTATGAATGAAGTGTCAATGAGCTTCTCCACCCGCTGGCTTCTGAATAATCAAAACTTTAGCCAGGCATAACTAACATTTGATAAGGATATCCTGGGCAGAAAGTCCTTCAAGTGTCTCCCTTCCCAGCCCTCTCACCAGGACACCAAGAAGTAAATAAACCCTTTTAAGTCACCAGGGCAGCATCTCCCCAGCACTCCAGAGGGGTGCAAGGAGCTGACCTTCCTCCCTCTGCTGGTGGCAGAATCCGTGTAAGAAGTTTCTCTCCCACACACCGTATTCCACTCTCCACTTCTTATCCCACTGGGAATGCAGGCACAGCACACGCCCCCACAGCCGTTGCAGTCAGTAAAACACACCAGGCAAGATGCTGTTACCTAGGCAATGGTTATCACAAGTCTCTGGAAACGGAGTAGGGGGAGAGGTTCAGGACAATGCAGGCTTGGAGAAGGGGAAAATAAAGCCACCAGGAGAGATCAGAACTGAGATATAAGGCCTGAACTGCTGTGATGTGGGCAGCAGCTGGGACTGGGAGATTGAGCGGTGGAAGTATTTTATTTTTAATTTTATACATGGTTCTGTGCTGGGCAGAAATGCTTTGACTCGGATTTCTTACCAGCCTGAGAAATGCTTCCAGCTTCGAGGGTTGTGAATTAATCTTTGCGGAAGGTCAGACTGCTGCTCAGACCCCCTTTGGTGTCATGGCTGGCCAAAATTTTGGACCAAGGCTTGTCCTTCCTACAGCTGGGCCTGAGAAAAATCCGTAAGGAGATGTCGCATGAGGGATGTTTCTTTTTTTTTTAAAGTTTCCCATAGCAAAAATGTTTCCTCTCTCACTGGTCTTCACCCCAGACTCTGTCTCTCGAAACCATCCCTAAAGGGAACAACTATGACCTTAAAGCATAACCCTCCCAAAAGAGAAATCCCTGACTTTTGCCAGGGATAACGTTAGAAAAGTTGATCCCAAGTGTCAGTACAACGGGGATAACTCAGGAGTGCAACTGCAGTGCTAATGAGCATGTCTGGGAAACCTTTCAGAGGCAAGATCTAGACTGTTTTATGGTGTGTTTAAGAACAAATTCTTCCCTGTGAGGGTGGTGAGGCCCTGGCACACGTTGCCCAGAGAAGCTGTGGCTGCCCCATCCCTGGAAGTGTCCAAGGCCAGGTTGGATGGGGCTTGGAGCAACCTGGGATTGTGGGAGGTGTCCCTGCCCATGGCAGGGGGCTGGAATGAGATGATCTTGAAGGTCTCAAACCATCCTATAATTCTATAACTTCAGTCACAGCAGGACTGCTTAATAGACCTCTGTATGGAGCTTGTGGGCATCACGTGAATGTAGAAGACAGAACAGCTTGAAATCCTTCCCCTTCCTCTTCAAGTATTTGTGTGTGGCGCTTGTGAAAGTAAAGAAAAGGAAACCTTAGGAAGTGGGGGAAGACAAAGCTCTGCTTTCAGGTTTCGTTGTCAGTTGTTTTCAAATCAACAAGAAGGGAAATGCGGAAAAGAGGACTTTGAAAGAAAAAAAAATAAAAAGGGAAAAAAACCCGGAAAACACACCCCATATACATTAAAAATAAAAAAGGCCAGTAGCTCCCCTTCCCAGCAGCTCAAGTGTTACAGGGAAGGGACGGATTTTACTCGCCTGCAGCATTTCCTGTATCCGCCTCCCCACTGGGTCTTTCTGGTTTTGTGAAAGGGAAAGGATGCGGTGCACAAAGGGGACCAGGATGCCTGGGCGGAAAAGGGATGGGGGAGGACCAAAGAGAGGGAAAAAGGAGTTGGAATAATAAAGGACACGCAAACATCTTGCACTGAGTGGAGGGGTTTGGAGCACTTAAGCGTTTAAACCCCTTTTTGGATCCTTTATTGTGCCCAAAATAAGGTTGCTGGTTGGTGACCAAAACAGCATTGTGATGGTTACCAAGGTGGTAGAGAGAGGGAAGTGGGGTGGGAATAAGGAATTTTCTGTGTGTGGCTTTGAGGGAGATTCAGTATGGCAGGAAAAGGGGGGCCTTGTTAGCACGGCATCGGGGTGGTCCCCGTGATGGACAAACCACACAAGAATCCCTGGCACGGCTCAGCACCATCCCTGCTCTGCTGTGCAGCAAGGCAGGAGACCTCCAAGCAGCCTGGAGAGAGCACTGGGATCCCTCCTGGAGTTAGAGTGGGCACAGACCAACCCAGAACCTGAGAGATTTTGGGGGGTAAGAGGTGCCTTAAACTCAGGAATTCTGCTATCAACAGAATCTACTCAACGGGGGTTCACCTCACCCCCATCTTTTAAAAAGCAGTGGTGGATGGAACCGCAGTGGGACTAAAGCACAGGACTGAGATTTGAGGTATATGACCTGAACCAGGCTTTTGACATGTCCAGCAGTCCCACCTTCCAGGATGTTCAAAACCCTCAGATCCAAGTCCCAGACGGCAGGGAGATTCCTAAAAATGGTGCTAGAAGAGGTTGCCCTGTTAGCATGACAGGGCTTGCAGAGGTATTTTATTCCAGACGAATCCAGCAGTGTGGAGAAAGGTCTCTGTGCTAAGTTCAGTTTCTACTCCGTGTCTCTTCCATGGCTTGATACAGAATTTCCATCCAGTTTATCTCCAGCTCACCCCACTTTGCCACACCAAGGAAGAGCAGTGCAGGATTGCAGAAGCAAAGTTGTGCTTGGATGGACATTCCCATCCACCGTGGATTTTCTTCATGTTGAACAATTCTTCCAGGGAAATCGTACTGGCTGTAGATAATCTGGAGGAAAAGAAAAACAACAGAGCTTTCCAGGCAAAGCTTGGGAAGTGGTGGAATCACCATCCCTGGGGGGATTTAAAAGACATGGAGGTGGGGACACGGTTCAGTGGTGGCCTTGGCAGCGCTGGGTTAATAATTGGACTTGATGATTAAATTGGAGATCTTTTCCAACCTAAACAATTCTATGATTCTGTGATTCCACAATTCTATGATTCAAGGATTCTATGAACAGCTCACTGGCAAATACCATGAATTCCTGCCTAGAATATCACCCATTCCTGAGAGATATAGAGGTTTGCTGAAACTTTTGCAGCCTGAGAATGCATTTCCATACCATGCCTTTTACACAGCGATGATTTCAGAGTTTCTATTCTCTGCTCTGAGTCACTTTGCAAAGAAAACTCTGGTGAAATCTGTACATTAATTTCAATTCTAGGTTGGGAGCCTGATTATCCTCATCTCCCCCTGTGGTCCAGGGAAGTCATACCTCACTCAAGACAGGGATGCAGATCACTGCTGTTGTTTAGGCAGCAGGTTAAGGAGGTGGGTGGGAAGCTTTCAGTCCATCTGAGGACATCCAGTTACCTCTGTGTTTAGATCTGAATCAAGGCCAACTCGCTGGATTGTGTTCTACCATTGACTTCTTCATGTAATACAGCATGAAGTGCCCAGGACAGGGCAGGAGAAACAGAAGTGTGCTCAAATAACGTGTTCTAAGAGCTCCTCCACAGTCCTTAACCTTGATGTATTCCTGATGCTTTAAATCCTTGTCTCTATTACTCATATTAAGGCAGCCCAGGAGTTGTTATCCCACCATTAACCCTGGACTGCGTGTTCTTTGCTTCTCTTGCAGAGTCTTTAAAGCGCAAGAAGAGGCTGCATCTATTCAAACATCTCAAACGAGCACGGTGAGTAAGCAGCCTTTGGTCCTTGATGAGGGTTTTTACAGAGCAAGGCTTCAAAAATGTAATTTATGGAGAGGGGTTTTGTGTCATAGCTCCTACAAGCGTCTTTGCTGAGCGCAATCAAATGGGAAAGGAGAAAGTACAAATAGAAATAATCTCAAAAAAAAAAAAAAAAGAAAAGAAAGAAAAAAGAAATAATATCAGCCAAAATTAGTGACCAATGAGGGGTCAAAGCATTGCATGGAAAGGTTTGTGTCAGAAGGAAAACCTTAGAAGATTAGAGGAAGGACACCTGAGAGGTGTCTTCCTGGACAGGAAAGGTGTCCCTGCCCATGCAGGGATCTTTAAAGTCCCTTCCAACCCAAACCATTCTGTGTTTCTTGCTGCCAACAACTGCCAGGCTTTCCAGAGCATCCTGGAAGAGTTATAAAAGCAAGACACAGGAGTATCAAACCTTTACAACAAGTAGGCCAAACTTAGATTTCAAGCTGATGGAAGCTGACGATTTGCAGACATAACAGTTACATTAGTTCCACCAGGAACATTTGTCGTAATCGGCTGTGGAGTGTGAGCAGACCTCCAGGAGGAGCAGCAAATAACAAAAGAAGGATGCTGTCTGATTTTTTTAAGTATTTCCAGAAAAAAAACAGGTGCTAAGAAAAAAAAAAAAATAACGCTCTGGGTCCGACAAAGACAGAAGTGAACAAAGAAACACTGAGATTGGATCCAAATATCAGTTCCAGATCTCTTACCAAAAACAGGGAGGCTACAAGTTATTAAAAAATCTCAGCTGTGACTGTGACCAACAGCCCACGGCATCCTTTTTAGCCAAAGTCTGTCTGGATCTAACCTGTCCCTTACAGATAATTGTTATGTGAAAATTTCTAATTCATCTCTATCTGATTAAAGGAAATGGCACAAAGTAAAAATCATAGAAAACATCTTTTTTTCTTTCTCTATTCTGTTTTGCTTTTAATCAGACACAAATAAAAACGGCACTGCTCTAAATACCAAAGATTTGACTGGAGCTGTTGAACGCTTCACTTGTGAAAGGAGCTTCAAGTTCTGCATTTCAAAGTCATGGTTTGCGGTGACACCAAAATATAAATTTAATTTTCACCACATACCCATCACATACCCTTTTGCCAAGGAGAACACACCTCACACACCTGGAATCTCCAGCCCTCCTGCTCCTATTTCTCTGGCTGAAATCTCAGCTCTAAGAGCATTGATTCAACGTACACATCTCGGTTTTTTTTTTTTTTTTTGCTGATGTTGTTTTATCCCCTGTCTCTAGTGGGAATGTATTATCTTTAACTCTTCTCAGAGCACTCAAGATGAGGGGAAAGCTGTTGAAAATAAATTAGACTAAAATAAACTCCGATTGGAAATGCTAAGTACTGCATGTTCCTGCTTTGGGAAAATGAAATACTTCATTCACATTCCTGAAACAGGACTTGGGACCATTTCAAGTGTTGTGACTTTTTTTAAATCCTCCAAAAATAGTGAGCGAGTGTTATAAATTCATACTTTTCTCATATGATAAGGAACGAATTCATTATTAACAGAGCTTTCCTCTCCAACTCTGCATTTAATCAGAGCTGGGCCTCATTAGCTCCCACATCCACACAGGGCATGTGATTTTTGTCAAGGGCCTTTTTGGCTGGTCACTGGGGACCACCTGAACACATCTATGCTGTAATTAGCGACACCAAGGAGGACATGTTGGTGCACCTTCCACACCTTGAAAGATGAGCTTGGCTTTCTGCTACAAGCTGGTTTTAGCCTAATCTGGAAGAGAATCACAGAATGGGTTGGGTTGAAAGGGACCTTAAAGACCATCTTGTTCCAACCCTCCTGCCATGGACAGGGACACCTTCCACTATCCCAGGTTGCTCCAAGCCCCGTCCTACCCGGCCTTGGACACTTCCAGGGATGGGACAGCCATAACTCCAGGCATTCTCTAGAGATTTCTATGATTTGCAAACAGGTAGGTGGTCAGGCTGCACTGGGGAACCCCGAGGGGATGGGGACTCCACTTTTCTATGTGTCTCATTTGTGGTCTCCAATTTATTTTAGGTGGAGTTCCTGTTCTCCAGGCCTTTTTTTTTTCAGGGGATGGTACCCTTGTAGATTAAGCTCAGACAAAACAGTAAAGCACATGAATATTTCATGCTGCCAGGACCCTTATCTTGAGGAATAACCTTTCAGAATGAGCCGTAGGATTTTCAAGGGAAAAATCAAGGTGTATAAGGATAGATGTTAAGGTCCTCTGGGGGTACAGAGGTTCCAGACAAGTCCCTCTCCTGTAATTCTATTTGTCCCATGGAATTTCTCTTCTTTCCCCTCCATTTTCCCTACCCCATCTGGTCTCCTTAGACCTCTATCCCATTGAAATAATTCCTCTCCCCACCTTCTGTTTGCTTCACCTTCAAATCCATGCCTGGTCTGTTCTTCCCCCTGATTTGTTCCTCTCCAGAGCTCCCCAGCTGGTACTTGCCATCTCCATCCCTCTTTAAACACTATTCCTTGTGTCCTTGTCCTGACTAAAAGGCCTGGGGATGACCAACAGCTGCTGCAACCTGAGATCTTTGAAGTGGAAAGCTTTGAAAATAGAACAGGGACGTCTCATCTCTTTTGATTTTGCCTCTCAGGGGAGACAGGCAGGGAGTGGGGATATGAAAGAGCAGAAAGAAACCCGTGTCACAAAGATTCCTTGGCCCTTACACTTTTTTCCTCTTATTCCTGGGGCTCCTTTACTCCTTTCTTACCAGACTCAACAGAGAGGGGTAATGGGGTCGCTGTAGGTGGACTATGTCCAGCTCCACGGCTTGATAACTTCTGCACCAGGGTGAAGAATAATGCCCAAAGAGGGGATGTCTGTGGAGATTCTGCTGTGTCACTCAGTGTGCTTGGCAGCAACATAAGGGCAGGTCTGAAAATTGTAATCAATAATGCTATGCAAAAGAAGTTTGCAGCTGTTTTAAATCAGTTATGGTTTAGAATTGTTCAAAAGAGATGAAACTGTTAATTAATGGGAACAATAAAGTCACCACTTATACCAATCCCTTAGAGTGTCCTGTTTAGGTGTGTCCCCCCCCAAATTCAAAAAGGGTGATGAGGATGATTGGCCAACACACAGACAAAGAAAACACTGTAGACAACACTGCAAATTATTTCTTTTGTATCTCCTCACACAGCTTCTGTTGTGGTGCTCACGAGTTACTCTCATCTGATACTCACTTTGTAAAGTGACAAGCTCTGACCTTTGAGTCCCTGATAAGCCCCATTTGTTTCACTGATATCCAGGCAAACCTCCCTAATTTTTCACTCTGGGCCAGCTGACAGGACCTGGTTAGTCTGTGGCTGGGGAGCACTCCGGGTTCTCAGACCTGTCAAGCGAGATATTGAATAAGAGACTCATTGTGCTGACTCTCACCTTGTGTTACCCAAAGCCTGGCTGGTGTAAAACTCGCTCCCAGCACTGTCCTGCCTCTGCACTGCAGCCAGCCCGAGCCCTCCACCGATGCTGCAGAGCAGGAGACAAAGGTCTCAAGGCAGGACATTTGCTCAGAAGAGCTGCTCTAAATTCCCTTTCCCTGGTGCTGCTGAGATCAACCCTCCCTCTCTGCATCTGTGCCCTATCTTGCCTGAAGGAGGAGAGTGAGATGGACAACAGGAACAACCAAACCCTGGGATCATCACTGCACACACTTTTTCCCCCCTATGCTAGAACTATGAAAAGCCACAGTGGCCATTGCTGAGTGAGAATCCAAGAGGCTGGCCAAAGATCCTCCCTTTTAGCCCCTCCGTGCAGCAGGGTTTGCTGTATTCACATCTCCTGCCCCTCCAAACAGCAGAGACCAGCCTGGCCTTTCAGGGCTGTTCCTTCAGCCCTCTGTCCCTGGTTCGTCCTTCTTTCAACCTTGTTTCTTCCCCTGGAAACCCCTCTTCAGCCCTTCCCAGCCTTCACTCATCATCATTCACAATAACGACCTTTGATTTTGGTGAGGCACTGGCACAGGTTTCCAGAGATGCTGTGGTCTCCCCATCCCTGGAAGTGTTCAAGGCCAGCCTGGATGGGGCTCTGAGCAACCTGGAAGGTGTCCCTGCCCATGGCAGGGCGTTGGAACGAGATGATCTTTAAGGATCCTTCCAACCCGCACCACTTTATATTTGATTATTCTATGATTTTGCTCATAGTGCTGAAACAGAGCTGTCTCTGTCGTTCCCCTATTTCCAGTGGTGTTGTAGGTGTGATAAACGAGAGAGAAAATCTGACTGCCAGGAAAGGTGGCTAAACTCCTGGGCAGAGGACACGAACCCTTCCTTCCTACAAGTTTTTTCCCTGGGGAACATGTTGCCTTAAGTCACTGAACAAGCCTCACTTTGCATCAAAGCAAATCCTGAAGCTCTCAACTTAATTTTGACCGGTCTTTATTCAAGCAGACTGGACTGCCTTCTTAAAAGAGACATGAAAAATAATATTCTCAACTCTCATCCTTGCACCTCATTAGGAGGAGTGCAAACTAGGAGGAAAAAGAGACAAAAGAGGACAGCAAATCTCTCTTTCCGAAGTAGCACTCGGTGCTTTTAAACAGATTCATAAAGACAGCTCCAAAAACAAATGGTTGATTAAATTAAATCAGATTAAATAAACAAAAGAAACAAAGGGAAGGCACGGCCAAGAATTTGGCTCAGTGACTGGTATTATTAGGCAGGGAAAAACAGTTAATTTAAATTTTCAGAAGGATGTTGTCTGTCAGGGTGGTTTCATTTGAACAGATCTATTCTGGCCGTGACACTTTGCCAGATCTCCTCTTTGTGCAGCCAACAGGGAAAATCAGTGTTATTTTACCAGCCCTGTGCTGTAGAGAGATTGGGGTGTATGAACATGAAGTTTTCCTGTCGGAGAACACCCTGAACAGTGTTTATTTCTGCTTGTAAAGAGCTTTATCCATGGACAGCCCACTGGAGCCTGCTGAAGCCACTTGTATCTTGGTCTACGAGGGTGTCCATGTTCCAGGGCCAGGGATATATCACAGCCCCAGTTACCCAGCAGAGCTTTTACTGGTGCCAGTGCAGGTCAGGGAACAGTCAGTAATAAAGTGAAGCATCATCTGAGCTATAGAATTCCTGCTTTTTCTCAGCATTCCCAGTTTCTTAATTTATCTTTACCGTTTTTACATGATGACTTTGGAGTGTTTCTTCTCTTTTCTGTATGGAAACAGAAGTCCAGCTGAAGGTCTTCATTGTATGTCCCTGGATGAGGATTCCTGGGGTTTCTACCTTTTCCCCTTCAAACACTCAGCAATGGGGAAATGTTGCCTGTTGTCCTTTCTATTCTTTCTCCAACTCATCGATATTAATTAAAGAGGAATCTACCAGCATTGATTAGGAAAATACTCACATTAGCTGCACAAATGAACACAAAAGGCAAATCAACATGGACAGCCCTGTGGACCAGGATGCAACACTCACCAGTGTTCAATTCTGAGAAGGGAACGATGAATATTCTTGGTTATCAGCCACCCAAATGTTTATGAACAGCAGGATTAAAAGCAGACACATTTTCTACAGAACTGTGTGCACAATATTTTCTAAACAATCCTACCACAACAGCCTCAGCTGTTCTCTCCTGTACAGAACCACCTCCACCTACTGAGATACACAAAGGACCTTCCCAAGTCCCAAATCTGGCAACTCATCGACTTTGCAGATCCAAACACCTCCAGGCCTCCACAACCTGAAACTCCCCAAATCCCTCCAGCTCTTCCTGGCAACCCCTTAGCTCCCATCCACACTGTCTCCAGCCCCTCTCATGTGCCCTTATTACCAGTTTAACAAGAAGCAGGAGAGGCAGAGTGTGGACACACTGATTGATGTGCCACCAGGGCAAGAGAAATGGGTTTCATGTTTAAACCCTGCCTTCCAAAGGCCCTCAAATGCAGTCTTCTGTTCATTTCTAGGAACAAGTCCTTGGGAATTTGAGTAACTCTTTCAGTCTCATTGAAAGTGGCAAGGAGACAGAAACAGTTTTAGGAGGGAGAAGCAAGACTGACAGTCGACTAAGACGGATGGACAGTTACAGTGTGATCCTGTTAAAAATGAAAATCAAGGTAAAAAACCCATTTCTGAAATGTATCCAGAGGTTTAGCTGCCTGTCACTCCATCTTCAAGAGCGGTTAAATGGTTTTCAATCAGTGAAACTTCCAGTGGGATTGTACAGTGTGGTACCTGCAGGTGTAGGCAATGAAATGTGCAGGTCTCTCCAGTGTTCTCCCAGCTGGAGGATGCATCCAACCCATCATCTCTTGGAGGAAAGGAGGGGTGTAATCAAAAGCAGCATTTCACAGCTTGAAGTCTTTCAGATGGCTGTTGGTTCCAGTCACCCAATGTGTTTTTTATGGTGTCATAAGAAAAAGGCCACTCCAAGACATCCAGGGCTGTCTGTTTTGGAGACACTCATGGCTGATCTCCCTGAGGTCCCAGATCCAGATGAGCATCTGATCAGTGTTCCAGAAAACCTCAGGGCGAAGGCTGAATGCAGGTGTCAGTAACACAGGTAGGTCCTTGATGAACCTCATGAAACACAACAAGGCTGAAAGCAAAGCCCTGTAGCTGGATCGAGGAGATCCTCAGCATCAACACTAACTAAGCTGTGAGTTGCTTGAGAGCAGCCCTGCGAAGAAGGACTTGGGGGCACTGATGGGTGAAGGATTGGACATGGTTTGCCAGGCACACTTGCAGCCCAGAAAGACAATTGTGTCCTGGGCTGCATCAAAAGCAGCGGTCAAGGGAGGGGACTCTTCCCTTCTTCTCTGGTGAGATCCCACCTGCAGTGCTGCATCCAGTTCTGGGGACCCCAGCACAAGAAGGATGTGGAGCTGTTGGAGCAAGTCCAGATGAGTCCACAAAGAGGGATGAAGCACCTTTCCTATGGAGACAGGCTGAAACAGTTGGGGTTATTCAGTCTGGAGGAGAGAAGGCTCTGGGGAGACCTGAGAGCCCCTTCCATTGCCTAAAGGGGCTCTGAAAGAGCCGGAGAAGGACTTTGGAGATGGGCATGGGAGGATATGACAAGGGATAATGCCTTTCTTCTGTAACAGGATAGGTTTAGATTAGTTATTAGGAATAAATTCTAGACTGTGAAGGTGGTGAGACACTGATCATGTTGCCCAGAGAAGCTGTGGCTGTCCCATCCCTGGAGGTGTTCAAGGCCAGGTTGGATAGAACTTGAAGGAACCTGGTCTAGTGGAAGGTGTCCCTGTCCATGGCAGGGGATTGGAACTATATGATCTTGAACCAAACCATTCAATGATTTGATGTGATCATGTCACCCCACGCTCTACCTACAGGAAATCGAATTTGGGGACAAATTATCCGTTCCTAACACAGATGCCTATGACAGCTCGTGTCACTGATGAGCTTCCAGACTCCTTGTTGACTGTATGTGGAGCCTTGACATCTCACTCATATAGACACCTACATTCAGAGTGCATAATATGGGATTTAATCTCCCTTACATATGTGTGTATTGTCACTTCAAACACTGATGGCACCTGATGGCCGTCCAGAAGAGTTCAGGTCTTCTGTGAGGTCCTATGTCATCTCTGCCAGCCCTCTTCAGATCCCCTGGACACCGTGGGGACTCTCAAAGGGTGCAAAACTTCCACGTACTTTCAAGGGAACCCCACCTCTGAAGCTGGGTGAGGTGCACCACACGTGGCACCTGAAGTTCTAACGGGCTACAGATGTTCCAGGCAGTGACAAAACCTTCCTGCACTTTGCACAGTGGGATATAAGTCAGGATGGCAGACCTGGCCACATTATTTTCAGTCGTGATAATAATAATAATAATAATTACAAGGGCTCAGATGTTCAAGTTCAGCCCTTGAGAGACTGTGACCACAGAAGTCTAACAGCGAGAAACAGCCCCATCTGCTTCCCCATCTGAAATTAGCTGGAAATAGTCTTGTTATCCATTTGGCCCAAGTATGTCATCTGAAACTGCTTCTTAACATATGCTTTTCAAAATGTATTAGCTTGGTTTTACAGGGTTTTGGCAAAACATTTTCCGTCATGATTTGCGAAGTCATCAAAACCTCAATCTTCCTGAGGAATGCACTGGTTTCAATTCAGCTTCGCTTAAAAACAGCTTTTGCATAATATATTTTAGCATTTAGTTGTTAGAGTTATTGCATTCGAGATATATATTTAGGGTACATTGTTTATTCTGATTTATTTTATGGTAGAAGCTTATTTATTATGTTCTCTTTTATTCCGCATTTATGTTCACGTTTAATTTTATATTCACTTTCTTATTTTAATTCCATATTCTACAGCTTTATCTGGTAAAAATGAAATACTAGAAGTCAAACAAAAATAAATGTTGAAATAATTTTAGTGATATGTTCTCATTGACTAAAAAACGTGATGCTTTTTTTAAACGCACGAGAGGCAAAAAAATCAAAACTTAGAGTTATATTTCAGATTGCAATGAAAAAAGAAATACTGGAAATACTGAATTTCTCATAAAGCTGAGGCTCAATAAGTCTCCCAGCTCACTATATATGCTAATATATTTATTTAATCACACAAACATGAAAGACTTTCTTTCCTGATACTGACATTGCTTATGTCACTAAAAATTGATTTACAAATATTTTTGCTTTTTGCAAATAAACACTCCATTTGCTGTGATTGTTGGTCTTTTTTTTTTTTCCGAGTTACATCATCATTATTACTCCTGCGTGGCTGACGTCGCCTGTTTACATTGCCCGGTTTTGGATCCTCTTCGGTCTGATTCCAGACCCATCCTACTTCTCATTAGGAGAACCGAAGAGCACACACGGATCCTGCATAAGCACATGTGGCGTTTGCTGTTCCTTATCCCCGGGCTGAAAACATTGATTTTCACAGTGAGCGAGAAGAAGCGGAACAATGCAAATCTCGCTAATTAACTCTACACGGCAAATTCGGGAGGAGAAATAAAGCTCTGAGAACAACCACGCACCGACAGTCGAGTGAGGTTTTCCTTCGCCAGTGACAAGCATTTAGTTGACAAATGCGTTTGGTGAGAGTCAGGGTTCACACGCCACCAGTGTTTCAGCCAAAATGTGTGCACTAAACCTCTCTCCAGTTTGTCCTCAGAGCAAACCCTTGAAGCACAATAATCTGCCTCCCTCTGTCCCAGCGAACAGAGAATTAGGTAGAGATCTGCTCTTGTTTATGATTGCTTTTTAATGTCTTTTCACCACAGCAGAGAGGCCTGACGTCACTAAGCCTGTTGTTATTATCTTTTGAGAGGATTACTAACCACATAATTGATATCAGTTTCCCTTCCCTTAAAGATTTGGAAAGTTCAGTGGTATTTATATAAATGTTTTGTTGTTTGGTTGGTTGTTTGTTTTTTTTTCCCCGAAATATTCCGTGAGACAAGAAAACAAAACTGTCTGATTTCATTACCTTGGGCAGTGCTGATGGGGTGCTTTGGGTTGCTTTTTGCCTTCGTATTCCGGGTATGGAGCATCGTTTCATGTGACACTAAACTTTATGCAGATATCAAAAGGCCAATAAAGTTGAATGCTGAGGAGAATCGATGCAGAAAGATGTCAGGGAAAGCCACTTCCAGCTGACAGGCTGCTGCAAGGCCTCTCCTGATCTCCTTCCTTTCTCGCACAAATCCTCTCCTTATTTTCTTCCTTCCATCTCCCTTGAAATTCCCTCCAAATTGCCGAGCAGAGGAAGCAGCCGGTCATTCCTGCATCGCTACCGTGAGGATCTCAGACAGTCACAGGCGGACAGACAACCAGCACAGACATTTTGTGTGAACTCCCACTGGAGTCGCACAGCTCTTTCCCTCCAACGTGGGCCAGTAGTCACAGGCAGAGCTGGTCCTGACTTGTCTCAGCAGCGGCACCGTGGGTCCCACACTCTGGAAAAGGGTCTTTATCTGGTTCAGAGGATGAGCAGGGGTTGGGTGAGAGGGCAGAAGGAGGCTGTGATGTATCCACGGTATGTCTGAGAGTATATCTGGAGGTGACTTCTCCACTTCCCCAACAAAACTCGGCCCTCCACACCACAAATCTGGCTGGGAAGAAGGCAAATGCACCTGCAAAAATGTCCATATTCTGCTTGATTTCTTCTTACAGATACTTGGAAAGGTGCCTCTTCTATATTAGACAAAGAGAAAATGGGGAAAGACAGCAAAAATCGCAAAAACAAGCAACAAGCCCTCAAGGCAGGAGTGATATTGCACAGAACCAGCTGTGCCCACTACGGAAACACCTTTCCACAGCTCCAAGGCTCATCAAAGACTGTCTAATAGAAGCAGCAGGAGATTCCAGCAGCAGCAAGGATGGCTTAATGCAAAGGTTATTTGTGTCTCCTCTTTCAATCTCATTTTCCAGCCTGGGGAGCGAACTCTCAGGCGTGTTTGACACGTTTCTGTTTCCATTTCTCAAAGCCAAGCTTTTCACACCAGCTGCCCTTTGCTCCATCTGATCCTCTGGCAATATTTCCCCAGGACAAGCTGGAGCCACAGTAGCCCAGGAGGAGTCCTCACAAAAGGCACTGAACTGTGCATTAATTTTTGGGGACTGCTCACTTTGGTACCAAGCTGGTGCCCTGCACTGTGGCAGACCAGAACCTTTAACACTGATTTTAAATCCTGCTTCCTCTCACAGAGCTGCATATTTGTGTTGGCCTCAGGATGGTGGAAATGCCTTGTGTGCTCTGAATCAACCTCAACTGTTTTTCACAGGATTAGGGAGCATACTTTTAAAATCACCACAGGGATAATTTCCCATTTACTTGGATTTGGTAGGTGGAGGAGATCTTGGAGGTCTCTTTCGAACTTAATGATTTTATGATTCCATGAGTGTTTCCATTGCACTGAGTGTATGTGTACCGTTTTATTGTCTCCTAAATCCTTTGCCTTGGTTTCCCTCATCTTCCAGAGCATTTGGATCACGGACAAAGCCGAGAAACCCCTCAGAATGCAGCCACTCTGAGCTCTCGGGTTACTTTGCAGTCCTGGTCCCTCGGGTTCCATTTGGATGCCGTTTTCTCCAGAGGAGATGGATTTGATAGCAAGGCAAAATCATAGAATCATTTGGGTTGGAAAAGGCCTTTAAGATCATCGAGTCCAACCATTAACCCAGCACTACCAAGGCCACCACCATGTCCCCAAGTGCCACATCTACGTATCTTTTAAATCTCTGCAGGGATGGGGGCTCAACCCAGTTCTCTGGACCACAGTGACCACAGTGAGGTCCTAACCCAGCACTAAGCAAATGGCCACTGGTGAGGACAGTCCATAATACCTTTGGAAAAAGTGAAAATTCCCCTAAGTGGTGTGCATATTGAATTTTAAATCCCATGAGTTGAGGACTTTTTCACTTCCAAGAAAGTCCCTCATATCACCCATTCAACGCAGGACACTTTAATTCCCTGAGGGGTGAAGCTACTGGTAAATCATCTATTTAACGAGGGGGAGGCTGACCATTAGAAAACGGTAATAAATCATCCTGTGAGCTAAAATCTGAGTTTAATTTCAGAAACACGCAGCACAAAAGGGGAGGAGGGGAGATGGAGCATTAAGGAACTGCTATTTTGTCTCCAAAGCAATTGAGCAGCATGTAATGAGGACCAGCAGGGACAGATATTCAAGGATGCAGCACAGTTTCCTGAAAAATGAACAGATGGAAAGCAACTCCTGCATGTTGCTGATGACTCCACCCAGATGCCTTTGTGCTGCTTCACTGCTTACATTTCCACCTCCAAATTCACCCACACTGCTGCCCCATCCATGCTCTGATCTGGGAGAAGTCCTTGAAGGAAGGTATTACCTGAACTTCTACATGACTTCTTTTGGGAGGCAATTTTGGGAGGCAAGTTATAAGATCATAGAATGGGTTGGAAGGGACCTGAAAGGTCACCTCATTCCAACCCCCTGCCATGGGCAGGGACACCTTCCACTAGCCCAGGTTGCTCCAAGCCCCATCCAACCTGGCCTTGGACACTTTTGGGGGGAGGGGGTGTTGTTGGTTTTTTCTTTTTCCTGTGAGATGTAAAATGAAACTGCTCATGTTTTGATGTTTTGTGGTGGATTTTTTGTTTGTTGGGGGG
>VZRE01012470.1:250-47288 GCA_013396775.1 Cephalopterus ornatus
TTAGATAGTAGCTGGTGGGATAATTTATTAGGAACAGCTTGGTGGAAGAAGGTGGGATTCTTCTTATTGTGTGCTGTAGCTAATATTATATTTTGCCATGTTTAATTCCTTGTTTTATAAGATTGATAGTTTCTGTAGTACAAAGAATGCAAGTATCCTCTATGCCAAAAAATCCAGAAGTTGCACAAAGAGCCAATGTGTTATTAGTCACCAAAAAATCCAATCACCCAAAATGAAGAATGTGCCAAATTAATATTGTCAAAATTAGAGCAAAAGACACGAATCAATGATTTTCAAAAAGGGGAGGGATTGTAATAGACGGCTATGATTNGCCTATGTAATAGTCGGCTATGATTTGTGTCAATAAAAGGAACAAATTGGTTATTATAACCTCAGGAAAGAAGAAAACAAATGGATTGTAAAACTTAGTTACACCTCCATAAAGAAATAAAACAGGCCATTGCCTCCCCTGTTTTCCTAAACATAGGAAATCCTAGAATTCATAACTTTTTAGGATTTATAACTTGTAATCTTGGAATTTATAGCTTCTAATAAATAATGTTAGAATTTATAACTTGCAACTTGTTGTAAAAGATAACAATTAATCTTAATTGTAAAAGAAACATATGTTGAATACCTGAAATAGCTATGTAAAAGGATATAATGAATATGTATGGAGTGTCTAAAATAAATACCGGACACATTCACTGTTTCGGTGTGGCAGGCTTTAGGGGCAAGTCTCCTCCTGTCACCCAGTGCTGCTTGCTTTTATCATATAAATAAATTCCTATTCTAAAACTTATAATATTTTGAGACTCTGTTTCTCACACCTATTTAAAGTCTGACCTGGTCTTAAAGGCAAAGACTTGCCTGCCTAAGTCTTAGAGCAGTTGCACTGACAGGTCCGGCAGGGAAGCTTGGCAAAACCTGGCAGGCTGGCACCGGGGATGTTAGTCATGGAGTCCTGTCTTGCTGAGGCAGGGTCTTTTTACTTTAAAAATAAGTAAGACTCACACAGGACATCTTCTTTCGCATCAGCCACGGTGCTTGCATGTGCGTTCATGCTGCGTGCTGTATATCATATGCAGTAATTTCAGAGCTTGAAATTTGGTCTTCATCCCCTCCAAGGCAGTGGGGGCAAAAGCTCAGGCCAGGACAGAAGGGTTTCCTCAGGTCTAAACATCTGCAAAAGGATGGGCATGGACTGGTCTAGGTTTGGAATTTGTTATTTAATTGATGGGTTTTTTATTTGAGGTGATGATGATGATGTGTGTTGAGGTAGAACTGAGACCTTTGGAAACCTCTTCATGTTTTGAAGAGAACACAAAGCACCAGTCTGCTTCTAGAATCTGTTAATTCTACAAAAGGAGACTTGGGTAATTTTGTGGGAAAGCTATCCTCAGCCTCCCTGATCCCAAATTTGGGCAACTTAGCATACCTTACACCTTCCTGAAGCTCACCAGCTCTGAGTGAGCCTGTCTAAGTAAGCATGTGAATTTCTGAGTGCTTAAGGGAACACACCTTTAAGCAGAAACTCAGTTTAGGCAGAGCTCTTTCTTCCTATCATTTTGGCTTTCCTTTCATTAAATCCCAAATTATGCATGGAATGTAATTTTATCTCTGTCTATCACCATGCTGGGCCTGCCGGCTGGTAGAGAAGTGAGCCAAAGGCTGTAGCTATCACCAAAGCTCAGTTCTACCAACAGAAGGAGTCCCATAAAAAACCCCATTTGAGAAAGCAGTCAACTCAATTGGTGAGAAGTTTAGCGTCTGAAAATATATGTATCACAGCTGAAAATAGCATCTCCCTAAGATCTGTAAACTCAGAAAAAGAGACTGCTTACAGTGTCACTGCCTGACACCTTCCAGGCAGAAGAACAGAGATTTTTGTTCTGTAGTTGCTCATTTTCAGCTTCAGTCAAAGCCTCAAAATCAGAAGTGACTTTTAAAAAATAGTGTCTGGATTTCCCTTGCGATCTGAAGATAACGTGTTTTACAGAACCACAGAACAAAAGAATACTCTGAGTTAGAAGGGACCCACAAGGGTCCAGCTCATGGCCCTGCACAAGATATCCCCAAGAGTCACACCATGTGCCAGAGAGGATTGTCCAAATGCTTCTTGAACTCTGGCAGACTTGGTGCTGTGACCACTGCCCTGGGGAACCTTTTCCAGTGCCCAACCACCCTCTGGGTGAGGAACCTTTTTCTAATATCCAATATAAACCTCCCCTGACACCGCCTCATGTCATTCCCTCATGTCACTGGTCACCAAAGAGAAGAGATCAGTGCCTGCCTCTCTGTTTCCCCTCAAGAAGCTACGGACCACAATGTGGTCTCCCCTCAGTCTCCCATTCTCCAGGCTGAACAGGCCAAGTGACAGCAACCATTCCTTGTATGGCTCCCCCTCAAGGCTCTTCACTATTTTCGCAGCCCAATGCCGGGAGTTGCTCCAGGGGGACAGGCATTACCTCACTGATAGAGACCCTGTAAGTACTTCTTTCAGTATCTGGACCTAATTATGTTGGATGTCACGTACACGTGATACAGTCATGTTCTTCAGGAAGTTTTGGGATGAGTCAGTAAAGTGAGACAGAAGTATAAAAGACAGTCTGACTTGTACTTGTCCCGGGATGAGAGGCATATGTACACTAGAATAAGGATTCTAGATCTGTGTATGAATTGCTGTATTTTGCAAGCTTAAAAGACAGCATTTCCAGTCTTTAGTGGAAAGGACAACTGAATGGGGAAGTAGCACAGAGACATATTGAGCTTCTCTGCTGACTTCCATCCTGCATGGGACTACATTTCCATGCTCGGGAGATGCTTCTGTAAGTAGACTTTGCACAATTTATAAAAATCTAGGTCCTTCTGACAGAACTTTTTAATTCTGCTGTCTCCTGTCAGAACAAGTTTTACTGCAAAATTTACTTTCATAAAACTTGAATTGTTTATAAATTACTTATCTAATTTAAAAGGAGACAGAATAGAGGGGAGATCCAGTGAGCATAATGTATTTAGATTCTCAAAAAGCTGTGGGCAAGGTTCCACACCAAAAGCTATCAAAGAAATGAAGCTGTCATGGGATCACAGGAGTTATTTTGTGTAGTGAAAGCTGGTTACGGAATGGCCAAGGGTAGGATTTAGTGGTCAGCATGAAGAGTCAGCAGTGGGGTCTCCTGGAGATCAGTGCTGGAACCAGTTTTGTTTAAGATATAGCCTATGGCTGGAGAAAGAAATGAGCAGTGATAGTTCTGTGTTCACAATTGTACTGCAGTTTTTCAAGTATGCAAACACCACAGAGATAGCAGGAGCCACCTGAAGGACCTCACTAAACTGTGGGAAAAAATAAGTGGCAGATGGGCTTTGGTGCAGAGAAATGTAAATTACTGCTGTAGGGTGTTGTGGATGTGACTGTATCAACAGGCTCAAAAAAGAACAAGATAAAATTTGGGACCCCAGGTCAAAAGATGAATACTACAGGAGTAGGCAAGGATATACCCTCTAACATTCCCAATCCAACAGCTGTGGATACTGAGGGAGTAAGTAGGGAATGTGTTTCAGAAAGTGGCCAGGCAAAGGTGCTCTACCTTGCCAGTGCTGGTGACATGATGTGATGCTGGGAGGACCCCACAGTGTGGGGTTTATGTTCCTATTTTGTCAAAATTTCTGTTAGAAGAAAATCTGAACAAAGACTTTCAGGCAGCAGAAGAGTTTGTTTTGATAATATTTTAATTATTTTGTAGTGCTTTAACACTATTAAAAATAAAAAAGCAAAGTATTGCAACATTATCAAAATTTTGCTATTCTTTAATAATTATTTTGATCAATCTGGGTCAGTTTTCTTCCTTGTAAAACTGTGTTCGTATAAATTTTGATATTTTGAATTTTCGTTCTGAATCAAAACCGAAGTGTATTTTGCAATATTGTCATTTTTGATGGCATAGAAACATCAATTTCCAGTCATCCCTAATGATTATTTCCTTTTCTAATGCTTGTCAGCCTCTTCTTCACCCATTTCAGAAGCCTTCACTGTTTTAAACATACCAGGTCTGCTCTAACTCAGGAGACAGTTAAGGTCTTTCTTATGTGCACACAATGTACAGCATGATAGAGAGGGGCCTTGTTCAACATTGGTGGAGATCTCCCCTGTTTAATTCTGCATCAGAGAACAAGGTGTTCTACTGCCGAAGTTAAAAGTGACCTTAGAAAGGAGCGATACCACCTGCCTGGTTGCTCATTCCCATTACCAGACCCCCTGTCCCCTTGGGTGGCACCAGCACTGGTGTGACAGTACCATGACCCAGCTTTGCTGGGGCTCGCTTGGTTGAGGGCAGAAGGGAGCAGGGAGGCAGCAGCAGGCTGGACCTGTGTGTTTGAGCTGCTTATGCCAGTGCCTGCTTACCCCAGCTTGAAGACTTCGTGACAATATCTCCAGAAGGAGGACAGCGAGGGCATTATATTGCCTCAGTTTTGAGACTGGTTCCTGACATTCTCTATGATCCTGAAGCCGTGTTCTAGGAGAAGGTGGCAGGGGGTGGTTTCTGTGTTTCTGTGCTTCTCATAGCTTTTACTGTCGTTTGGGATTCTCCAGACTATTTCCCCTATTTCTGTTCAACTGTAGGATCTGCTTCCCACAAGGCATCTTGCCATACTGCCTGTTCCAACCCTTTTCTTCCTTTCCCCAAGGTTTTCTTGTGTGAGTCTGACAACTCTGTGCTAATCATTCCTCCTCCTCACAGCTCTTCATGGGAATCTGCGTGGGTGGGCATAGCTGGTGTGCAGAGCACAGCTACCTTCTCTGTGTATGTACTCATGAAATTCGCCAAAAGCCTTCCCACTAGCAATAAAATTCCCCTTCACAGGAGATCCATAGTAAAATGGAAACACACTTTACTAGAACTGGAACTGGGACTGGAAAATTATGACTGATTTTCCAAATCAAGCATCCCTTAGGAGTCACCCCCAGAGAAATCTGTCTTGTTAGCTCCAGAGTGGCTTCCAAAGTGCTAGAGGCAAGTGCAGGCGTCTTGGGAGCTGGAGCCCGATAGCTGTGCACAGTCATCCGTAATCATCAGCTGAGTGTGGTGGTGCAGCAAAACGCAGGGCATGCTCCCAGAAGGCACTGCTGCTGTGCTGGCCAGACAGACACAGGATAGTATAGGACATGCCAAGCCTATTAGCTCCATTGGGGGTGACTCACTCAGGGAGGTGCACTCAAATAACTGAGGTGTGGGCAGGATTTTGGTCAATGCATCATCTGCTTGTGACAGTGCTTCCCCCCACACAAGGGAACATACCCTTTAAATTTCTCACTCTATTTAAATACCTGTCTTACTGCCTGCTGGTGCACGGGCTCCAACTAATTACAGCTGTAAAAACCCCGATACCTAGATGAGACTGGCTCTGAGGGATGCGTCAGCCTGCGACTCCCTCAGCTGCCAGAGCAGCTTGCTAATGCCCTGACTGTCAGCCTCAGCAGAGCTGCCAGGGCATGAGAGAAATTCAGTCAGATTCTCAATCAAACACCAGAAAGGTGGAAGCAAATAAGCCAGAAAACTTGCATCTTTGGGGACCACATTGTGGTGAAATAGTCCGGGCTAAGTCTCTCACTACGAAGGCAAAGGAGATAGTCTTAACCTTCTTTAAGTGAGATCAGAGAAACAATTCCCCTCTCTGCATTATTTCATTAAACCAATAACATTCTATGCAAGCACAGGCTCAGAGGAGTGATCCTTGGGTTGTAGCTTGTATGTACTAGGGCACACTGAGGAGATCTGTAGGTACAGTTTGTGGTAGAGGGTCTACTCATGTGATTATGATGGTCATCATCCAAACCAGCTACCCATCACCTGAAAAGCTTTGGGGAGCTGTTTGTGGCAGAACTTGTGCACAGAGCCTGGTGGATCATTACCCCACGGAGCGGGTGGGAGGTGCATGTCTGCCTGAGGGCCTTCAGCAGCAGCTGTGCCTACAGGAGAAGTTGGTGCTGGAAGCCTTGCTGGGGCATCTTATTGTACAGAGAAAAACCCTAGAAAGGAAGGGATCATTTTGATGGAATACAAACCAGACAAGGAGAGGAGGCTACCGGCACTGTTATGTTCACTGGAAACAGCTGAATGAGCTGAGCTAAAACCTAAAAAATGGAAATCTCCAAACCCAATTACCATTCACCCCTGTTGAGCCCCTTCTTCTGACTCATCAGTATAAGTTCATCTCATCGCTTGGGGTCATCTTCTGACAGCACAGCCAGGTACTGCAAGCCTGTGAAGGAAAATATTATCTTCCTCAGATCACATTTTTTGGAGCAGTCAAAAATCATCATCAAACAACTAGATGAGCCAAAGCAAATGCAAAAGATACTGGTGGGTGGTTTTGGCCAACTGGCTAATAAAAGACACATCAATTTTATATTGCAAGTTTATTATAGTAATACAATCAGATTAAATGATTTTCACAGCTAATATACCTAATTATCAGGCTATGTATATATGCTTTATTTCAGCACATTACAATCTTTTTATCTTTAATCATGCAGCAAGTAACATACAAACACAATTATAGGGAAGATTTTTTTCCTCTAAAAATTACAAAAGTATGGCTTTATAAGAAAGTTGTAGCATACAGTGAACATTCATTTGTATTTGGGCATGGCAACGTTCAATCTTAATCAGTGAACAACAGCATCTGTCACTGCCATGCTGATTCCAAAAAAGCCAAGGGAACTGGGAACAGGGAAATGCCCATCAGTGTTAGAGAGATGGAAAATATATATCTATATACATTCAAAGTACGAAAAAGGTAAAAAATAATTTCGGGGATTAAGTATCACTTTTGGTTTTGTGCTGAAGTCAGAGTTACGGAGTCTCGAAGGACATAAATGCAAAAACAGTTTCTGTCTTCCTTTAGACCAACAAACATCAGGAGTGATACAACTCACTTAAAAAGCGTTACTTCAGGTGTAAAGAGATCAGAGGTCAGAATCTGGCCTGTCCTTCCTGCTAATGGTGCTGCAAAAATAGACAGAAGCATATGGTTAGGAAGTCATAGGCAGCTGAATTTTGCTGGCAGCCCAGAGAAAAGAAAGACAAAGATGTATGTTTAATAGATTTTATTTTTAAAAATAAATTCTAGATATAGAATTCTAGATTCTAGAATAAAATGTGGCCAGCATCACAAACCCTTCGCTGGACGACTGGAGTTGCTGGCAAGCAGAAGCCCTTGCGCTTGGTATTCAGGGGTGAAACACCCATTTCAAGAGCAAAGCTGCTGCCTCTTTACAAGAGAAGAAGAAATGTCCTTACCTGTCAGCAGCACAGAGCCCTGGGGGACACACTGAACTCGTGCAAAGGCTGCTTCCTTAAGGCATCGATCGCTGGGTAGGAGCAGTGCAGTGGGTAAGTAGTGTCAGTCAGTTACGGGTTTTACCAGGAGAGGGCAGCCAGACACAGACACCCGTGTGCGCACATGCACCCACGCGTTTTCACTCACACACCCCCACACAGCCCCTCCCTCGCCACACGCTCCCCTCCTCAAGTCACTCGCTGTGCTCACTGACGTGGTTCTCACCAAAACTGCAGTCACACACGTACACAGACAACTCAGATCCTTGCAGTGCTACTCCTCAAAATTGAAATTAAAAAGATGTAACCTGCAGAGCCAACCTGTAATCCAGAGATTAGAAAAGACTTTACCCTCTACCCTTTTCTCTGTCATTTTTATTCTTTTTCCCAAGTTCAGAAATACAGATTTTAGCAACACTTACTCAGTATGCATTTTTGCGAAATGTAAACGTCACCACACAGCACCTAGCACCCTTTTTGATTTACAAAGTCACCAACATATTTTTCATGCAAGCATAGGGATTTTTCAAGACTGTTAGGTTGCAGGAAGTCTGCAAAATATTTTGAGTTTACTTTTGCTAATGACCTGGCTTGGAAAGAATAGACCAAAAAAAAAAAATAATGCAGACAGGGCTGAGGTAGATTTGGCCGTATCTGATGTAATGTCACTGTACTGAGCAGGAAGACAAATAGGATCTCAAACTAACAGATGGGTCACCACAAGATAAGCAAACCGGGTTTAGGGAGAAGATTCTCCCATTCCATCAGAAGGAGGGCCCATCCTGCAGTCATATTGCTACAGGCAATGCAAAGAGTTGTCACCACAACATTTATGGCCCTAAACTTTGGCCCAGTAGGACTGCACATGGGAGGTCCAATGGTAGCTCCATGACTGAGGGCCAGCTAGTGCTTGATCTCTTGGTAAAATGGTCAGGAGAAGGAGAAATGAGGGGGCTGTGGAGTGGTCTTTCCTGTGTGGGTTTCCTGTTACACATGGGGGTGAACACACCAGAATTTTTGCATGTTGGCCAACAGTGGACCAGGTCGCGGTACCAGTCACAAATATGCCCCAGAAAGAAACTACTCAAGACAGTCCATCTTCTATCCTCTCTCTGGGCAAGTGGATAGAGGGGAGCCTGCCACATGGACAAATGTATGCACACAAGCATCCTGCTGTCTGCTACAAATCCATCCATAAGCCTGAAGGGCCTGATCCCTGATCTTTGCAATGATCCACAATTATTACAGCCAACAAGAGATCCCTGCACCATTTTAGACTCACTTGGTCCCAGTGGGTTGCTCTGGCTCTCTGAGTACAGTCTCCTGCCTTATTAGAAAGTGCTCTCCATTAATGCCAAGAATCCCTACCTGCTTCCTTGGATGTAAGTCTAAAGCCTTCCCCTCCTTCCTGTCTCTTCTGCAATTCCTTATAGCACCAAACTCTCATGGTTTCAAGCCAGCGCAAAAAACAGTGGATGATTTCCATTCCCTCCTTTCCTGGGATCTCTGCTCCCGGGGCCTAATTACCATTCTAATAATATCTATCACCAGCCTCCTCCGCCTCTCACCCACAGACATCCGGATGAGATACCGCAGTGCTACTGGGAACAAACCCAGCCCTACTCCTCTGGCCTCCAGGGGTACCACGGGGGCCGTGCTCTGCACAGTTGCTCTGGTCTGTCATGGGCAGCGAGCACCTGCACTGTCCTCTGTCTTGAGCTCCAGGTTTTCGTGGGGAGGGGTGGGGCGTATGTTCCAGGGCTTGGGAGCCTGCAGGGCTTGGCGGAAGCAGCTGAGCCACCGCTTATGATGCAAATCTGCCTTGGGCCCTGCTTTGCTTCCCAAGCTGTGACAGCCTGTGTCTGCAGCAGAGCCTGCCGAGGGAGCAGCCTCCCCGCAAAACCCTCACCCAAGATTGACCCTGAATTTCCCCGTTCACAGCCTCTCCCACTGAACAGGAGGAACAGACACAGATGGAGAAAGACATGCAAGTCCCCAGGGGCAGGGGCAGAAGGACACTGCATCACCAGGGATGTGGGATTTCAGCAGAAGGGTTAACCCGTTCATGGCCTGCTTGCTGCTTTTTAGGGCTGAGCTGACATTTTCTCGACCTCACAAGCAATCCTGCATATTCACCTGCCTAGAGCAGGTGGCACCAGCACTGAGGTCCTCCTACAGCATGTGGGACGGAATGGCTGGGAGGAGCACCCCAGGGGCTCAGAAAGCATGTTCCAGTTTGCTGTGACTGACATGTTGTGCATTCCCACAGGAAATCTCCACCTGGCCATAGCTAGCATCACCAGTGCCCTGGCATACAGGAGGTACCTCATGCAGAGGGAAGCTGAGTGGAAGTGCTCCCTGTACTGATGGAAAAAAAGGGTCTAGTACGGGTTCCTTGGCACAGGCAGGGAATTAGCCAGATGAAACATGAGCCATTTTTCCACAAAGCAATTGAGATGTGACTAAACATTCTTAGCTAGAGTCTTGCTAAAGGGGTTCTGTGCCTCACTTTGGCTCCAAGTTCAGTTGATCAGCTGAGTGACTTCTTCACGGCTGCTCAGTGCGGATCTGGGAATTGAGTTATGCTACTCCAGCAGAACAGAGGGTTGCGCTTACAAAGAGAGGGGTCCAAAATAAGGGATGTCCCCCAAGGGAATGGGGGCTCTACTGCAGCTCTGTTAGTGCTGAGAACAGCCAGGAGAGGAGGACCAGTACCTTAAACAGAGATGGCTCTGCCTGAGCAGTAAGGTTCAGAGCTACCCAGAAGTCTGGGCAGACCCAACCCCACTTTCTGCAAACACATCCTGCCTGCAGTGCCCAGTCAGTGGGAACTTTTTGTCATTTCCAGGGTCAGGCCCTGTGTCTGGACCCAGGTGGCAAAAATACTCTAATTGACTACAAGTAACAACTTTTAACAGCAGAACATCACATCCCAGTTTAGGATAACTAACAGGTGCTGGTGGCTCTGAGACCCACTAGGAAACCAAGTTAGTGAGCTACATCTCCTGTAGAGATATGTTCTAAAACACAAGTCAGGGAGAAATAATGTCACTTAGGAAGGACAGAGCTTCCACTGGCCCTGCTCCAATTGCCTTTTGTTTACTGGGCAACAAGGAAAATGGTTCCTTCCCCACTGCACAGGTCTGTAGAGGCATCAGGGCTGGGATTGCCTTTAACC
The DNA here is from genome assembly GCA_013396775.1 of Cephalopterus ornatus. NCBI lineage: Eukaryota > Metazoa > Chordata > Aves > Passeriformes > Cotingidae > Cephalopterus > Cephalopterus ornatus. The sequence goes on from VZRE01012470.1 coordinate 10,769, forward strand.
CCCTCATTCCCAGGTGAGACAGGATGCTTTCTGTCAGCTGTTTTGTGGGCTTCTATTCCCCAGCCCCCCCGGAATATACACTCACTGCCCCTCTCTGAACTCATGCCCTCCACATGACCTGCTGAAAAGTATCTTGGTAAAGTCAGGTACCCTGCAGGACTGCCTCTGCTTCCCTGCAGCATCAGCCATGGACCTTGTGGTTCTTACTAGATGATGCTAGATCATTGTTAGAAAGGAAACCTGACGTTTGAACCCTGTTGGTAGAGAATGGTGTTTCTCCCAGCTCTAGCAGAACACAGTCCCACAGTTACACTATTTGAAAATCCCACTGGGCGTGTGGTTAAATTCCACATGCCCAGCATGTTCCTTTTTACCCAGGTACATTACACAGGATAGAGTTATCATATTGGGAATTCAGATACACTGATACCAGTTGACAGCTAAGAAAGCAAACATAACACAGTCTTGACTACAGTTAACCCTTCACATGCACAACAAAACAGAGAATAAGGAAGGCTTTTGCCTTTAAAAGTGCCGTGCCTGCAATCAGTTAGAAAAGACATTTAAAATCTTGTCACAAAATATTGGATTTTCCAGCATAGCCTAATAGGTTAAGTACTAAAATCACACTAAAATGCAGAGGGTGGTGGATGACCAGCTCCCCTAAGTTGCCTTTGAAAATCCAAGACCCACCGAATAAAGTCAAGGAAAAACATTTACCACATTTTTTGTTGGTAGCTTTTTGCCATAGGATGGTAAGGGCTTTAGTGCCTGAGGTATAGGTAGTTCCTGGATGCTTTTAGGGAAGTGAGAAGGGGGAAGAGTCTGGAGAATAGTTTGCATAGCTTGCAGATATAAAGAAGCAGGTGTGTTCCCCACAAGGCTGTTGAATTTGTCTTCTCCCAGCAAGGCTGTCCAGTGGTCTGGATGCTCCTGCAGAACTTTCCGCATCTTAAACTGTGGGTTGGGCATGAAGAGCAAGAGGTAGTCGAGGCAGAGCTTCTTTGATGCAACATTGACTTTGGAGTCCCACATCTGCTCCAGGATGACGTCCAGAGGGGTAAGCCCTTTACTGTCCTCTATCCTGGGAGAGGCTCCATTCCCAAGGAGGATGAGGACCGTCTCTGACCTCAGCAGTTCACAGGCAAGGTGCAGGGGGGTTTTCCCATCTTCCAGATGAAAGCAGCCAGCCCTATTGATGTAGGAGTTCAAGCTGGGGAGCTTGTGTGCAATTTTGATGATGAGTCCCAAGATATCTCTCCTGTCGTATGTGACCGCCATGGCCAAATGAGGAGCAGAGGATGGGCAATAGCAGAAGTGTTCCCCAGGCACCTTGAGAGCCTCCTCTGGAAAATGAGACAGCAGATACTGAGCATAAGGCAGGTGATTATGCACCACTGCATAGAGAAGGGCTTCTGAAGGTGAGTAGGTTCGTAGGCTGGCATTTTCCTCCCAGTAAAAATATTCCATAGTTCTCATGTCTTCCAGCATCCACACAGGCTTGTGATCTCTCACAGCCTGGTAGAACATATAGGATAAGAACTTGCAGTGCCTGCTCTGATCGTCCTGCAGGCTGGCCTGGTTACTGGCCATGGCTCAAGCAAATAAAGAGCAGCTCCACGCAAAATCACTCCAGACTGTAAGATCAGTGCACTTGGAATGCCGATCCCGATGCTGCTGCAACCTTCAGGCTGTCATTGCTCCCTGGACTGCACTAGCTGGAACGCATGGGCTGATCATCTCCACCCATTCATTGTTTTTCCCCTCACTGCAGTGGTTTTGTTTAGGTAAGCACAATCCCACAGGCTCAGTTAACCCGTGCCATGCAAGCAGATGGTTAGTAAGTACATCCCGCTCTGTGCGTGGCACAGGTTACTGAAACGCTGTCAGACTGAGAGTGATTTTATACACACACAGCCAGAGAGAACAGAGGGAGAGACTAAAATTAGCTTGAGAGGTGAGGCGGATTTCTGTCTGCATTTCATGTCTAACCAGATCAGCTCATACACTGCAGTAAGTGGAATAGCAATATTCCTCTTTTTTTTTATGTATGTCACTCACACACGCACACACACACACACACACATCTCATTATATAGTAAAAAATATCTAGCAGTGTAAAATACTCCACAGCTGGTAATACGCATTAATACATGCTCAGGAAATCAAGGGATTGGTAGCAGTAGCATTAGGAAGGGATCCCTATTTTGTGAATAATGGTATGGCTGGCCACTTAGGAGACACTGATGTTAATGGATTGTCTATAAGGCATTAGTGATGTTTGAGATCCCGGCATTAATCTCTGCAGAGGGAAGAGTCAAACGGCGTGTGCAGTAATGACGCCCAGAGTCATAAAGCGTATTGCTGGATTTAAACACCTGCCTTTGTTCAGCAAGGAAATACCTGAAGTGCCGCTGTGCTGCCCAGCAAGTGCATAAACAAAAGGTAAATGGCCAGACCCCACTGGCGGGTAGGGAGCTTTGATCTAAGCATTTCTCAGATGTCAGTGCTCCAGGACTGGGGTAAGAGCAAGCAGCAATGGGGGGAATTGGGATTAAGCAACCAGACTTGTGGAACGCCCTGGCAAGACACAGAGGACCAAGGCCTACAGGTTTGAGGGGGTAGTCCCTGTTGGATGAGGCAGAAGGACCTGATCAAAATAAAATTAATTGAAAAGAAATGAACTCAACCTCCTTTATGGCAAGCTGTGTTTAAGGCAGGAGGGTTTCCATGCATCTTATAAATCAACAGATTGCAGTAAGATGGTATCTCACCATTTTTAGGAAGACAGGGAAAATACAACAAATCAAGAGTTCTTTCTTCATTTAGCAAGAAGACAAACATATATTCAGTATATTCAAACTAAAGAGAATTTAAGTATCAGATCTGAACATCTCCAAATGGTGTTTGGGGTCATGCAAACAGAAAACCAAAGCCACTCACAAAGCCACTCGCATCTTCCAAAACACTTGAAATTTGGACTTAGGTTCTCCGAAGAGAGGTGAATTAGAATTTAAGTGGCTACAGTCTTTCATCTAAAGCTCTCACAGGGCTTTTCCTGCCAGTAAATCATGACTATACCATAGGAATTACATGGATTTCATCATTTCCATGTTACAGGTGTGGGGAAACACACATTTTACATACCGCAGTCTTACAGAACAGCTCATGGATCGGGATGGGCACCAAACCAGTAATTGCTGTGTCTTTGCACAGGGTTTATAGCCATTAAGCAACCCTCACATGCTGCAGATATTAAGATAAGGCTCCGCAGGATCACCCATCCTGTCAGACCTCAAAGAGCATCTAGATGATGGTCTTAGTCATATGGATCAGTTTTAGGTAGTCCTATGAGGAGCAGGGAGTTGAACTTTCTGCAGAGACACATAAAATTCAAGAGAAAAATGTTCTGCAAGTATCTCCAACGAAGAGTGAAGATAAAATCCCAGAATCGGGAATGGCCACTGGGCTTATGGCAATCACCTCTACACTGCGGGTCCAGGATGTCCAGGATGTGAAAAAATCCGTAATTACAGGTGTCCTTGTAATTACAGGTTACACTATAATTCTGCTTCTGCCTAGGAAGCCCAGTACAAAACTATGGAGTCCTTCTTATGGTTTGCTCACCTCTGCATGGTTTCAAATGGCACAGATCTCCCTGCTGTTCTGGCTCCTGTCCTTGGCCTGTTTTGGTTTTTCCAAGAGTTTAGAAAAGCTGGAGCTGAGGGGACCTGTTTGATGGCAATGCGTTGCTTCTGAATTTTATTACAAGCATAATGCATCTGTAAAACACCATAGATCCATTAGAAATGGAAGACATTAATGTGGAAACTTTTACTGAGGAACTGGAAGAAGATTAGGAGTTTGGAAGTTTCTATTTATTTCTTTGAATTTTGATTTGTGGCTAAAAATAATGTTTCCTAATTCATAAGGTCTTTGTTGTGGCTGTCCTCTTGGACAAAGTGCAGTCTAAAAGAATAATAGAATCAGTTTTGACTAATAGAGAGAGCATCCAAGAAGCAGGAAGAGTTTTGAAGGGAAGAACTGAAAAACAAAAGCTGATTTTACCCAAAACAGCATTTACCTTTTCCGTTGAGGCCAAGAGGCTCTTTAGACCTCTACTGCGCAGGTGCATTTTTCACATTTTGATGGTGATTTCAGCTCATAAAGTGATTTGGTTATTTTGAAACTGTGAGAAATAAAGCACGTTTCTGAGTTATTCAGGAATCTTCTTACAATGGTAGGCTTAAAATATTGTTTTGGGACAAAAGGAAAAATTACCTTATATATAAAGACAAGAATCGAATGTTAGAATAACTGAAATTTTATCACTTTAATAAAAATATAATTATTAGCCCAGGTCAAATTATTACAGAAAAATAAATAATACTCCTATGCAGAAAAAGTTCCAATAGTAGTAGTAGCAGTAGTAGTAGTAGTAATAATAATAATAAAATAATTTTAAGCTCTTATTCACACTCTTCTTATCTTTTATCCCTATTCCTAATGTTATGCTCCTCCTGCTCGTACTCATCTGGATGCTAAGGTTGGTGGTTTCATTCTGGTGGTGGTGTTACAGGGAATAACCAGCATCCAGAGTTGCTCAATGGGAGGAATGTGAGGTTGATGGTGATGGTTTCTTTTTCCTCACTCTAGAATCTCCTGGTGGTCAATTTTATGCTTGTTAACTGCTCTTACATTTTGTTTTTTCTTCATTGCATTGAAACTCCATTTTACACCCATATTTACTATAGATGTTGATTATATATATGTAAGATACTATGTCTTTGTCCTCTTTTCTACTCCTAAAACCTTTTTTATCTAGCTCTGTATCTGCATTTCTGTCTGCAGGTGAGTTGTTTGTAGCTGTGACATCTCCAGAGCCAAGCCTGTGCTCCATCTCCTACCATCCTACTGATCCTGTACTCCTCTGCACCACATCCTGTGCTTCCACTTCTCAAGACCTCCGCAGTCATACCAGGCCCATGATTAACTCTGTTAACTCTGTTGAGCTGGAGTTGTGAACACCTCATGGTGCATAGAAGAGTTACTTTTTACTGCCATCTGTATAAAACTATGGTTCTACCACACAATGCTGGTTAAAGCAAATCAAATCAGCCACAGCTGACTGGCTAGAAGGAATAAAGTGCTCCTACAGCTAAACCAAATTGAAATGAAGCAGCAGGTACTCCATAATAATTCCAGCAAAGCAAGTTTGCCGGGCCTCATCCTGAGCCTTTGCAAACGCGGTATAGAACCTGCAGCCTGTTGCCAGCAATGGCCATACTGTGCTTCAGGGATAGAGGGTTCCAATAGATCCCCTTCCTGGAATAAACTGCAGAAAGCAGAAAGGCTTTGTGTACTGCATGCTTAGGCTAAGGCTTATCATCTTTTCCCTGTCGTTTCTTCCTCCTGCCACTCTGTACAAAGACACAGGAAGCAAGGAGGAAAACCATGGGGATAAGAGTAAATGAAGATGCCTTCTGGAAACAGACAAAAACAACAGCACATTTTGGTCACTGGGACTGAGAATAAATCACTTGTTTGTCTGGGAATGGGGCTTTCACGTTTGTCATTTCACTGCCTGATGGGAACAACACATTTCTCTCCTTTAAGGGAAGAGCAGGCATGCCATAGGCTTCAGCAGTCTAGGGGCCAATTTGAGCTCAGCTCAGCTCCTTCCCCCATGTTTTTGCCTGGGCATACACAGGAAAAACTTACAGGAAGAAGCTGTTTGTGAAGGAGAAGAACAAAACGCTTTGGGGAAGATTGGGACCATCTCCAGCTTTCTATATCTGTCAACAACTCCAGTAAGATGTTTCTTGCTCCCTTTCTGCCTTTCTCCGATGTTTTTTATTGGCATCTGTTCCAGGCAAAACTGATTTCAATTCCTCAGTGCCCTTTGTACAGAAGGAGCACAGGATGATCCAGCCAGGACATACAAAGAAGCAAGGCAATTGCCAGGCATCAGGTGCCTGAACACAAAGGAAGAGAATGACAGAAACCCGATCCTTTGATTTAGAGGCATGCTGTTTTTCAGGATCCTGTCTGCTGGTCTTCTTCCTTTCCTTGGGAAAGAAAAACTGAACTGTAGGTGGTGGATGATAACCCTTCAGCCATGGTGAGCCTCTAGCAAATGCTTGCTCTGTCCAGATTTCCACATCCAGCCCGGGCTGTGCAGTGCAGCCTGTGGGCATGCCATGTGACAAATTAGCACCCTTGTGCAGAGCCCTACTGCACCACAAGGGTGGTTTTACAGAGCATGAAGGGTTTCTTTTATGCCCTGCTACATGCTTACCAGCTCTAATTCATCCAACTGACTAAACAAGGCTTTGGGATGGTAGAAAAATCTACAGTCTGACCTGTCCTGAATCACAGAATATTTCACTTCTGCTTGCAGGATTCAAACAGTGAATGAGACAATCTCTTGACTACATTCCTAGAGGGAGAAAATGAAAATAAGCAGAGATTTACCACTTTGGAAAGCATTTGAATTACTTGTAATGGGACCAGCTGATGTGCTGCATGCAGAACAAATCAATCCCCAAATGGTTATTTACCTGCAGAAGTTTGGAAGTGAAAGATAACTACCTCAAATGCAACAGCCATCTGCAAGGTATGTAAGAGGGAGTAATCTAGAGACAAGTGGAGGACTTTCAGAAGATGTCCATGTTGCTAGTTGAGCGCTGCTGTAATCCAGGGGTGTCCTGCTCACAGTGCTACATCCAGATGCTCACCTGTACATTGTACCAAGACCTGGAGCACTTACAGGAGTTAGGGAAGCTGGGACAACACGGTGTTTTCCTGCAGGTTCTTGTTTATCCAGCCTGTAAAGGGCTTGGCTTGTTGTGTCCCAGTTTCAGCCAGCGCTTCACTTATCAACTGTGATTAGTCTGAAGCTCTGCCACAGCGAGCCACAAACAGTGTGCGCAGAACATGCACATATCAAGAGTCTGAGCATGCCTCCACCTGTTCCTTTGTCCGCTTTTAAACTCAGAGTATAGACAGTGTCCTTGATGTAGGAAATGTTTCCAGCATAACTGGGTGTTGACAGGGAACAAACCTTTTAGAAGCAACAAGACAGTGCACTGGCCGCTGAGAGCACAGGTCAGTGCAACGTGAGCATGGTCAGAGCAATGCCAGGTGATGAGCTTCTGTGCTTATGGCAAAGCAGAGCCTGCTGCAAACATGATAGCACCTCCTCAACTGTGAAAGAAGGGAAGTGTAAGACTGAAGATGGATCTTGACACAGAATCTCCTGTGTCTCCAGTTTCACAGGACAATTTATACAGACTGCTTAGGTCAACCTGCAGAAGTTTTTTCTGTTTCCTACAGAATACCTAAGCAAAATCCCCGGCATTGTAACACTGTGGTCACCTAGTGCTAACACACTGTGCTAGATCCTCCATGTCTGTGAAAGGCTGGCTGAGAGAGATGCAGATAGGAAAGCATGAAGTGTCATGGGGTTAGCAAACTTCTGAACTCTGGCCCCTCACAGCAACTATCCAAAATTTTTAGCAGCGTTTCTTAAGTTATGGCGAATATTTGTTCCTTTAATCCTTCTTCTTGCTTCAAGGAACAGAAGCTATAAAACACCTGGTAGGTGCCCGTCTCTACCCTAGGTGAAAGCTGAATGCTTTTTTTTCAGAGCCATTCTCATCTCTGCTGGCATATGCAACCCCAGTTCTACGTCTCACTGCAGCCACTGGCCAATTGCAAGGGCAAGCTGAAACTGTCTGATTGTCACTGTGTGACCAGAGGGGCAGAGGCCTATGGCATAATACCAGCTCTGGCCGCTGACTCTGGAGGTACAACCTCCCTTATCTTCGGATGAGGGAATATTTAGTGTTTCTCAAAGAAGTTGTCCTCCTAAGCCTCAGCATGAGGAATGCTGCAGGAGGCAGTCGTAAGTAACAAGCCTGAGCAAGAGGGATGGGTGCTGAGGTCTCAAGCTGGACTGGTCTTAGTATGAAGAGTGAGCTGGGACAGGAGATGGGGCAGGAGCAGGACCCAAGGGAGGTGGCAGAACTGTGGAGTGAACTTTCTCAGAGCACTGAAGACACGGAGCAATGAGGTGAAACTAGTACCATCCTGTGTTCTGGACAGGGCTCTCATGGATATGAGATCCAGGGCCCAAGTAAGCCATTAGGCTTATTGAACTCTCTGTTTTCAGGGAAACTGCTTGTGAGCAGACGGTGGGATTGTCAGAGCCTCGGAACTGTCAGGTGCTGCAGGATGGTCAGGGCAGAATCCTGACCACCAAGTATGAAATGCTTTTTGTCTGTCAGCTACTTTCCCATTTCTAAAGGCAGGAACTCAGAAAACAATGGGATAACTCCAAAGGAAAGATAATGATGTTTCTAACTCTCACTGAACGTCATACATATCTTCAGATGTAGGTTAGATCAAGCAGTATGTTCGTGTCTGGAGGATGAGATGTCAGCTCAGTTTAATCAGCTATAAAAACAACAAGGCTCATTTTATTCCATTTTTTGAAAATGCTTTTGAGATTGCACAGAGCCTGCACACCAAGAATCCTAGTTTCTTCCATTTCTGTGAGCCCATTTGTTTCAGTTCCCAATCCTGTCCTAATTTGAGGCAACATCTCTCAAAGACAGCACATAAATAGACAGATTACCATGCCTCTTCCAGAAAGTAAACTGTCAGCTGAGCTCTGTTTAAAGAACAAAAAAGCCCTTGTAGACAGTCTGTGCCCACAGATACATTGAACCAGATGCTCTTTTTCCAGGGAATGGGTGAGGCTGTGAAACAGTTTTATATTGTTGGACGTTTTCCTTCCTCAGGATGATTACAGGTATCAGCGCCCTGTTTCACCACACCTCTGTGTAACTGTCAAGGCTGACAACTGCTGAGAAAGCATTCTGGAAGGCATTTAGCTTCCAATACTGATGAAAAGCAATGCTTTTTTACACAACCCATAATTAACTCATGGAATTCAGTGCTCCATGGTATCAGTGAGGCTAAATGTTTTGCGATCTCCAAAGCAAGGTTTTATTTTTTCAGTAAATTAAGGTCTTTGTTCTGTGCATGTGCAGGAGCTGACACTACACCAAAACTGCAAATCCAAGGCCCTACCACTGTGTAGGTGGGCAAGTAAATAAAAAACTAAAGCTGTGCCGTTCCTAGCAAAATGATGACAAATTTGTCTGAACCTTCTTAATCGTTTTAGTGCTTGCAAACAAGAGCTGGTCAGAAAGTTAACATCTGAGTATTTTTTGGGGGGAAATGCCAGTTGCCACGAGGCTGAGCTGCTATGCAGAATTGCATCTTTGGACAAAACTCATGGTCGAAAAGGGAATGAACATATTTTTAAAATTATTTTTATTGAATCTCCCACAAAAGAAGAATCCAGGCTGTGAGCAGCTCTGTTAAACCCCACGGTCTGCAAGTTGTAAGCCCATAATTAACTGCTGAAGGTCACTGAAAACAATCTTCAGGCTTAGTATAATTACAAAATTATTTGTCAAGAAAGTTTTTGCAGTGTCTTCCGAGGCCTCAGAGACCGAGAGATACTTCAAAATTAATTCAGTCATCACAAGCAACAGGCCCTTCATTTTGTTGTCTCACAGACATTAAACTTCATCCAGAGCCAAAGATAACCCTTCACCACGATGTTTCCAGTGGGTTTATCTACAATGGGTTTTTAATCTTGAGTAAGTGCACAGTCTGATCAACAATTAGCACTTCAGAACTACCTGAAAATTGTATTCCTTCAAGTAAATTTCCTCTTGACTTCATTGTCTCTGATTTGTTCAAAGAATTGTCTTTCAATAGTGGCACTTGTGATGACTCGGACAGTGACAAATTGCTTCTACTATTACATATAATCAGTTCAGAGCCTTCTAACCAGCTGGTCACCTGTTTCCTCCATCTTTATGGTTTAGTGTGTATGTGAAGTCGGCCAGTGAGAGTTCACTCAAGAGCGGATGGATTACCAGCAAAATGAAAACAGGAAATTCTGCAAGGCTGATTAAAGGAGAAGCATTTTGGTGCCTCACAAACGCTTTGAGCACAGTACATTCCTATTAAGTCCATTGAGGTACAGTGTTTGCTTGGAGTGTGAACTTTCTGTGTGAGAGCTGCCTCAGTGCTCCTTCATCAGCACTCAGGAAAATATAATCCCAGACACATCTGAGCTGTCTGACTATACAAATACTATAAATATCAGAAACCCTGAAACAGCTGTTGGTGCATAACAGCCTTGAATGACATCCCAGCCAACAGCTGTTGAATTGAACACTAAAGGAGAATTTAAAGATCTTCACAAAGTCACCCTTTTTCTGACTGAAGCCTCTGGCTCATGTTGATTCAGGACAGAAAAATAAATTTTATTTGTGCCTTATGAAAAAGAATGAAATATTCATCAGTAATGTTCCAAGGATATTGAATTACCTCAGCATATTGCGGGATTTAAGTTAGTCACTCCTATATTTTGTTTAAAAAGAATCTTCTGCCCATCGTGAGCAAAACTGTCTCCTTTTGATAAAGTTGATAACTCATAATAAGGAAAGAACTTTTACTACAAAGTAACTGAGGTGAGAGAGAGAAATCAGTTCAATTTGCAGACCGTCTCTGGAATTTAGAAGGATGGCTTAAATTTCAGTATACATGTCAGTTGGATGCTGGTTGTCTTTTGGGTGCTTTTGTTTTTGTGTTCTTTAGGTAAAGACTAAAGAAGTAGAAGCTCTTTCCCTCCCTAAACTGGAGTCTTCACAAGTTCATGTTTACAGTCACCTTTCAGGGTGACACAGGCCGGACTGCTTTTGCAAACACCAAACATTAGTTTGAGATCTCAAGAGCGAAGTCCTAAAATCAAACAAAAACATCAGTGTGGGCCTCTTTTCTTAATGGAATATGATATAATTTGCAGAAGAAGAGATACACTGGCAGAAAAATTCCTCTGGGTGCCACCCTAATAATAAAGCAGGTTAATGAAGGGCCATGTCCTATATTCATGTTCCAGGCTTGCAAGCTCCCCTTTACTTAGCAGCACATGCTGCAGTTGTCTTATGTGTTCCACAATGAATGTGATTTCTCCCCTCTTCCTCCTTATCTCTTGCATTTCTACATCAAGGTGAGGTCAGTGAATCAAAAATCCAGGCTCTGGGGCACCAGGAGTTAGACTGGGGGGATGCTGCTCTCCCTAACACAGATTGTGGTGAAACCTCACCAGAGAGCTGAGGTGCTCTCCTTTTGCTTTGCCTGGCAGTGATGATGACAATGACTATTCAAAGGGGGCTGCTGTCCTTAAATGTAACATCTAGTGACATTTGAGATGAGCTAAGGATGAGACACCTCCACAGAGCACTAGAAAGACCTACTGAAGTTCCTTATCTTTCCACAAAAGGAGCTGGAGGCCAGGAAAAATAACCTGGAACTCCTGTCTTAGCACCAGTGTTAGACATCTTGTGTGGCTTCACATGCTTCAGTAGGCACCCTGTGCAGCATGAGTGGGGACTCCTCCCTCATCTCAGAGCTGTTGCTTGAGGATGTGTGGGTGGCACAGAGCTGTGCACGCACCTGAAGGCCGGCTCAGCCTTGGGCACTGAAGACCGTGAATGTTTGTTCAAAGCTACTGCAGTCTTCAATGGGAAGACTGGACGTGTTTTATGGAAATAGTTCTCCTCTGAACTGCTCCAGAAAAACCTCTGGTGAGGTCTGACCCTGGCAGGGCTAAAGAACAATCACGGTTTCTAAAACAGCCTCTCTTTGTTCCTTTTACTTTCAAAGCCACTCTGGAACGCAGGGATCCCCTGTCAAGTCCCAGGGATAACCCATGGGCTCGCAGGTTAGCTTGTTCCCTGAGCATAAGAGCCCTTGCAAACCACACAACCTCCCTGAGTAAGGTTCCCAGCCAGCCTTCACTCCTGATACCCCACAGCTCCATCAGCCAGGTGACAACAGAGCCAGGTGTCACCATTCTTCCACCAGCCTTGATAAACACCAGCAGTAGCCAGAGATCAGTAAGAGCCTTGATGCTGGCAAGATGAAACGTTGTTCATCCCTAAATGATATTTGAATTCAGAGATTTGGATCTTGATCTGGGATCTGAAAATACCCTGAAAATAGAAGCATCTTTGTGCAACAGGAATTCAATCTCCCAGCCAGCCCCAGTTGTCAAGACTCACTCCTGCTCAAAATGAGGCCATCTGTCATGGAGACAGGCATCTAACTTTAACCCAGATTTGAAACTACTGGCTTGGAGGTTTGTAAATAAATCCCAGCAACCCCCCAGCTGTTCTCAGGCTCACACTGAGGGGCTGCATCTGCTCAAAGCAAAAAAAATCTGAATTTACATGAGTCACACATCAACTTATTCTATGTAAAAACACTGTAAAAGCAATGCCAAAAAAAAGCTGTCTGTGTGCCAGCAATGCCATATTTACATTAAAGCCTGTCAAATACAGCCCTAAAACACTACATAAATAGGTGGAAATCTTGAATGTGCTGCTGCATGATAAAATCGAAAATGCTAAACTATTACAGGTATCTAATATGCATTATCTTCCTCATCCTCTTGGTCAGACAGAGGCATTGTCCTCCCTACAGCCATGGCTTCTGCAGCAGAAGGGGACTGGCATGAGCAAGCCTGTTCTGCAGTTGGAGCTGTGATCTCCCTGCACAACCCTGTCCTATTTGGCAGCTCAGTGCTAAAACAGAATCTGCAAACTGTAAAAAAATTGGTGTAACTATATATCAGGGCTGGACTCTATTCTAGTTCCACGTCTTAAGTATGTTGTCATTTAAAACCTTCATGACTTTTGTCATGCAGCTCTTATAAAGAGTGAAGAATTACTATCACCCTACTTCACAAATTGGAAACTGAGGTTAGTTGTAGTTAGTTTCACAGTTAGTGATTTCCCCAAATGACAGAGGCAGTCAATATTTCTTCCCTTCCCATGGTATTATATATTTTGACATGATACAAGTGTTTCCAGCTACCTCAGACTCACACAAGAGGTGGGACCAATATTTTGAGTGTCTCTGTGACATTCCCTAGTACCTGGTGAATGAACACCAAGTTTTCTGGGCTAAAATAGAGTGAAATACACTGTTTCTACCCAACTCAAAGTCTTTGTGTGCATGATTGGCTTGTTCTGCCCACATGCTCAGGCTCCACTCCCTTGCTAGATACCAAGTCAGGAAAGACTTTTCTTGCAATCAGTTTGGCAGAAATGGTTGGATTTTTTTCTTTGAGTTTGGGGGTTTTTTTGTCTTACATAATGTAAATCATGCCACACACTGCATTTCTTGGGACAATCTTAATTCATGTTTGTGACCATCCTGGATGCTGCACAGGGATCATTTTCCCAGCTGATGGCTGCAATTGCCTTTCTTGGATTCTCCCACTAGAAGGGCTCCCTCACTCCCTTTAATCCACGTTGCAAACATTCACTGCTCATCTCCTCAGACTATAAATCCCCATCCTTCCCACCACTGCTGTTCAAGAGCTGGATATTGATGGCAGTCTCTGATTGATTCAGGAGGCCACTGCTGTCATCAGTTTTCTGAATTCCCAAGTTAACATCTTTGTCTTTTCTCCCACACGGGCATGTTCAGGATGGTGAAGAGGAAATCCTCATAACTGTCTCTAAGACTGGATCATTTTCCTCTTCCAGATCTGTCCTTTAAACTGTATTTCACTGTCATGGCAGGAAAAAAAGCACCCACAGAGGTTAGGCTGCTGATGGACTGGCATTACTGCCTCTGTTCTCATAGCACACACTTTCCATCTCGGTCTTCTGTTGTGTCATAGGCTCTCTGGGGACAGGACTGTCTTTTATTCTGTGCTCATACAGCACCTAAGATGGTGTTATCCTGGTGGATGCCTGGGGTTATTGGGAACATGCTGCAAGCTGCTCCCTCCCTGCAGGTGTCTCAGGCTCAAGGGGCAAAACCAGACAGCAGACATCGGGCAGAAGGTGTGCACTGGGAAGATGATCAAAAGCCCAGAGCCTTGCTTTGACTGGCCTGGTACCTTCCCTGATGCCTGCTCTCAGAAACCTCTCTGATCCCCTGTCAAGGTTTCCTCGTCCTTCTTCCTGACACTCTCCTCTCTTCGTGGACCACGTTGCTTTGACAACGTTGTGCTGCCCATGGGTTCTCCGGCACAACCTTGCACCCAGCACAACCTGCCCTTGTAACTAGGCCTGGAAAAACCCTGGGTGGGCACACAGCTTGGGGGGACAACACTGTACAAGGAGAATGCTCTTTCCAAAACTGAAACTGAGTTTGAGAAGCAGGCTTGAGAAATTTAATTGGCAGTTTAACTATTTGTATTTATTTATGGTTTTATTGAGTTTCTCACAATGGGTAATGGAAGTGTATGAATTTGTCTGCTCACCTGCCTGTGTGATGCTTAAGATTCTCTTCCATTTTCTTCATGTAGTCTAGGCTAAAATATGTCCTTTTTTTTCCCAAACATCATCCTATTCCCTCTGCAAAATGTTATCTGGGTAGATTTCATGAAGCTGCTTGGATTTATAAATATATGATAATCCCAGTTGACCAAAAAACCTAACACTCCATACAAGTACAGTCATCAGTTGCTATTTCGCATCCTGGGTTCCTGCATACCCATGATAACATGCATCCTAATGCTGTATGAAATACATACCATGCAGCCAATGCTTTCTGGGAAGTCTTGGAGTCGTTGTACACAGGCTGTTCTATTCATGAACATATGTCTGATGCTTCCCAGAAACTGCACTTAAGGACATGTGCTGTCATTGCCAGGGTAATCCCTAAAGGCAAACACAATAGTACATATGGTAAATACTCCCATTACACCTTACTTTCAAGAGTTTAGTGTATTTTGTGGTGCATGGATTAGCTGACACATGGATTTCACATCCTGGAAAGAGGGAAGACATTGCACACAGAACAGATTTTTTGGAGTTTTTCCTCTGCATTTCCTCTACAGTTGAAAAGTGTTAATTATTTAATCTGTTTACAGTTTTCCAATGAGACCTCTAGCAAAGGCAAAATCAGTTAAGCTCTGAAAATCAATGGCTAAGGGCTAAAATCTGTTTCTGTCAGCTGACAGAAAACAAGCAGAAAAGCAATTCTTGATGACTGCCTGGTCTTTGAGAAGCAGTGTGGAAATGAATCACCTTTTGCACTCCTCACTATTCAAATAGCCGACCCTGCAGGGTCCGCACATGGAATAAAGATGGAAAAGTCTCATCGCCTCCAAGTACCCACAAGGTGGTGCCATTCAATAATTTTAAGAGGAGAGATGCCACTAAAGCATTAGGGAGAAGTCAAGATCCAGCTCCCCTTATGAATTACCATTGCACATGCAACTCAGTATTCTAAACCATGGGCCAAGCATCACCCCAACAGCAACCTGCACTCAGTCAGTCCAGAGGATCACACCAAGGATTTCTGGCTGCTGCCTCGTGTCTCCTCCAGCCTCTTCCCTGGTGCAGGGTTGTGCCCATCTCCATGTGCAGCCCTGACAACTTTCCTCCATAAGAGATGGAACAGCATAATAAACCTTACAGTCCAGACCGCTTCCCTATCAGCACAGGCCTCTGCATTAAATAGGGACCACCTTTAACCTCACGGCCCCAAAATAGGCAGCTTTGGATTGGCTAATAAACACGGGGAAAGTCCCTGGCAAGGGTTACTGTCAGCGCCCGTGATAATTCCAGTTCCCATACTGAGGCTGTTTGTTCTTTCTTCATCATCATCTCTTGCTCACAGGATAAACACTGCCCTCCATTAGTGATAGACTCAGGATAACTGAGTCAACAGAGTAAAGAGTGGGAAGCCCTTGTTTTGGAATCAGCAGTATATCACCAGCTATATTCCACATCAGTTTTCCCACTCCATGGATATGGCCAGCTTATTTTCTAGCAGGTCTTGGATGAACAGATTTTGAGTACTTGGAGGCTTCTTGCCTGTGTCAGATTCAGATAGGTGGCTTAGAAGTGTACCCCTCCCTCAGCCCCTGCCTGAATCCCTTACTCTAGCAAAGCTCTTCTTGAGGCTGGGGTTAGTTTCTGTAGGGTTCAGTTGGTTGTTCCTAACCTGCAGGAGATCTCCTTCCCTTCAAGCCTTGTTCTTTGCTGAATGTAAAACTGCCTGCAAGATCAGTGACTTCTAAATCATGTAAACAGCATATGTCCAGCAGACGTTAAAACCGTTGCTTGAGGATGCATACTGACTGTCCTCATAAACACAAACACCAGATTAGCAGAGCAAGAAGCCAAAACAACCTTTCAGAAAGAATTACAGCTCTTTTTTTTGCAGCTCTTTAACAGATTAATTTGCCTTTTTTTTGCCAGTAAACTTCATCAGCAGCACTATTCAGAATCCTAATGAAATTCAGATGATAATCCAGGTGGGAGTCTTGATAGCACCTCTGCCTGTGGCTGTTCTTAACTCTGTGGCCTGGAGGAATGCAGAGTAAAATTTTATTAGCCTGTCCTTCAAAGGCAAGGAATTAAACTTGGCAACATTGTTGTCTAAACTGTGTCAGTAAATCATATGTTTACCATTAAGCAATTGCCGAACAACCCAGGTAAATGAGGAGGAAAATGGTTGTTTGTAGCCTCAGTTATGCTTAGTTGCTGTTTACTGGTGGGGTGCCTTAAAGCTGAAGGAGAAAGAAACAGAAGATGGGAGAGAGTCTCTAAAGGTGGCACTCAAAACGAAGCATGAGGAGTCGCATGCTGCAGGAAACAAAGGGACAAAAAAGCAGAATACAGCATTTGTCTTACTCGTATATTTTTTCCTCTCTTTTGTTATCACTGCTATAGAGATCTATAAAATCAGGAAAGGCAGGGGGACTATAAATACTTACCATGATTCACTGTGCTCTCTTGTACGAGAACAAGAAATTAAACTAGCAATTAGCAAGCTCTCCACAAGCAGTAGGAAGTGGTTCTTAACGCACTGTGCAATAAATCTGTAAAACTCCTTGCTGGAGGAGATTTTAGATGTAAACCTTTACTGAGGATCAAAAAGCAACCAGACAACTTCATGGGTGTAAAGAACCCATGAGTGCCTTTGACAGCAACTCCTCCCTCAGAAAGCCTGTATGCTCCTGGGTAGGAGGAAGGCAGCCAGCATGGAGAGAAGCTACTTATTCTGGACCACTTGGTGGTGGTGGTGCTGAGACCATGCTTGGATTACTGAGTCTGGCCTTGGCTCCTCTCCCCAGGTCAAGAGGGATGTGGGGAAACTGGCAGGGCCCAGTGGGGCTACCTATGTGTTTAGGGGCCTGCAGGATGTACCCCCTCAGGAGGGAGTTAAGCTCTGAAGGAGCTGCGTTTGCTTAGGCTGGAAAGAGGTGTCTGAGGGGTGAGCTCGAGGTGGCCCACAACCACCCAACAGAGAGATACAAAGAAGTAGCAGGCAAGAAGTGGTAGCCACAGTTTGCACTTTTGGAGACCCAGGTTGGGGAAGACATTTGCACCAGGATGTGGGAACAAGTTAAGCCAGCAGCACCTGCATTCAGTTAATCAGAATCAAAAGGGAGTGTTTCGTCCTTGGAGCTGAGGAGTGTGTGAATCAAAACACTGAGTTTGCAAAAATTCCTGGTAATTCTGCTTAACTGAAAGACAACACCAGGTGCTGTTTACTGAAGAACCCTAATAAAGAGGAAATGCAGAGAGAGCTCTGTGGAGAATCCCAAAAACTGAATCGTGGTGTGTGTGTGCAGCCTCATTTCTTCATCGTCTGAAGCAGGGGACCTACAGAGGGGACTTCTAGCCAATATTTCCCTGATTTGATGAGTATGTGCTCCAAAACTGAACACTTGCATTTTGCAGGACCCCAAAGAAGTGGTGAGGGCTTTCTGAGACAAAATCTGGAGAGAGCCAATATATCTAACATGATAGCTGGGGGCATCTCTTTCTTCTTATCCCCTGATTTGTACTGACACCGTTACAGGTCTCCAGTGAGACAGTGTGTTATTTATGCACCTCGTTAAAAGGCCTGCTCTCAGTGTCACTGGGATGACACTGTTCTTTGTATTGTAATAGAAGCGATGCAGTCACATCATGTTCCAGTAAATAGGCCCTGACCTGCAGCAGGAGTTGTGTGTGAAATAAATGAGTACCGACTAGGAAGCTGGGTGCCTGTCACCTCAGCCTGCCCTGGTCAGGCATTCACAGGCTATTTTGGACCCCAACTGGAAATCCACTTTCAGTTCTGTATGAATGAACTAGTCAAGCTGTGGTTCTAAAGCAGCTCACTACTGACAATATTAACATTTTGTTCATAAAACACAGGGGTAGCAATCAGAGTACTGAATCCTCTCATGCTGGCTGAGACACAGACACACAGCAAAATGGCCAAAATGCTCCCAAAGAATCTCTAAGGCAGAGGAAACACCTGAGGACCTGCTGGCTGAGGGCTAAAAGTCACCATGAGAGCAGCACATGTCAGCCTACATGCTGCCAACTTTTGTTTAAGCATTTAGACTTCCTAAGAAGGATTTTAACAGAGAACAGCAAGTGATATCTGGGGTTGTGCTGATGGAGTTCCTTCCAGACGCAGAGAGCATCATGAGACTGTTTGCTAAGGAAGGTGTAACAAGGGAGGGGAAAGAGCACAATATGATATGAAGAGCTCGGTAATGAACATATGTAAGGAGAAAGATATACTGTGGAAAGAGGGGATTTTTCTTTGATTAAAAAAAGCGATCATCAAAGGAGATATGTACAAAAGGAATAACACCACCCTCTCCTCCACCTCTTGATGGGGCAAATAAGCTCTGCTAAGTGTATAGGGAATTGCCCCTCACCTTATGCGGAGCATTTCTGTGTTTTATCCATCTTCAGCCTCACTGGTAGGGCTAAAAAAGCTTGTCTGTAATGCCTTAGTGGTGATTTTGTGGAATCCTGTCTACTATCCACTAGAAGATATCCTCTGTTCCCTTTACTGTCTGTTGGAATGGGACCTATTTCTGTCTGAAGTGTCTCAACCAATTTCAGATAGTAGTGTCCTGGAGATTAAACACTTCATAACCCTGGAATGTCCCAGAGCTCTCCCTGTGTACCTTCCTCAGCCCGACTGAGACGTAAGAATATGGGAAAGACAGGAAGCTTTTCGGAGGAAAACATTCATGGGAAATACATGCTTCTGCCCCCACTGATGCCGGATAACATTTGTTATATTTGATAGCCAGTGTTTTGTGCAGCCAGGTTTTACATTACCCAGTATTTATATTGTCTGAGATCACTCTACATTGCTCTGAGATCCTGCTGTGCGGAAGTTACCTTGGTATTATTCTTTATTTGGATTCATCTCATGAGAACGGATGAGCTTAAGTTAAACAGTCTGCACACAGAATTTTAAGATGTGATGATTTTGGACCTGAGGTTCCCCAGGCCAAGTAGCCCTGCTCTAGATCAAATGTTATATTTCCTTAATGTCCCATAATGCTCAGATCTGAGGGCTTTGAACCTACTTCCACATTAACGTGTCATTTCTCTTTATTAGAGCTGTCCTGTGATAGCACAGAAACTGTAATGGAGGAGCCATAGGCTACCACTTGCAGCTGCAGTCCTGTTCTTTGAGGACCGATCAATCAGACAGCAATGGAACATCACATCTCATATTCTGGACAGGCAGGCTCTCCAAAATGTTTTCTAAGAAAATTATCTGCACAGAATTCTGTAAAAATCTAATTCTACCCCATTAACCAATAGCTTATAACCAGCCCAGAAAAAAAAAATCAGGTATAATAGCCCTGTGACAAATGGGCTAGCACTTAGTCAATTCATTTATCTATCTACTAAATGGATGCTTTTAAATGCAAGAGCCTCACCCCTTTAACCTCCCTGGTTAATGTTTCCAGACGACATGCCAAATGTATCCATTTTATAAAACCACATTAAAATTAGAGATGGGAAAAGTCTGGTCATCTTGGTTAAGCGGGATTTTTTCATAAAGAATAATACTGAAATTGTATTAACAAAGCTTCAGGAGTGTTCTGACATAAAAAGGACTGATACTCATTCTCCATTTTGCTGTAACCAACTTGCTGATTGTCTGTGTCGTAGCTCAAAGCTCCAGGTTTGTGCTGGGGTGCACACTGTACAAAGATTAAAGAGAAAGGTGGCCCGTGTGCCAGCAACCCAGCCCAGTGTGAGATACAAGACAAGAGAGATGCTGCTCACAGCTCAGCCACGGTCAGAGGAGTGGGTCAGAGCTGAGTTACGTGCTTGGCAGTGTGTTTAGTGCATGCCATCAGTCTAGTTCTCACAGCATTTTCCACAGAGCTTGTGACAGAAGAATTTTAAGAAGGAATTTATAGAATGACCTTGAAGGTCATGTCATGGTGTTTAAACAGCGGAGCTCCTTTGCTGCACGATGCAGAGTGGAAAGAACACCTAGTCAACAAGAGTGTTGTCCTTTGCTAAATGGAGACATTTGAATTGCATGGAAAGAAGCCACAAAAAGCTTTAAGGCAAAGATAACAAATTTGATGCTGCTGATAGAGGAGTTTCCAAAGCAATGGCAGAGGGTGATGATAGTGCAGGGATGGTATGGTGACCCCTTTTAACCCTCCTCAGTATTCTGCTCTCTGCCTTGTGTCTTTGCACTGCATCTTACCCAAGTGACCCCCACTCTCTGTCGAATATGTCTCAGCAGACTGCTCTGTTGAGTAGCCTCTTAGGTGGGATCTGATGCCTCTACCCAAACTATGGAGGTTTTGCCTTATTCCAAGTCGAACAAACAAACTCAGTGGACAAAAGAATTGCCGTGCTCTGACAAAGCATACAGGCTACTATCCTGTCCCAAGCAGTGGCAAAAAAATCCCCCAAACAAAAAATAAAACAAAACAAAAAAAACCCCAAAAGCAAACCTACAAAGAAACTCCCCTCCCAAAAACACCCTCCCCCCAAAAAAAAAACCCAAACAAACAAACAACAAAAACTCTCACATGCTTGGGTAGCGTTTAAGAGAACTAGATGGTATTAGATATCCAACTGCTACTTATATGTCCACCCTCTGCACTTGTTTTCATTACCACATACAGGAACAGAAAGCAGAAGAGATTCGTAGGGATGGGGAGGGTAGATCGATCAACCTGCTGTGGCTACAGAAAAACCCAGGGGTGTTGCAAGGAGTCTGGAAGTGCAGCTCTCTCAAACTGTCCTGCACCATAGCCTCTCTGCTCCTTAGCTTTTCAATAGCATGTAAAAAATCTGTAAAAAGCTGGAATCAGGAATGAATACGTGTTAGAAAGGAAATATACCACAAATTTTGGCTTGACTAGAAAGACTGTGGAGTCTTTGCCATTTGAAATACATAAAATATGCTAAGGATGATCTAGAAGTACTTGCTCCTTGCCTCAGCCTAGGAGGTGGAGGTCAGTGATCACCTGAGCCAGCTTCTGACCCTTCATTAGCTGAGTCTCTGGTATCAAATACTGACTTTCTGTGTCAGCAACATATCACTGAGATAATGAACGGGACTATTTTATTTTTTTCCTGGGGTTCTTAATACCCTGTGGCAGCTGATGCCACCAAATAATTTTTATTGCAGTCTCCTGTGGGGATTTGTGGTCAGCCATTCAAATGCAAGCTGCCCTCACTAAGCTTACATGGACAAATATTTACCTGCAGCAGAGCACAGGCAACTGTAGCCGCAGGCTCCTCTTTATTTATAGCTCTCCAGCACGGGCAAGCTGCAGTCTGCCTGTCTTTGGTCACCTGCTTATAGCTGAGGTTAACACATGAGTAAGCAGTAACTTCCTAAAGGCTAAACTGCATTTGCAGAAAAGATCACTTTATCCCAGTCACCGCTGCGGACAGATATAAAGTAATCCCTACGGACATGTGAAGGCTAAGCCTGCTTATCTGATGGTGCGAGGTCAGACAGAGGGAATGATAGGGGCATGTGTTTATAATAACAATTGTCATTGCTCTGCAGAAAAGACATCCCTCAAAGGGTTTCTTCAAAATACTGCCAGGTCAAAACACAAATTCTTGAGAAAATCAGGAGTTTAATAATATATCATCTCCTATCAGGATACCAAAGTATCACCCCAACACAAAATAGCTGTGAGATATTTTCTTAGAGAGCTCAAGTTTATCAGATGTCATCTTGCAGGGTTAAGCTGATTAGTGCAATGGTTAGGAAGGAAACTCTCCCTGCCAGGCACAGTTAGTACCCACTGGTATTACATACCTTGTAAGGTCTTACCCAGCCTCCGTGGTTGGGCACAAGCTGTGGTGGACCCAGAGCCAAGCGTGGGCTGACAGGCCAGCCGGCACTCAGGTCCAGCTGGCTCTGGCCTTTCTCTATTAAAGAGCGGGGTTATCCCTGACTTCTCCTGCATCAAGGCACCCAGCTTTCCACAGAGAGAAGTACACACTGTCCCACTCTCAAATTTGGCTGACCTTGGCCAGTGGGTTCCAGATTTGCTGGGGAACAACCAAAGGGGAAACAGATGGACAAGCAGCGTGAGAGCGAAAGCTTTGTTTCCTTAGAAAACCAGGCTAAACTGTCCTCCTTGGTTTAGAATAGCAAACACAGACTCGCATGTGCACACCAACTGCTTGCTACAGCCTCGTGTCTCTTCTGGCTTCAAAGCCATGGATGCCCTAGGAAATATTGCCATCTATGCCACTCCTAGCTATGGCAATTGAACCACTCTCCTCATGAATTCAGGGTGCATTGTCTAGAACTCTGCTCCAGGACATATTTTGTCATGTGGTGGATCTTTTCTCTCCTCCTTCCCCACCATCTTCACCGGCTCTGACTCCAGCCCAGAAGACGTGGCTGCTCTGCTTCTCCATCACAGAGAGGGATCACCTCTGATAACTCAATCTTATCTGGAATACAACCATGGATTATGTTGTAGCCAAGCATTACAGATAATGTAACAAGCACCACAGAATTTGTTCACTGATAAATATTTACAAGGTATGTAATATAATAATTAATTATGCAGTAAATTTTCATCACATTATCCTTGCAAAATAACTTAAAGAGCAGAACCTAAAGGAATATCTCATTGACCCAAAGCAGCTTGGGCTTCCCTCTGAGTGTTGGCTCCTGTCCGTCCCTAAATCATGCAGATTCACCAACAGCATCTGGCTTCTAGAACAGAGCAGGTTGGTCAGTAAGATAAGGGCTACGGATAGAGAAAGTCCCCAGTCCACAGCAGCTTGTAAAGTGAAGTGAACTCTGTGGACTCTGCAGAAGAGGAAAAGGATGAGGGGTCTATCTGCAGGTAGTAGATGCTGGAAGAGAAACTCAGTCAGGGTGGGCAGGCAGCACATTTTGGATCAAGTTTATGGGCCTCCATTTAAAAAAAAAATTAGGCTGAATAGTTGTGCATTTTTTCACAACTTGTGTTATACCAAGGAATTAATTCAGGTTTTAAGAGGCTCTTTCAAAACAGCTTCTTTTCTGATTCCCGGTGAGCAGTATCCTGGCTGTCTGGTCCCTGAAGTGACTAATACATGTACTTGGTCTGGAGTGTCTGTAGTCCTCTCTGTCCCCATCACAGCTGCCTCCCAGTGTTAGGCAGAACAAGTTTCGGTGGGCTGAGAGCAGGTGAGGAACCAGTGCAGGCAGTGGCTCATCCTCATCAGGACAGGAACAATCCTGTGACCAGCTGAAAGGATAAGGCAGCTTGGTTCATTCTGTCTCTCTTCTGTGCATGTGGAAGCAATGCAAACTCTGGCATAACCCCGGACTATTTATTCATCAGAAGTCACTTAATGGTGGGATTTGGAAACCAGCCACTTTCCTGGAGTGTTTCCTTCTTACAGTCACCATCACTTCATCTTCCCTATAAACATGTGCAGATTATCCTCCTTCAAATCATGCCTTTTAACTCCTCTTTGCAGGGATGCCAGTGAGAACTGTGGCTCACCCCACAGCCTCTGATCTGCCCTTATCTCGTGTTCTGCCTCTTCCTTCCTTGTGCTTCCTTGTCTGAAATAAAGGATGCTAGATCTCAACATGATTTTTGAGTGCTGTTTACTCCCAGTCTGTGTTGTTTCCAATTCTACCCCTGCAAATACAGGCTACTATTGGAGCCCAGGATGAAAGAAAATATCTCAGCATATGGTCAGCAAATGCAGCATGCTTAACTCTTGTCTCTAAATCCTGTTTGCCAGTGCTTTCTTAGGGGAATCAACACTGATTAAGTGTGCCAGTATATTTCATTGCATTTGGAGGATCATCCTTCAGAAAAGTGGACGCATGAAAAGGTAACTAGGTAACCAAGAGCAGTTTACTGTATGGTGGAAACTGCAATTACACTTGAAATGGTTAAAACACAGCTCTAGGTAAGAGATACCTCAGTGACTCCTGTACCCTTTAATCCCTTTTCAAACAGCAGTTGATGGCATTTGGATAAACATCTGCTGAAGTGTGAATGAGAGCCAGCACATTCATATCTGAGTACAAGACTTCTTCAGGGTTTCCCAAGATTTATGATCCAGCACTCCCAGACTCCAAGCCCTCTCCCTCAGACATTGCTGCTGCTGATGTTTCTTCAAGCTGACATTTATTTTCTCTCTGGACAGTGAGTCCTGAGTTGAGATGATTTTCACCAGCACGACTGACGAGGTTACCAAGCCCCACTTCCCAAGCCACCTGGCTGTTGAGACGGCTCAGTGGGAGACGGTGCAGCTCCTGAGCTGGCTCAAGTTGGCAGCGTCCTGTTTTCCTGGTGGGCAGGCACTAGTCCTGCTCTAAAGCCCAAAGGTTTGAGCTGTCAGTGTAGGATCCACCTCACTAGCCCAATGCAAGCCTTTGGTTTGATATCAGGACCTCAAAACCCAAGAAGCTGAAAATGTTTTGCATTTTTTTTCCAAGAAAGTTCGTGTTTTCGCATTTTAACTTGATCCCAGGGGCTTCTCACTGTACAGAATAAAAGAATCCAAAACTAAACCAAACAGTCCAAGGCTAATGTGAACAGATAACTCTCCTTTTGACCCCCAAAATGCCTCTCAATATTCTTCTTACCCCTTGCCCAGAAGACAAGCACCATGTTGTCCTCACAGACCCTTTTTTTTTGCCAGTAAAAGCCCTGCCAAAGCCAGTAGTGACTAATCCACTCAAATAATTAGTTCGGGACAGATGACGATGGTTTTCAGAACCCAAAATACTGCCTGTGAACTGCTGTCACTGAAACACTTTGCAGATTTGTCAGCGTGCCCTCCATGTAGGTCCCAGATATTTTTGCTTCTTCCTTCTCCCATTTCAAACCAATATCAGTCTGTTTTTTGAAGAGCCTATTTTTAGCTCCTCTGAGAGGAAAAAAGGGCTAATGCTGCTAGATTTTTCCACTGTACAGGTAACAGAAATTACAACGTGCAGTGGGGATTGCTCCCCTCAGATAGAACCGGGAATCATTCTCCACCAGTGTTTTCTGCCAGTTAATTAAAAAGGGCTGTCTCCCTGGAGGGCTGTCCACACAAGGCCTTTTGGCTCAAATTTTCCAGGTGGTTTAGTTCCACTGGTGGGATCACAATGGGGGTCACAGCACAGATGCTGACTCCAGCTAATATCAATCATGAGCTTGGGCTGAGAATCATTCCCGACTCAAAGTGAACTGAGATGGGAAAGAAAAATAAAGGGGGAAGGATACATCCACTATACAAATCTGCATCTAAAGATCAAATCTGTGCCTCAGTGTCAGCGCTAGCCTGAATTATTAAAGCTCAAATTATTTTCCGAGGCTAATTTTCCTTTCCCTGCTTGTGTTAGTGGATCCTGCCTAGCAACAGACCTCTTGAGTGACCTCTTGAGGTCGCTTCTAGTAGCGTTTCACGTGGCTCTGTTTGCTCGCTGTCTGCAGCTCCTTCCCATCCAGACAGCCCAATGAGAATAGCCAGTTTCTCCTTCTCTTCTTGTCAGTATTATCCTCCCATTGCTATGTGACAGCCCTGCTTTGTGCCATTTCAACTTATAAACACTCTCAAGGAGGATTTAAATCCCCCAGAAAACAATTCTTCTTTAAATAAAAACAAATATCTATGAATCATTCCTTTTAAAAATAAGTACTTTTCAGGATTCACACCGTCTTGGAGTAGGAAAAGCTTATTTGACTCTAACAAAACTGGGGTAACTCTGTGACAGAAATGTCTGGTTTCCTTAGGGTTTTCTTCCCTCCAGTTCAAGAAAGGATAAAGGCAGACCACTATAGTAACAGACAATCCCTGTTTTCTCGGCTTCTCTCTTTCAAATCAAGTGAATTTAATCTAAACTCTTAATTAGAGGCCCCAAGCTGCTAAAATAAGGTGCCAATTACACACAGCTCCTCAGTGGTCTGGGCAGTGAGTTAATCACTGCCCTCACATCTGGTACAGCCCCTACTGCCTTGCAAATCTCTGCCTGCAGACTACTCCCAGCTGGGAACAGATTAACCCTTTTCTCTCAAGCATCTGAAGTGCTCCAAAGGCTAAATTCAGGCATATTCACAACTGCAATCTGAAATGTTTC
Source organism: Cephalopterus ornatus (assembly GCA_013396775.1). NCBI lineage: Eukaryota > Metazoa > Chordata > Aves > Passeriformes > Cotingidae > Cephalopterus > Cephalopterus ornatus. Next base: position 37,217 of record VZRE01012470.1, read on the forward strand.
CCTTTTGGCTCCTAGGTCCCAGTGAGGGACCCAGAGGGCAGGGTCAAGGCTTAAAATGTGGAAAATTTTTGTGAGTGAAGCTTGGAATTGATTTCCTTGATGCCTGCCAAAATGTAAGGCAGCACGCAGTGTAGGTCCCAAGAGCCTGCAGTCACAGCAAGCGCAGGAGACAGGAGAAATAAACTGCACCTACTCATCACATCTCTGTGGTATGCTGCTTCTGTACTTTGAAGGGATGTTTATTCCTGACTTCTTTGCCTGGATGTAACACATACCTTCACCTCCCTTCTGCTTTAATATACGAGTTTGTATAGGAAAAAAACAGTGGAGATGTGTTTCTGTCATTACACAGAGCACTAAAGATGATTCGCTTGTAGGACCAACAGCAAAGTCTTTGTATTCTGCCAGCCTTTTTCTTGTCATAGACTCATTTGAGTGCCATGTGGAAACCTCCTCTCCTGTTCACCATAGAACAGATGGGCTCCTTTTCCCTCCCCAGCCACAGCTCAGTCTTGCTACAGCTCCAACAGTTATCTGTAAACTACCAGGAGAGCAACATCAGGAAATTATTTCCTATATTTGCCTTTCCACTTGACATATGCTGGTTTCTAGAAATGAAGAAAAAAACCAGTGTTAGTTGTAAGTTGAGTCCTGTGCAGCTAGTAGGAAAGAATTCCTCCATACTGCAGGTCTCAGTTTGAGAGCTGGTGTCACAAGCCAAAAATCGATTTCCAAACTGCCCTGTCCCATGTTGAGTACTTATAGTTCTACAGCATTCTCCCAGAGAGGAGGGATGGTGTAGCTTAGCCCAGGCTTAAATGACTCCACAAAAAAGCAAATCACTGGTGAACCAATCACACTGTGCACAGCAAGGAGGAATGGCCCCTAAGAAAAGTCCCAAGAGCTGTTTTGCTTAAGGCCAGAAAACCATTGGGTTATGATATTACAGTGAGATATGCATAAAAGTTCTCATTTATAAGGTGGTCTCCTGCCTTAACAAAGTGCCTCAGGCTGTTTTCAAATGGTTTCTATACACAGTTATTTCAGCTCACTGTTTGCTCAGTTTGCTTACTTTAAACAGTGGTGACAAGATAAATACCTCTGGGTTCCAATTTAATTTATGTTTCTCAGCTTTGTCCCAGCACTACCCAGACCGCTGTGTTGAACAGCTAACTCCAAGCTGGAGCTTGCTCCTGCCTACATGCAAATGAACGATCAGATTGTGGGTTTGGCCCAAAGAACTGAGGAATAGATAAAACAAACAAGCTGCAGAGCAGTAATTTAATAGCTGAGACAGGGCTAAGTATCATTTGCCCTCAAGTGTGATGAGTCAATGCAGACAGAGCTATGCCACACAAAAGAAAATCTCCCAGGTTACCTAGGATAAAACCCCATGAATAATGAAGTCTTGATTAACTTAAATTGATCGTTTAACAACCACCTCTTGTTCGGTCCCGTGTTTGCTCTCCACGAAGGGGTGGGTATGCAGTGAGTCACAGCACACTAACACCACCCCCCTGCCCCGAGAGCCATCGTGTTCATTTCTCAGCAGCTAATGACAGCGATTAGTGACGGTGAGCGAGCACAGAGGCGAGAGTGTGGGCTGGCCGTGGACGGCTGTGTGGCAATTTAACGTGGCTCATGTATGCATCACTGTCCTAGAAGTTAGGGATGTAGGCTGGAGTGTGATGCTTCACATTCTATCGATAGCCACTAATGGTGCCTTCAGAAACGGGATAAGTAACAACCATAGAAAACTCACCTGCCTGACACATGGTTAAACTCTCTTTTCAATTACTTACCAGGTGCTGAAGTCAATTTGCCAGAGAAAGAAATCTTATACTAATGTTTCAGACTGATTTTAACCTATTTATTTTTTAATCCATCTCTGTCATTTTACTTTCTAGCCCCTAGTTCTGAGCTGTTCCTTGTGTTTCATCAGCTCCCATTTTTTCATGTGTAAGCATCACTGGATTTATCTTGTTTGCTTGCTATTTTGGGGGAAGGATCGATCTGTTCCTTTGGGAGCTACCCACAACAAGTATTCCAAACAGAAACACATTTGCTCGGGACTTACACAACCTGAGAGAAACCAGCTCCCTCTTACCCACGAGCAGTTACACTGTCTTCACGCTGTGAGGTTCTGACTTTGCTTCTCAGCTTAAGGTAGCAAGAAAAAAACCAAACCAAAACGAACAAAGCCCAAACCCCAGCAGGTTTGACGACCAGATCTTATCTGTCAGGGGAGGAAAAGTATAGAAGGGCTCTGTGAGATTACTACTGAATTAATACTGGGGAGACAGGAAAAGAAGCAAACGGGTCAATTGAGTATCAAGTTTAAAAGCATCCCAGTCTCTGTGATATGCTTCTTCTTGGCTTAGTTTGTTCTCAGCTATCTAAAATTGGATCTCCCCAAAATGAATTAGAAGTTGCCAAGTGTGTGCATGATTTTTTGGGCAAAAATCTGAAAGGAAATGGAATGACATCAGACATGTTTCTCTCGCTGACTGATCAGATTTGAACCTGAGATTCTACCAGACCGAGGTCAGTAAATTTTCACGGAGAAAGGTCATACTAAACTGTAATAGCTGAGTTTTTAAAAAACAAGAATTAGGAAATGCTAACGTAAGTGCTGTACTGTGAGAAGCTCAAATTAACCTATTGTCCTATCATTCCTATCATCCACATCCTTGGCTAGTGGTGCCATTTTAACTCTAAAATATAGCCATGGCCATGAGGGCACTAAAAGACCTCAGTTGCACTGACTGGCCTCACCAGTGGCTTCCACCCCTTCCCTGTGAGCTCCAGGGGTCTGGTTAAGCTCAGGACTGAGGTTATGTTCAGCTCCTGCAGGAGCTGTGTGGCAGGAGCTGTGTGCCTGTCTGCATCCCTGCCTCTGGCATGAACTGTGCACGTCCGCTGGATACAGTTTTCCTCCTGGATGAGTCCCTCAGGCGTATGTTGCAGCTTGTCTTTGGTCTTGGTACTGTCTACTTTTGTTCCTGCGAGGAGTCTGGACGTGACTCATTGCTTGCTGTGTCTGAGGCTGCTGATGGACCCTGCGACCAGCATCTGTCAGTCCCTGCTTGCTGTGTTTAGGTCTTGTAGAACTGTGCACCATCACAGAGGGCACTGCCTGTGCTGGGACTGCGTTTGGCTGCTGGCTCGCCTGCCCTCTGGGAACAACTGGCCAGTGCTGTACCCTGACAAATGTTCTGGAGACTGTTTTTCACAACGTGGCTTTCAAGGACTAAGATGTAGCACTGGATTGGTCAGTTAGTTCAGTCTAACGAGTCTTTCCAAATTGGTCTAGATTTTAGCAAGGCACCAGTGAAAGTACATTTGTTTTTTGCTGGTTAGAGATTCACAGAGGGATGATCACTTCATCCAGCCTCCCACATTCCATGCTGAGGCTGGACTGTGAGCTAAGTCCCTATTGCCTAACTGTCTCTGAAATGAATGGGAATGAGGCACCTACACAATGATTTTAGAAATCTGTCTAAACAGTGTAATAATAATAAATAGCTGTCATATTAGCAGATGACTAGAAGCTTGACTAATAATTATGCAACAACAGTAATGATGGAATACTCATTCAAACTGGGATTTATTGGCAAATTACTGGTTTTGTTTGCTTTGTTCCTTCTTTCTGCCCCCTTAAAACACATGGAGTGTCCAACTCTTCCCTTAAAGCCTTCCTTTTCCAGGACCTAGCCTGCTGTGCCCTCCACCCTGTGCTCTGCTGGGAGTATAGGTCCCATGTCAGGTGGTCACTGCTGTAGCTCAGCTCCCTGCACAGGTACTGTTGATGCTCTGTTGCCTGCCTGTGTTACACCTGTTGATGCATAATCATCTGTGAAGGCCAATATCCCCCTCTTGTGATGTCCTGCAAATCTAAGAAGCTTGCTCACCTCTGCCAAATGTGAGCAATCTGCATGTGTAGTCCCAGTGAAATAAGACTACTGAATCAGGTGTATTGTGGCTTTCTTAAATGTACGCTGTGAGCACCTCTGAGCCCATCTGGGTTTTGTAAGCCCATCTGAGCTTAAACCTCTAGTAATTCTTACTCTTCTTGTTCTCACCTATTTCACTGGCTTATGAGTGACTCAGGCTGCCTTTACTAGCAAAGCCCTTGCTAGTGTATCTCAGAGCCTGCCCTGTGCGAGGCCAGTCGCATATGCTGAATATTACATTACTTGCCATATAAGCAACTGACCACATTGAAAACCTTCAAGCACACTTCCTTCGGGCTCGCATCCAAAATGGAACCTGGAAAGCAAACAAATGGAAAACTCTTTGCCTTCCACTCCTGGCCTAACCCTGTCATTCCGCTTATGGCAGGACAAGAGGCTTCAGTTCATTTTCTTTGCCTCTCTTGTACTCCTAATTTTTATCTCTGCAGCAAGAATTGCGTTGCTTACTCAGCTTATCAAAGTACTTGAAAATCTTTTGTGTGCATGATACCATATATTCTGATGTAAGAAGCACAGACAGCTTCCACCTTGTTGTTACTATTGTATTTGGGAAGGAAAGAAATCTTTTCTCACTTCTGTGGTGGTCTCAGGAATGCCCTGGAATAAACCATGCATCATCTCTCCCAGGCTGTGCCAGAGGCAAATACATTACTGTTTACTCAGCTGTGCAGCTGGTCTCTGAGTTGACAGCCCCCTCGCAGACCTCCGAAGCACTCACAGAAGGGGAGCTGGGTGTCTTCTGTTTCATCAGGTGTGGGCTTCTCTCACAGGCTTCACCTGTTGAAACTCACTGTGCCTCCTGCTGGGATGTGGTGCCACCCACCTGTCATGGCTGCTGGACAGAAACCAGATTCGAAGTCTGCCTTCTCAAGGTTTCTCCATCCCGGAGACTGGTGTTAAACACGGACACACATCTGCTGAGCTCTCCGGCCGGTCTTACGGGCACTCCACCGTCACTGTTTTGATTACAACCAAGGATTATTAAGGTGTCAAAAGGATCACAAAACAAGTCTCTACCCCACCATTTCAATGGTACGGATGAAGCTATTTATCAGGTAGACTTCCATGTCATGCCTCCCATTTTTATGTGGGCCACCTGTTTCTTCCCCCAGGCTCTGCTTGCCTTTTGTTCTCTGCTCCCTCTGAATTTAGCATCTTTGACAAATGTCTTTTGGGAGATATCTGTGAACAAAAGAGAGTTTAGAGTGGGGCTGGCTGTTTTCCTTCAAACACACTCACGTTTGACACCAAAAAGTGTGCCTTCTGGGCAGGGGGTGGTACAGTTAAAAGACTGAAAGCAATATTGAATCAGCTTCAAGACCTTCGAGCAAAGGCTGTGTTGACTATAGCTAGGAAACTCCACCCAGAGCTCTTAGGAGCAGCAAATGGAAAAGACTGACAATGCTACCATGCTACAAAGATTTTTCCTCACTCTCCTGTCTGTGAAGTGACAATTGTAATGGACCAGCTCCTTAAGTGCAACCAAAAAGAAACAGTTATGGGAATTCATCTGGGCCTCAGGTGTGTATACATTTATATATATTTCCAGGTTAGTAGATTCCTCTGATTATATCAAAAAACAGTGATCCAGTGTAGCCATTGAAGTGTCCTGTTCTATATGAGCTCTGAATGTCTCTGCGTGAGGCCCTTTCTAGCCCAATCTGTCTTTGTTCTCATCCAGTGCTCACAAACAATAGGGGCAGCCCAGACTGTTTGATGAAGTCCACGTGTGTTGGAGTAGCCGCTCTCCCTCAAAATGTTTGTCTCGTCTCCTAGTAGACAGCTGTTGCAATGTTTTCCTGTGAAAGGGAATGGTTCCATCTTTTATCCTTCTCAGCTGGGGATAAAAACTCACCTCCTGTAAAATACAGGGGATTTGGCAGCTGGCTCGCTGCATCACTGGGTCAATGGAGCACCACCCCATGGCATCTTCTCTCCACTCACATATGTGTGCATCAGACCAAGCCTTTGTGTGGAGGAAGTGGCATAATCAGATGGCTGTCATCCATGAGTTGGACACCTGGCAAAACCTCCCCCAAATGAAAGAGTGGTAACACGTGCAATCTTGAAGAGCATTGCCACTGGATTTGTGAGACAGGATTTGTAGTCTACAACCTGAAAGTTCTCCTTATTTCAGTAATTGTTCTCCACCATGGAAGACCAAATAAAGAAGGCTTGGCAATGAAAAAACCCTGCAAAATCCCTGCTCTACCTTTGATGTGTTTGTATCACCACCTATCCTACTTAGCAACCTTGCTTTCTCTGGTCAGGAATGGCAGAGAGCCCCGTCATGCTCGCTGCAATAGTGACTGGCTTCAGGGTGATCCGTGTCCGTCTGCCGGCCTCCCTGAACTGCTGTGTGCACGACAATGACTCCTCATTTCTGCAGGAGAGCGTTATGCGTTCCCTGGCATCAGGCCTGCTTACTGGCTCCATTCCTGATGTCTTAATAATGGCACATAAATTCTAAGTTCCTCTTTGGACGTTAAGTACTTTCTCTGATATGGCTCCTGAGTGCTTTGGGGTTTTACACTTAAACACCTTTTAAAATCTGGCCAACAGCTACTAGGTATGGCCACAGGGTAATGAGACCAGCTCTGCCATTACGGAGAGGGCACGGAGGGACTGCTTCATCACTGATCTTAATTTTTTGGTGTTGAGATTACCAGTACAAATAGTTTCCCCTGGCAAAAATGCAGCCATCTGAAAAAGTATCTGTAAATAGCACTTCTGCCCGTGTCGGCTTTCAGGTGAGCCAAAAGCAATAGGTGTCAGCTTGTGATGGCAAATGAAAGGTAATTAAATTTTGTGTGTGTGTCAGTAGGCTTATTGTATGAGAATGATACTGCAGGCTGTACCATCTCCTCTGCAAAACACAGGCTATCAGTAGCCACTGCCAAAAAACAAGAGCAGCTTGTGGGATGAACCCAGCCTTTGATGCAAGGCAAAGCTGAGAAGGCACAGAGGGGGCAGCTAGGAGTCATGCTGTCTCTCAGAGAGATCACAGCCTGTAAGTCTGGCTCTGTATTTCAGCTGCCTCCTCTCTGCTGCCATAAATCCTGGGCAAGGGAGAAAGAGCAATGGAAAATCCTGCTACATCACTGTCCCACCTCAGGCTTGCCTGGTTTGCTAGGCTCAACTTCACCACACGGGAATCCACAAGTTTAGTGAAAAATTATTAGTGGTTCTGGAGATGAAGCACTAAGCTGTAACATTTTCTTTTTAATGACAGAAGACTTGCACAAGCACCGCCCAAGCCCTGACACTAATTCAATGGGACGTACTCCTTTCCCTCTGAATTCCACTAAGTTTTGTCACAGGTTTTAATTAGATAAAAATGTCGATGCTTGAGTTTCACTGCACAGTTCTGTCTGTGGTTGTGATTAACTCCTCAGTCACTCTATTTTCTCTGAAATGCTTCCTATAGTGTCATTCACAGCACTGACAAATGGATTTAGATGGGACAAATATTAAAGGTGGGTCTTACTAAGGCTGTTAGGCATGTCCCCTCCCTCTGGTTCATTAAGTTCCGGATCTAACACTGCTCAGTAGTGCTGCACAGAGGACTGGCTCCTCCAGAGTAATCTGAGCTATTGTGATATGAATCAGCTGTGGAAAAGGCCCAGGGTCTTCCCAAAACCTGGCACGAGAAGTAACGGAACAAACTGCTGACTGCACTGCATCTCCCTGTGTCAAAGGAGGATTAATTAATGTTTTCAGGCTGCTTTGAAAATTAAAAATGCTGTGTGGTACAATATTGCTGTTCCTGTTTTTCACCCTGTGGCTGAAATGTAGCATGCCCCTTAAAAGCTAATTGGAAATTGCTTTTGATATTTTTGGTGTTTCTCAGCAGAGCTGCTACAGCCTGATGCTTTGTTCTATTAAAAGTGCCCTACCTCACCCTTCCCTGCCTCCCTTCCTCTAAGCTCCTCCGCGAGGGAAATAAAAACATCAGTCCTTGGCACCATCTGTCAAGCACAGGCTAATCCATTCTCTGCTTGTCTCATGGTCAATTTGGTTCCTTTCTGATTGGTAGAGCTACCCTTCTTATTGCTGAGAATTTAATTGTATTCATAGGTTTGGGCTTTGCTTTATTTTCATGGTAATATTGTTATGACGATTGCAATGTTCAGGCATACATCCCCTCCATATGCCCAGACTGGAGAACAGTACTCAAGCAGACACACAAGCTCCCAGTAAGGCAGGGAGCATCGCTCTTCCCATTTTACAGAGGGAAAATGAGGCAGAAAGAACTGTCTTGCCCTGGGATGTATGGATGCCTCAGCAGCAGAGCTGAGCAGTGAGCTCACAAGTCCTCAAATAAAATCCGGTCACCCGCACTGACTAAAGAACCACTGCTTTGACTCTTTTTGCTCTATTTTGACTTTGTTTATGGTGATCTCTACAGGAGCTTTGCAGAGATGAATAAGACGTGGACCTTCATATAGCTCCTGTGACGAGACTGAGCAGATCCAGTGGGAACACAGCTCACGGTTACTCAGCAAGGCAGAGCAGCAGATGAGGTCAACCTATTAACAAACAGGGCACATTAAACCAGTTATTTCCTCCATTTGCTGGTGGTAAATTGGACCCCAGGCATGGTCTTTATGGCTTTCTTCTAATATCCTTAGTACATCTGTTGTCCCCATGTCATTAACTAAGTGGTGATTGCTTTTTGACAGAGTGCTCCTACACCTTTCATTCTCCTTGCATGATCTAAAGAGGGCTTGAGGACAGGTCAGAGAGCAATATCAATGCTCAGCTCTACGCAGGATCGGGCCAGAGCTGACCATACCAAAGGGATCTGATTTTCTGGAGATCTGCCCAAAGCAAACAGCAGTTCTTAATGTGTCGATGTTGACCCATCACGGACTGCCTACCCTCATGCAGGGTAGGCAGTACCCTCTACCTGGCTATTTCTAATAGTAAAAGGTAGGTAGGTACCAGGTAGGTACCCCTCTACCTGGCTATTTCTAATAGTAAAAGAATCCATGCAAGAAGACACCAGCTGAAGAACAGCATCTGGGCATATAAGCATGTCCTGCATGCTATACATACACAGAGATGCCCCTTTGTGTGAAACAACAGAAGAGTCCTGACGACTTGTTCCTTCCGGATATTACTGCAGCTCCTCTGGCGATACCACATGGATAGAACCAGGAATCACCATACATGAAAAATACTTTCTTTAACATGGTATTAGAACAGAAATCCTTAATACAGCATGGCTTGCCTCATAGAAGGAAAAGAACAGCTTTTTACACCTCTTTTTCATAACTAACAACTGAAAAGGAGTCTTTTCATTTTATTTTGGCCAAGACCACTACTTGTTTGTCAAGGAGGCAATCTGTATGTAAGGACTGAACCATTAAAACTGGCAGGGAACTGATAGCTCTTTGCAACCAATGGCCGAGAAGGGCTACAAACCCTTTCCCTCATTCTCCTTTGATCGTTCATCTCTACCGTGGGCAGTGTTTGAGGTATCCGGCAAAGACTTCAACTTGAACGGCCTGAAACTCTGCAAGCAGCATGAGTCACAGCCTGACTGAGGTGGGGATGTGGCTGACATCCCCACCTCAAACCCTCGCTGGGCCCCGTAGCGTGGGGAAGCTCATTGCAAGGGCAGGACAAATCCCTGGGCAACAAGGCTTGTGAAGGATGTAGAAAACATGTCTTATGAGCAACGGCTGAGGGAGCTGCGTTTGTTTAGTCTAGAGTAGAGGAGGCTGCAGGGGGACCTCATTGCTCTCTACGACGTGAAAGGAGGGCGCAGTGAGGGGGGGGCCGGTCTCTTCTGCCGTGCCTGAAGTGAGAGGACCAGAGGAAATGGCTTTAAGCTGAGGCAGGGGACATTCAGATTAGATATTAGGAAAAAAAAAAACACTGTCGGGGTGGTCAGGCACTGGAATTTGTTGCCCAGGGTGGTTGGAATCACCATCCCTGGAGGTGTTCAAGAGGCGTCTGGATCTGGCGCTGTGTGATGTGGTTTAAGTGGCTTAGGGGTTTACAGTGGCGGCGCTGGGCGGATGGTTGGACTAGAGGATCTTAAAAGGTCTCTTCCAACCTTGGTGAACCTACGACTCCGCGATTCCCTGACC
>VZRE01012471.1:0-13207 GCA_013396775.1 Cephalopterus ornatus
CTTGGCCTACCTGGGATTTGTGTCTTCCTGGGTGTTTTCCACCTTGCTCTTCGTGCTGTCCCAGGACACAAGAGGGCACACTGGGAGCGTCAAATGTGCCTTTCCTCAGCTACTGGCGGTGGGACAGACCTCACCATCCTTAGGAGGAGTCCTGTGATTAGACCAAAACCTTATTGTTACCTGTGCAATGGGCTGGTACTACCCGTCAGGACAACATGATTAACTGTGCTTCTGGAGAAGTGGCTGATTAAGAAACTACCCCAACACGTTAAAGGTTCTTTAAACAAAAACTAATTGATGTGGCAAGTATGAGGAGATAATGTACCCAGGATGGGTCTCTAAACTGTTTCAAATGAACTACTTATGGAAACAGGATTTAAATTAAACTACTAGAGGATAAATTTAGAGCTTGTTAGAGAAACTTCAGGAGCAGATAAAATCATCTGGCTTTCACACTGAAGGATGTGCTGGTGTACTTCTGCAGGAATCTGCCAGGAGTCCAGTGCTACACATCATTTTTCAGTAATGATTTGAGTGATGGTAAATGATGATAAATACATTTATTAAATATATAGACAATAAAGAAACTGGAAAAGGCTTCAAGTGCCCGGAAATACTAGTTTAGAATTGGAAGATCAAAATTAACTGTAAAAGTGTTTCTAGAAAAGAAGGATGCAGCTCGGTTTGGGAAACAGGAGGAAATAATCAAGTATCAGAATATGTAAGATGTAGAAATGACAGGCTGAGTTTTAAAGCTGCTCATACACCTTATTCTTGTCAGTATTCTAATATTACTACTGAGAAAAAAGCAAACAACTGGAAACTATAGGTAGGTTCATCATACATAAGACATGAAAAATATAATCCTTCCACTCAGGACTAAGTCCTCAGGTACAGTAATTTATTCAGTTTTCGCTATCGGTCTTCAACAATACGTGGCCGTATGAAAAAAGTGTAGAGGAAGGCAGTAAGAATGGGAAACATGTTTGTTAAAGGAAGGATTTAAGAAATTACAATAATTTATTCCAGAAAAAGTCACCAAATACATAAAAGCTGCTGCAGAAGGCCCAGAATGACAGGGAAGATGCTGGTACTTTCCAGTGACCGAGAAGAATGGAGAGTGTGAAAAGCCTCAGATAATTATCAAGATCTCAGACAACGTGATGAAATCACATTAAATCACTAGAACATCTGCAAAGATACATCAAAGTATTTTCGAAAATTACTTCAAAGATCTTTGTTTACATTTTAAAAGCACCCCAAATATTGATCATTTATGACTGATGATCTGAGCTGTCAATAACGCACTACAAATGGAGTATCTTCTTCTTTCAAATACTTTGGAAGGGAAAGCATGTTTATTTCTAGGTAACCTAACAAATGATCCTGTCTAGGAACATCAGCTCTTACGTGTTCTTCTGCAGAGAGCAGTTTGTATGAGAACTGCTATGAGAAGGGAAGGTCGAATTGACAGGAGAACTGTAACTAGACTGCAATGTGGTTGATTCCTCTCCAATCTACTATCCTGACAGCCCTCTTTTTTTCTGGTACAGAAATCTGGTCTGTCTGCATGGTTAGGTACCAAACTGACTCCTCTGCAGCACATCCCTCACTCAGCCATTGCTTTCCTGGTGTGTCTCCTCATTGCCACTTTCACCGAGTGCACCAGCAACGTGGCCACCACCACCCTCTTTCTTCCTATTGTGGCTTCAATGGTAAGTTCCAGCATTTCAGAATGTTCTTATGAGAACTCTTCTCCAAGCATACATCTGCTCAATTGTCAGAATTAACTGGCTGCCAAGCACTGGTTTGTGTATCCAAACAGGGATACAAGACTTAAAATATACTGATCTGTATGTGTGTGCATATATATACACACACTGTGCTTAGTTCAACCCTTCTAAAATCATTGCTGCTGAAGAGTAAAGGGATTAAATTCACTGGCATATTAGACTTTGCCTTCTGGCCTAAACAACCCCATGAGGTCACTGCCAGCTGTACTTGTTTTTTCCAATTTGTCCTGCACGGAGGCAGCAACAGCAGCAGCATTTGCTTCTCTGCAACCTTCCATTACTGTACTTCACTCCGACCACTGGCCTGCCAGAAGTCTCTGAGGGTGATAGAATGACCTAATTCAGACTTTTTGCATTTCCACTGGAGATTCCTGTTGCTGGGGTAGACATAGTTCTGCACCGTGAAAAGCTGGTTCCAGATGGAAACTGGAACCAGCTTCTCCAAAATCTTTTTGCATAGGCCACAGACTGCAGCAAACCCCTGAACTGATCCACTTACCTTCAGAGCTTGGGCTGCCCNCTGCAAGTGTCTAAAGCAGGACCAAAACGTGAGTGGCTGCAGTGTTTGAGGAAGAACGAGGTATCCAACAGGGACGAATACAATTGGTTTTCCGACAAAAGATTTCTCTGCATTTTTGTGTATCAAAACCATCTCCTTTGCTCTCCTTTCCTGCACAGGCTGAAGCCATTTGCCTCAACCCACTCTATGTCATGCTGCCCTGCACACTTTCTGCATCGCTGGCATTCATGCTCCCTGTGGCCACTCCTCCCAACGCCATTGTCTTCTCCTATGGACACCTCAAGGTTATTGATATGGTGAGAAAAAACTCGTTCTTGTCAGAATTTTCACCTCTAGATTTGATCTTTCCCCCCAGCACAAATTATATTTTTGAAGAAAACCAGCTTGGAATAATTTGATGGACTTGTGAAAAAAGGCCAAAGGGAATATGTCAATACAAACAATCCCAACCTGCAAGAAAGGGAAGAAACTGCTCAGTCCAACTAACAAGTGCTTCTTTTTTTTATATAATTCTAGGCCAAAGCTGGATTTGTACTCAACATCCTGGGAGTTCTGACAATAACTCTTGCCATCAATACCTGGACTTCATCTTTGCTCCAGCTGCAAACTTTCCCGTCTTGGGCGAACAAGACAGGCACGTGCCCGTAACGTGGAGAGGCGAAGGGACCGGTGACTGTTCCTGTTAGAGCTGCAACGAGAGCGGGACTGCCATCCACGCCAGTTCTGCCAAGGCAGTGGCACAGACACAGGCCTGTTCTGTGGGAAATGGCAATCCACCCTCAAGGAAAACCGTTCTGTTGATAACAGCAATAAAATTGCTTAACAGTGCTGTTTACCTGTCAATTTTGTCACCCCAGCAGTAAGACGAGGTAATCTTCGGCTTTGCAGCTGTCCCAGGAACCTCTAGATTTTCTGTCTCTGGAGGGACATTTTCCCTGTAAAGTTTGAAATCTGCAGCAAGAAAGAAGAGAGATGTGCGTATACATATGAATAAAGAAGGAGAGAGACTCTGTGTTCCAGATTTCATGCATGTATTGTCACAACTAACACCCGTGTATATGTTCAAACTGTTCATGATTGTTATATACTCTTATGGGCATTGACAGCATCACAGACAAATCACATACTCTCAGCCTCTTCTATTTTTTAAATACTTTCATTTGCAGTCCTCTTGTTACGAATGTAAAATGTACCATAACTGAGGTTGGGTTCAGACAGAGCAGTGATTCAACACGTGCCCCTGAGGTTTGCACTGCAATCTTTGTTCCGTTGTTGCCTGCCTACATTTTGCACAATGAATGCTGCTTTTCCCAAGTCCCACTCTGGTGGCATCCCCATCCTGGTTCCATCAGAGTGAACATGAGGGAATTTCACTCTAAATGAGTGTGTGCTCCTCAAGATCTTTCCTGTTTCTTTTTCAGTCCTAAATATTAGGACACAAGGACATTGCGCAGTGTACATTTGACTTATAAAATGTCAGAATTCACTGACCTGCAGTAGTTTCTTTCCAGTTCCAACTCTCTAGACACTTCTGGTGCCTGCTGGTCACTGATCCCTCCCGAACTGATGGTTTCACTGGCCAGTCGCTCTGGGAAACCACTGTCCTGGAAAGAACAGCCTTTATTAACCCTTCAGTGGCTTTGACAGAGAGTGATTTGATGGGTGATAGGGTCCAAGAGAATATTCACAGCACAGGCAGGACAGGCGTTTATTCTCTGTTGCTAATGAGCTCCTGGGTAATTGATTTCAAACACATAATGACTTGTTCAGGTCACTGCTAAACCACTCTCCTTTCCCTTGGCATTTACCTCTATCAGATAACATCCAAATCTCCCTAAATATTTTCATTACCCTCCTCACCCTGTGTCTGAGGATCTAAAACTGACAAACTCAAGCAGATGATTTTCTGTGAGCCTCTCCCTTCTTCTCTCTTTGTCTGCAGCACCAGGGCAGCGTGCACAGCTTTTGTTTGCTTTTTGTTTCCTTTGAAACACTCGCACAGAGTTTACATGTCCTTCTAAATTACTGCTTAGCTAAGCAGGAAAGGTGGAATTCTTATAACATTTCCCATCAGCCTCTCCTTCCAGCCCTTTAAAACTGTGTTATGATTCTTTGAAGTCTTTTCTATTAGTCTACATTATTCAGAGGCTGTGGTGTGTGTAAGTACCTGCAAGGAGCACAGGTGCAATCTTTATGCCAATCTCAAGAAGAAAGAAGAGAGACATCAAGTAGCACAGAGTGTCATGGGGCCAACCCATTAATGCTGGGTGTTCCATGTTCATTAGCATGGATGAGTGTATAAAGGTTAGAGACTTACCAGAGAATATCTGCAGTGAAAGTTACTTGAGGGTGTACAAATGTCCAACTTCCAGAAAAAATACGGGTAAAAAGCTGTGTGAAGAGAGAGGAGAGGAGAGAAGAGAAAGAGAAGAGAAAGAGAAGAGAAAGAGAAGAGAAGAGAAGAGAAGAGAAGAGAAGAGAAGAGAAGAGAAGAGAAGAGAAGAGAAGAGAAGAGAAGAGAAGAGAAGAGAAGAGAAGCCAATAAAAATACCATGAAGAGAACTGAAAATTTCACTACTAGTTTCCACCTTGAAGCGATGGTGGTACTGGGCAGTTTATTGCCTTGGGTGTGTCTGAGCTCAGGACCAGCCGAGGTACAGCTAAATATAGTGTGCTTGTGCAAAACTCAGTAACACCATTAAAAATTTTCATAATTTTCTAAGCAAAGCAGGTAGAAAGTGTTTCTAAGCCCCATTATTACCCAGATCACCCTTGAAGGGTGGTTCCCCATTATGTTTCCAGATATTGCCCTCAAGGAGTGGCTCCATTTCCCATTGTGTGATCGAATTTCACAATCTGCTGTGAAACTGCCAGCTCAGCACCTGCTGAGCTCAGGTGTGATTTCCAGTGCAGCTCTTCGCTTCGGAGTTGACACTAAGTTTGTTTTACATAGGAGCTGTGAGTGATAAATTTGGTGATGAGAAGGGGATGTCTGCCTTTTTGCCTGCCCGCTCTAAGAAGCAAGTGCTCTACAAAACCACAAAATACAGGTTTCCCACAGTATATGCCAGTGAGTAAGTGGGTGACTCGCAGTCACCTCCTCCATTCTCCCTGGAGTTATGGTGCTGTCTTGCCTTGCCTTGCCCAGGCACACGAGCACACACACAACTTCTACAGGCACATACATGTACACCAAAGAGAATATGAAGGGCTTACCCCAGTAAACATAGACATTTCTACGACCGCACCATAAAACCAGATGAGTTGTAAGCAGGCTAATGAAAATCCGCTTCCATTTGGGAAAGGCACTTCATCATAAACACCTCGGCAGCAATTTGTAAAGTGGCACGTAAGTGACGCAAGGGGCACTGAAATCATAAACAGACTGAACAGGACACATGGCAGTTTGAAAGCCCAACCAGGATAAAGCCAGCACATCTTTCTAATCCTCAAATTGGTTTGGAGAAACCCAAAATTTGCTCCCAGTCACTTAAAAGGTATTAAAATGAACTTTAAGGAAGTCTTGTTGTATAGCACTGACATATGAAATACGTCCAGATCTTACAATTTAATTACGGAACTTTGATTAATAATAAAAATAAATAAATAAAATCTACTTTGAAGGACAACGTGCCATAAAATGGATACAAAATAATTAATTTTCCAACGTTGACAATTTTTCTTAGAAAACCAAATACAAACCAAGAGAAACATGAGGTTCTGTGTTTTATCCAAGAGTCAGCAACATGTGTGTAACTATGGACCTTTCTCCAGGGGCTGTACGAGCAGTTCCAGTCATGTCCTTGGAGGAAATTCCTTCCTTGGATAACTATGGCATGTTGGCAGCAGTGTGAATCTTAGTGCAAAACTCCAGCTCTCTCCATTTGGCTTATTTTATTCTAGGAATACAACTCTGCTCTGAATTAACACATTGGGTTAGTTGTTTGAAAAGACAGAAGCAGAGTTCAAACTTTCTGCAGTGATGAATAACTAAAGAACAGAAAACAGAAACACAAGGACTTAAAAATGCATAACTCGAAATCATCCAGGAACTTCACAACCCTCAATTTTTTTACCAGCATGGGACCAATAAAACTATTTACAACTTGATTCACTGAACTTTATGGTTTGAGTTAATAGTGACCAAGGTGCCAAAGCCTGGAAATGAAGTGGTTTGCATGTACTAATCACCTGGTGTCCAAACTAACAACTGTTTAATAGAACTTAATCACTACTGTCAATGCTGTGCATTTTCTCCTATTAAGGAAACATTTAATATTATTTATCCTTTAATCATAATAACAGACTGAAACCATCCAAGTGCCATCCAGGAGGTGCAGGTTCCCTCAACCACATGTCATTTAGTGGCTGCAAACACTGCACCAGGGCATGCCCAGGGTCCCCAAATCCAGGCCAAGCACCTGGTCTGGTGTTGATTTTCCTTGTAAAATTCCCTTAAATAGCTAAGGGGGAAGGAATGGAACAAGTGAATACTTTTCAAAGGCAGTACAGGACAGCAGAATTGAAAAATAATTTCAAGGCTCAGAGCTCATATGCCTGTGGAAGGTATCTGTGATGCAGCACTAATCATGACTACTTTTAGTTGGCATTGCACTTGAAATATTAATTATGGTCAACTAAAACATCAGAAATTTACTCTGTTTCAAGTTTATACCATTCAGCCAACTTCAGGTCAGTATTAAGGCGCTCCTGCCAACCTAGCAGCACTACAGGAATCTCCTCATTTGCCTTGATCCCTGTCCAGTCCATGAGAAGCAGAACAATTTCAGGTTTTCCCAGTACCTGCCACTGGGACCTAGGGCTTTCCATTCTTTGGAAAGGAGTGGAAAGCTCTAGGATGCCCAATTTCAGTAATTTTGCTGGTTACAGAGCTTGTAATTTCTTTCTATAAAGCAAAAGGAGAAGTGGTCAGAGCTGTCCATGAAACTAATGTCTATATTAATATGGAATTGCACAATGTGAGATGAGCAAGGTGTGTGGAGAAGGGGAACCCAGTGTTGTTACAGTTAACTGTTACAGCACCAGTCTTCCCAGTTGCCCATCGAGGGGATCTTAGACAGTGAGTACTGGTTGTTCTGGGGCAGTTGTAGTGCCTGCAAAGGGAACATCACATTTCCCTTTCTTGCTCTAGGACTCTCCTGATGGGACTTGCCAGAGAGCTGGAAAAGGATCCTCTTTATTTTTGAGATGTCTGTCACCTGAAGGGAGTCTGAATTTTCTTCCTCGTTCTTACCTCTGGCAATATCATTCCTGCTACATGAAACATGCAACCATAAATCACTTGTCTGCATTGCAGATAACACGGTTGTACAATGTGAGCTTCCTCACACCTGTGCTCTTGCTTTCCTCCTTAGTCCTAAGCAAGTGGTGTTGTGGTATTGAGAGCTACAACTGGCACTGAAGAAAGAACACCGCTTAACCAGTCTGAAATAAGCTTTGTAATTCCTTTAGTGTTACAGATTTATCACCCAGGCTCCCTGGAGGATAGCAACATCATCAGAATTAGTTCTGACGACTTTTAGAGACTTAAGAATAAGGACAGAATATTTTTTTCCTCTAATTATTGGCAAAAGCCAATGACCACGGCTAGCATTACAGTTCTTCTGAATAACCACAAAAGATCAGTGAATGGCACTGAAAAAACAAGCTCCATTTTCATGCTCATGCATTGTCCCTTAATTTAAGATGTTCTGGCAGTTGATAGAATACATGGTGTATGGACAAAAGAAAAATAAATAGAGCTGCAAGAGGGGCAGGTTCTCACTGAAGCTTTTCTCCCCGGGTTGTGACTGTGTTCTGGCTCCAGAAAATAAAGCCCTTCTCCCCAGGGAGTA
Source organism: Cephalopterus ornatus (assembly GCA_013396775.1). Classification (NCBI taxonomy): domain Eukaryota; kingdom Metazoa; phylum Chordata; class Aves; order Passeriformes; family Cotingidae; genus Cephalopterus; species Cephalopterus ornatus. The sequence goes on from VZRE01012471.1 coordinate 8,169, forward strand.
CAGATGCTGTGGAAAGTGCAGGAGTTCATACTGTACATTTCTATATTTTGGCAGAGATACTATAAAGTAAAAAAAAAAAACAAAAACCACCAACCCAAACTTGCAGCTTATTAGCCTAGAAGAAAAATCTTTGCTCTGTTTACACACTAACCACACACCTGTATCTCAGAAATATGAGAGAAGTGATGGGGAGAGGGGAGGGGACTGACATCTTTATTTTCCTCTGCACCAGGTGCAGTCTGCTCTGTAATATCTCTCTAGCCACTATTTTGACTCAGTGCCACTGTTGGCCTACTGTACCTGCTGAACGGCTCCTGCAGGGAATGACTCCAGAACATGCCCGTGCTCTCTGCTCCAGCAAGATCCGTTCTTACCTGGAGCCCTGGCGGGTGCATACATAAGTCAGCCAAACCCTGAGCCCATCCGAGCACAGCTGCAGTTCCTCCAGGTTGCAGAAAGACAAAAACACTAAATCTTGTACAAAACGGTCGTGTTAATTCATTTTTCTTACCAGACACAGCACTCAATTTCCTGTTGCTGCCAGCTGATGTCCCATTTTTATGGGACATAAATGTGGCATTAAGGAAACTTGTCCTATCACAAGGCAGCTGTATCATAAAACATCAAGGTAAGGGACAGAGCTGAATTGTGTCCCGTCTCCTTAGTTCCTCAAACCAAAGTAGAATACAGTAAAATCCTTTTACATTAACCACAACCAGTGTGTGTGTCCGGTTCTCCCGAATGTGATAGTTTGATATGCCTGTGCAAATGGAAAAGAAGAAAAGAGGGATATAGATATTAAATTTAAAAGAAGATATTATTACATACTGTATAAACTCTTGTGTTATATATTATATAAAAAGAATCTTATTTTAAGGATGAATGATTTTGTATCATGACAACGACAGAAAAAGATGCTTCATGTTTGTTATGACAGCAGCCACATGACTGAGAACAAGGTAGCTGCTATTGCAATGCTGATTCCATGAGATCAAACATGGAATGATACCATTGTTTAGGTTGGTAAAGACCTCTAAGATCATCAAGGATAACTGTTGCCCCAGCACTGCCAAGCACACCACTAACCCACGTCCCCAAGTGCCACATCTACATGGGCTTTTAAATCCCTCCAGGGATGGTGACTCCGCCACTGCCCTGGGCACCCTGTGCTGGGGTTTGATGACCCTTTCAGTGAAGACATTTCTCCTGAGATCCGATCTTACTGAGGCTGCACTCAATCCCCCCATCCGGACCACCGACCAAGGCGTTAAGCAGGACTGGCCCCAGTCCTGAGCCCTGGGAAACACCACTGGTGACCAGCTGGGTGTAGCTCCGTTCACCACCATTCCCTGGGCTCCGGCCAGTTTTTTACCCAGCCAACAGTGCACTCGTCCAAACCATGAGCAGCCAGTTTCTCCGGGAGAATCCTGTGGGAAATGGTGTCAAAGCCTTTCCTAAAGTCCAGGTAGACACATCACAGCCTTTCCCTCATCCACTAAGCGGGTCACCCTGTCATAGAAGGAGATCAGGTTGGTCAGGCAGGACCTGCCTTTCGTGAACCTGTGCCAACTGTACATAATCACCTGGCTGTTCTGTACATGCCACGTGATGGCACTCCAGAGGATCTGTTCCATAACCTATCCTGGCACCGGGATCAGGCTGACAGGCCTGCGCTCCCTGGATCCCCCTTTTAACCCTTCTTGTAGATGGGCATCACATTTGCAAATCCACACTCAGCTGGGACCTCTCCAGTGAGCCAGGACTGCTGGTAAATGATGGGAAGTTGGCTCGGTGAGCCCTTCCATCAGATCCCCCAGTATCCTTGCATGGATCCCATCCGGTCCCACGGCCTTCAGCATGTCCAAGTGCTGTAACGGTTTGCTGACCATTTCCTTTGGATTTGAATTATGGAGGCTTTATTCAGCTCCCCATCCTTGTCTTTTTTTTAGAGGATTGGGTACCACGAGAAGAAATGAGGCAAAGAAGGCATTAAGTACCTCAGCTTCTTCCTTATCTGTTGTCACTATGCTTCCCTCCTCATCCAAGGAAGGATGGAGATTCCCCTTAGCTGTTTTTTTGTTGCTGCTGTATTTATAGGAACACTTTTACTGTCGTTTACAGCAACAGCCAGATTAAGTTCTAACTAGACTTTGGCCCTCCTAATTTTCTTCATTTAGGCTATTGAATTCCCCACTGCTGGCCATGAAAAAAACCCAAATTATTTCCAAGCTCTATTCCTTTTGAATTCACTTCTCTTTAATAATAGTATGACATGAAATTATCCAGTATTGATGGGAGCAGAATAATCAGTGTGAAACTGTTTTAAGAAAGTATATACAGGACAGTGCAAAAGGCATGACACGATTCATCATGGAATCAGGGAACGGTTTGGGTTGGAAGGGACCTTAAAGACCATCTCATTCCAGTCCCCTGCCATGGACAGGGACACCTTCCACTGGTTCAAGTTGCTCAAAGGTTTATCAACTGCTCCGTACAGGTAGCAGTGGGTGGAACTGGACTGGGCTGCTCAAGAGGGATAATGTGGTATTGCACTAGCACATAGTATTTCTATCATTTTTATTTCTTTAATCTGACTGCCTGCAACCCTGTGGACCAGCGAAAGTAAAGTCTCTATGTTTAGGATCTCAGATCTTCATTGGGAAAGGGGTATTTAGTATTCTTAGGCAGTGATTAATATGAACTCCGAGTTAGACTTTATAAATATGATGAGTCTTTAATTTACACAACAAGTAGAGTAATAAAGATTAGAGGAAAGAACTTGAGAGGGAGGGAGAGAAACCTCCATATCTAACACAGGCTGCTAACAACACTCTAATTACAATTGGTCTCACAACAAAATCTTTCAGGAGTCAGGATGTTTCAGCTTAAGATTTAAAAATAGCCAGGTGTTGTATATACCATCTTAGCACAAAGAATTATCCAATACATACTACAGCAGAACACCTGATTTTTCTTTAAATCTTACTCAGGTTATTTTTTGTCATGAAAGAAGTACCTGCATCTTTGGCAGTTGTAAAAATATCCAGCATGGCTCCACCTGCCAGACTAATAACAATAATTAGAAAAGTAATAAACTGTTCATTGGCAAGGGAACAAATTGTCTTATCCTTTGAAAGTCACTCTGGCCCGAGGCAATTCCTCACAGACATTTGCCGCTGATGTCACAAGAGCCAGAGTGAAAAGCACACTGCGCAGAAAAACAAGAGAGGAGGAAAATACGAAAGGAAAAAAAAAACCAAACAAACCACTGACAAAGACATTTGAGCAACATAGACTAGCTGCAGAGTATTCCCATTTTACTGAACAAACCATTAAAAAACTAAGGACTTACAAAGAGTTGACAATGAGGGAGAACTGATCCTGTTGCTTCCTGTGGAACTTCACAAGCAGGAGCCTTTGGAGAGTCACATGAACTCTTAACACTTGCTTAAGATGAAACATTTTTAACTGAATTTAGAATGAAAACCTCAGGGTTGCAATTACTTCTTTTTTATCCTCCTTAGTTCTTTTCATCTTTTGTACAGCGATCTTTCATAAAATAATTAGGATCTTTCATAACATACTTTGTACTGAATGCCTTTTATAGTGGGTTACTCAGATTCTTGTATCTCGCACATTTAATTTTAAATCTGACAATCTGAGATCAATATTTCATTCTCACTGAAGCTCCTCTAAGTGCTAAAGCAATCTTGGTTTGTCTGCCAGATAGGAGTTAATGGCCTCTTCAGGACTTTTACCTCCCTTTATAACTCTCCATTTGAACAGACCACACGATTTTACTTTGCTTGTTTTCTAAGAGCGTGTTTAAAATCATCCTCAGCAATAAAAATGTGGTTTCATATTTTCATGATCTCATACGTTGATGTACCCTCTTCCACGCAGTACGGAAAAAAAAAGCCATTTTCAGTTTCTAAAACGTAAAAGCCACCCAGAAACCTGTGAACATAAAATATTTGCCTTCCTCGTCCATCTTCTAGACTAGATGCAGGCACCGGAGAGAACACAGAGACCGGGTCCTTGCTTACAGAGAACTGAAGAGGAGAAAATCAAGTCATAAGTGCTGCATAAGCACTTCTTTCTGAGGCTTCTGATGATTTCACAGTCCCAGTAAGTCATCTAGGAGGGGCCCATGCCAGGCAGCAGCCTGCTTTTGTTCTTTGCTTTGTACTAAGAAGGGAGGGACATTGCTGAGGTACAACACTTTGAGTATTTACATGATTCATTCCTTCTTTCATTGAATCATTTTCTCGTTCCTAAGATAATACCTCTGAGGTGATTTCGGCTGCTGTTTGTTTGCGGAAGCACCAGGTTTTATGTTTTCCACTACTGTGTGTGAAGATAAAGATGAACCAAGGATTGTCCAAGTAAGATGGGAAAATGGTTTGGACAGGGTGGGGGGAACTTTTCTCGCGTAGTTCTGATTATTGACCTGATGGCTCTAAAGTCAGCTCAGAATCTGACTACAGTCAGATATAGCTCCATGAACTTCCTGCTGAACATGCTGCATATTTCCCCAAATCCAAGCAATCCCCTAAACAGTATCAAATAACTCATCCCAGACTGCACTTGCACTGTAGTTGGTTAGGAAAACCCAAGTATGTCAGTCCTTTTCAATGTTCCAGGTCAACTATTCCCAATTTTCCTTTCCATTTCAAAACAAATACAATAGTAGCTGGCAGAATTTGAGACAATACCTTGGAAGGGTGATATTACACAACTTTCAGCTTTAACTATAAATACTGGAGATAGAACTATGTTCTCTTAACTGAGCTCATAAGAAGCTTACATTTCAACCTGGTCTAGTGAAAGGGAGTTGGAACAAGATGATCTTTAAGGTCCCTTCCAACCAAAAACATCCCGAGATTCCACGATTCAAGAACTAAACTTGACTTGTATTCCTAAACCAGTCTTACCACAATACAACTCTATTAATCCTGACAGTACATCCGTATTTCTCCCACTAATATTGTCAGGGAATTTTGGCAAGCTTGGGACAAATGCTGCCCAAAATTCTATGG
>VZRE01012472.1:279-25188 GCA_013396775.1 Cephalopterus ornatus
TGGGTCGTGTACCCCCCTGGTGTGCAATGTAAGACCCCCCTCCTGGGTCATGGTCCTTTCCCCCGTGTGGACCCCTGCTTGCAGTTCCCACCCCACTCCATCCCAGTGTGAGATGTGGACCCCCCTTTGGGTTGTGTACCCTGCCATATATAAGTGCCCCCTTTTTGGGTCATGGCTGTTCCATTGTATGGACCCCCAATTTGGGTTGTGTTCCCCCCTCATCCTGTGTGAGATGTGAACCCCATTTTGGGTCCTGCCACTCCCCACAGCCTGGTTTGTGTGCTCCCCTTTGGATCAGCACCCCCGTGGAATGGAGGCACCCCTTCCATTGGGTCGTACCCCCCTTTCATGGGACATGCCCTCCCCTTCCCACCCAGGGACCAGCCTTTGTGTCCCAGTATCTGCTCTTCACACCCGGGGGGTGCCAGCAGGGTGAAGTGGGGGCTTCACACCCCCCTGCTCTGGGCTTAAAAACGCCCTGGCTGTGATTGTTTTCCAGCAGAGGATTTAGTTGAGCACAGAGGCAGGATCTGCTGTCCCGGGTGACCTGACACAGCCCAGCTTCTCCTGGGGCCTCTGCGAGCATGTTCTGGTGCTCTTTCCTTTGAGGTTGCATGTTTGGGTCTCTCCAGCAGCACTGCCCCTGGCAAGCCGTGGATAGCACCGTATCCCAGAGTGGGAGGAGGAATTCCAAGGCCGTGTGTGCTTTGTGGAGCAAGCCATGTTTTGTTAGGGTCGAGCCGTTTTGGTGTTGTCTCAGGTTGCAAGTGTGAGCGATAGACAATACAAACAAAGCAAGGTGAGTTAAAGGAATCCTTTAAGGCAAGGAGCAGTTGTTTACCATGGAAAGTAAATGTGTCCAAAGCTACTAAAATGAGCCCAAATAATGATTTTTCTACTAAATGCATAAAGCTTGGCAGTAAACTAAACCCACTTTCTCTCTATACTTCAACTACTGACCAGTTAAGTCACCTGCCTTCTCTATTTTTTCCTCTGATGTTCAAATATGAGGTTCTTTTTCTGGTGAGAATATTGAAAAGCAATGCTTCTTCTTTAAATAAATTACATCATATAAGAACCTTCGTTTTCAAATGTACACAGCAGATTCTTCTAAGAGGAATATACCCCCTGAGCCTTGCAAGGAGATTAGTCTTCTCTGCCCCACTTCATCCACAGGAAATTTTTCCACGAGCTTTTTAAACAGTCAGTAAAAACGCGTATCCAGGAATTTCCAGAATGAGCTAATTTCAAAAAATATTTACAGACTCTTGTCCCCCTTGAGCCACGAAAATAAATTGATCAGAAATCTGTAAGAGGTCCAACAGAGGATGTAGAAAGATGTATAAATAAAGGAAATTCCTCTGATTCTGTGTTTTCATATTTTACAGGCTCCTTATCTGGTTGCTTTCAGACTTTTCCCAAAGTGTTTTGGTTTGGCAGAATTTTGTTAGGGAGAAGCTCAGGAGATTAAATGTAGTCCTTCAGTTCATAGCTAGTTACATCCTCACTCAAGAATTCTTTCTGATAGAACCATTAATATTCTTTGCTTTAATTAGCAGCATTAATGGCATATAAATTTTAGAATTAAACCATAACCGTGCTTCAAAATGTGGTTACCTATTTAATAGGAATCTTTGCCATCGTTCAAATTGAAACTATGTAAAAAATTTACCTTACTCTCATTAAAACAGTAAACTTGAGTTGCTACTTTGGAGTTTTAATTGACTTTCAATATGAAAAAGCAATGAACTATTTGTGCAGCAGTGCAAAAGGAGGAGAATATTTCACATTTGAGTAAAACTGCTTTACAGGACACGTGAAATGAAACATTATTTCATCTCATCTTAGCTTTTGGTAAATGTTTCTGTTACAGAATGCGAAATTTGATACTTTGTGTTGCTTTGAGGAGATACTTTACCACTTAAAAATGCTGCTTCATTTCTGAGCAGCTCAGTTAATACCCTCATCTCACATCCTCACCTCAGGTGATGCCCTCATCAGACCTGTGTTTAACTGTACGTGTAAGCACTGGCAGGATTGGATTTATTACCTGCTGAGGGAGGGATAATGAGCAGATTCAGCAATTTGATGAGTGCGTTGATTGGAAAATGATTATAATCATTTATGACATTTACCCTGCGTTGCAATTAATTCTCAGCGTCGGCTTTTTGGGCAGTTCCGGGTGTAGAGCTTGGAGAGAGAACGTGGGGGAAAGACCGAAATTAGGCCTGAAAACAGAGAAGTTCCTGGTAGTTTTTATTAGACCACAGCACCACAGTGTTTATGTAAATTCATTAAGTGATTTGAAAGGAACAGAAAGATTGCAGGAGTGTTATCCAGAGTGACAGTACTGGGGAGGCTGGTAGAGACAGGGAGAAGGTGCTTGTGTTTTGACAGGAAGGTGGGAATTTCAAGCAAATTTGGGCTCCTGCATAGAAAGTGAGACCGACAGAGCCCGTGCAGTGCAGAGGTCCCACATCAGGGGCCGTCAGGTACCTCTGGAGAGCTGGAGCCTGCTCCTGGCAGTGGGAATTCTGGTGGAGCAATGCGTGTGTGTTCTGTGTGGCCGCATCTGTCACGTGCTGCTGGGCTCTCAGCAGCGTTTTTCCTTTTGCAGTATGAGCAAAGGGAATTGTCACGGCTCCTCCATCCCTGATTTCTCCAGATCCTGCCCGTGCCTGTGCCCTTTTACTGGGCAGAGCTTTCTTAGGGCATCTTAAAAAGGTGTTCAGCAGACTGACCTACTTAGCTTTGCTTGATTAATTAAGCTGCTGCATTCTGCCCACTGATGATGGCATCATATCCCATAGCCACTAGAGGGGTTGTGCAGTCCCAGATATTTGAAGAGATGCCTTGAAAATGGAATTCAGGTCTTTCAAAAGACAGTTCCAGGTGGCTGTAGCTGTGTCTTGTCCCCTACACCCTGTGCTCCTGTCATCCCAGTCTTAACATTTTCTCTTAATAAAGAGGAAGCTGTCTCACTCTGCAGGGAAAGTAGTTGCATTATCCAGTGCACTTGAACCTTTCTCCCTTTCCTCAAATTTTTTTCCTCTTGTTCTAAGTAAAGGACTAAAACGTTAAATGGAAATTCTCAGTAAGACTTGTTTCTTTTTCTAGATTCTGGAAGTTACAGTCAGTCCGGGGGCCAACAGAGGTATGTGTGGGGTTGGTTTTTTTGCTGTTAGCAAATACACCTGCAAAATAAAAGACCATTTAATATTCCCAACCTGATGATTGAATCTTCACTCATGATGGAGTGTTGATAATGTTTTTGGAGTTATGGGTACCGAAAGCTTGCAGCTGAACCGTTATCAAGATGTCTTATAAAACAAGAAAAAACAGTCTGTATTCCTGCAGAGAGGACAATAGTCAGATGTAAATTGGAAGGGCATCTTGTAATAGAACTTTTGAAATATGAATATAGGGAAATACTTTTCATGCGACTGCCTTAAGCTGTTCACTAAGATTTTAGTCAAAGGTTGTTATATTTATTATATGGCCCAAAGCTGCAATTTGGGGGCGTATTTTAATCAGGGAAACAAGTGTTTTTATGGAAGTGTGAAAGTCACAGCTAATGCTGAGTGTGCTAATGAAAATCACGAGGTTCTGTGCGTGTAGCACTGCCTGAGTTTGGATTTGTGTCTCAGCATGACGAGTTTCAGCACATGGTTCTTCTGTCAGTTCATGAAGGCTTGAAGTGGCAGAATAATGAGTAAGTATAATAGCAAACTAGAGTGGGTTTTGATGGTGCTGTTATTGTTGGATAGCTCAACAAATACCAAACAGGCAGTAATTGATTAAAATAAATTGACTCTGTAAGAATGTACTGAGAAACATAAGGGCCCTTTGTTTTATATAAAGTTTTCAGGGATTCTGAAGAATCTGTCAAATTACAGTAAACCCAGCTTTCATGTAGTTTAAATTTATGCTTGAAATGCAGCAGAAATTAAAATAAGCTCTTCTGGCTTCTGACAGCCAAGGACTAATTGTGGAAACAATTAGTTCATTGATGCAGTTCTGAAGTGCCTGCAACTGCAGTACTCAGATTAAACACCTATTTTGGAATGAAGAGAAACTTAAAATGACACCAAAAGTACCTTTACTTCCCCATCTATATGGAGGGCAGTGTAAGCGTTTCCTGAATGCATTTTTCTCTTACAGCTACTCGTCCTATGGCAATCAGAGCAGTCAGAATTATGGACAAGGACAGGTATGTTGAAAAAAAAAATCGTGTCTTTCAAAGCAGATGTTCCTTGGGTGAAAATAATTGTTCCTGGGCCAGGAAGAATTCCATTCCCAGCTGTGCTTGATGTTTGCAATTGTGTCTGGCCAAGGAAAACTGTAATCACCTGCTGTGGAAGTTACACTTATTTGAGTACATTCTTGAAATTACAGGGATATTCTGGTTATGGGCAGAGTGGAGACAATTCCTCCTATGGACAGAACTATGGAAGCTACCATGGGAACTATGGACAAAATCAATCAGGTTTGGCTAGCTTGTTACATTCACTGGCAGGAATTAAAAGGTGAATATTGACTAAAAATTTTCTTCCTCGCTTTCCAGGTTATGGACAAGATTCCCAGGGATACGATGATGAATCCAATTATGAAAATCAGAATCAGAGCTCATACAACCAGCAGTCTTATGGCAGCCAGGGGCAGCAGAAAGGGTCATCCAGAGGGTAAGGAAGGAAAGTTTACCAGTATCTATCTAAAATAATGTCTAGCAGTTGTGCATTCTTAACTAGAGCTATAGCACATTTCCTGATGTCATTGCTAAAAAAGGCAAATATTTGAAAATCCACATTCTTAAGACATTTTTAATGCCTGAAAGATCAGGAGGTACAGGAAGAATATTTCTTTATGTAAGGATGGATGCAGTTGTTTTGAAGTCCAGCTGTATGAGGACATACACTTTCAAAAATCTTCGGATAGTGGTTGCAGTGAAGAGTATTTTGATTAGGAAAAAGACATAACAAATACCTTTCCAATCACATTCTTCTGCATAAACTTCCAGTGCTCCTTTATTAACTTCAAATAAGCTCTTAGCGAAGAGACTCGTAGCTGTTCTCAGATTGCAGGCTGCTTATCTGGCTCAGAATGCCTTTTCTTGATGGAAGAAGAATAAAGGATTCAAGAATTAACTTTCGTTTTGCCAACTGAGTAGAATTCTGAAAACATTGTGCTTTTACATCCTCATCAGTAACTTCAGTGTGCATTTGCAAATGCTGCACTCTGATCCAGAACTGTGCTGTTGCAGATGTGTTGGATTTGTTGAGTGATGGTTGTATTTGATTCAGTTTCAGGAGGATTAATGATACAACTTTGAGGGTGTGTTGGAAAACACAACGTAACTTCCCATAATGACTTAAAGGGCCACTTAGTGCTAGAATACCTTAATTGTCTAATTTACAAGCTCTGTGTGTACACCCTGAGGGTACTGCTCATTTTGGAGCTTTATGAGGATCATGTGGCCTCATTAAAATACACTGTCATGTCCTAAACCTCGTTCTTGTGTCCAAGGTTCTAGTGCTTTTTTAGTTTTTTGCAAGGTAATAAAACAATCTGGACTTGAGCAAAGCTGTACTTGGTTTCTGGTTTTGTAGTTATTTTTACAAAACATCTTAATATGAAAAAAGCAAGGTCTTAGTCTGCCAGCAGTAGGTGCTGTCACTCAGGATGTCTTTTCTCCCTAACAAAGGCAGGAAAATGGTGAAGTTTTGCTTTGCTTTATTCTCTGAGCATTTATTAGAGGTGTAGAGAGGTAGTAATGTGATTTTTAACTGTAGATGTCTAGTGGGGAAAAAAAATGCAGCATGTAGATTTTCCAACAAGCTGTTCATGAACAAGAAAATGAAGAAAAGACATCGGAGGGAAACTTTCTGATGTGTGGTTGTAACAAATAAGGACAAACTGAGAAATTAAATGGTAGCAGCTTTGAAGAGGGTGGACATAAAATTGTAGCTGTCTCATGTGAAGGGAGGGAAGGAAAACAGCAAATAGTGGATGCTGTCAGTGGTGCTTCCTTCGTTGGGGATGGTGCAAAGGCTGAAGCAGAGCTGACCTTTTTGAAGTGAAGATATTAATAAAAATCTTCAGAAGCTGTTTACCACTGGGATTAGCAAGGTTAAAGCTGAGATCTAGGTTAGGACTGGGAGAGAGCAGATTAGATGGTATTTACACAGAGGGGATAGTTTGAGATTGGTTGGACCCAATGGACTGGATCTTAAAATGCTTTGAAAAGCTGGTGGAAACTGTCTATAGGCTCTGGAATTCTTTTTCATTTCTTGAGATATTTTGACTAGCAAATAATATTACCAAAGACTGGAGAGGGACAGATCTAGTGTCTCATCTTTTGAAAAAGGATGGAAGCAGGGAGGAGGAAGACAAGAGAGGATGGCAGAGCTCAGAGATTTATTTTCAGTTTCTGAAAAAATAAGACAGTTAAGGCACAACTGAGTACCTCAGGGAAAACAAAGGAATGAGTAACAGCCAGTGTTCCCTGGATGCAATTTATTTCTCATAAATCCATATTATGTCTTGCTATAAAAGGGTAACCCAGATAGAACTGTTCTCCCATAAATCTGGATTTTCAGAATACTGCTTTGGAAGCTGAACTAGCCTAGGGGAGTGTGGTGTAGGTGAGATTCCCTTGTGGTTGCTCTAAAGTTATTAGTCAGAGAAGATTTATGACTCCCTCATGGAACGTAGAGGTGCACTGTGTTGGAAATATCCTGGATGTGGTCCATGTTCCTTATGAAGATTGGTGGGGTGTAGATGGCACTAAAGTGAGACGAACTTGCAAGTGTGTTAGAGACCATCACAGGAGTTAGAAAAGATCGTGACAAATGGTGGAACGCCCAGAAGAAGAGAGGTGCTGGTTCAGTGAAAGCAAAATTGGGGATTTGGGGGTTTTTAGGCAGCAATTCTCAGCTGTACAGTACAACATGAGCTGAGCACTGAGGCTCTGCCCTGCAGTTCCGTAGAGAAGGATTTGGTGTTTAGCAGGTCACAGGCTCTCCAGACATTTATGGTACTGGGGAGAGGGGAGAAAGCAAGTGTTGTACTGGGATGTGTGAAAGGAGGGATGCTCTTAAGTTACCTTTACAGTGGAAACTGATGAAGCCAGATATATCCCAACAAAGATGAAACAGAGTATTTTCATATCCATATGCCAGTAATGAGCTAACTGTGACCAGGAAATTGTAGCGATGCCATGAATTTTCAACCGTTCCTTTGCTCTCTGTTCTGTGAACATTTAGCCATTAATTCAAATTCTGTTTATTTTAAGTGGAAGAGGCTCTTACGAACAAAAGTCAAACTATGGTCAGCACCAAAGCTCTTATGACCAACAGTCAAGCTATGGACAGAACCAAGACTCTTACGACCAGCAGTCAAGCTCCTATGACCAGCAGTCGGGCTATGGCCACCAGGGCTCATATGACCAGCAGTCGGGCTACGGCCACCAGAGCTCTTATGACCAAAAGTCAGGCTATAACCAGCACCAAAGCTCATATGGCCACTCCCAGCAATCCTACCAGTCTCAGAAGGGAAGCTATAGCCACAACAGCCAAGGTAAAATTCACAGGGTGAATTCAGTATTGGCTAATAAAACTGAGCAGAGGCACTGTGAAATGGTTGGATTTCCTTCCACAGGCAGTTATTTGATGAACATTTAAAGCTCTTTTATTGATACTCTTGGGGGATGTTTTATTTGTAAAGACTTTCAAAGCATTATGCAGAGGTGAAAAACTTTTGGGGCCCCAAAGTGGTTGCGTTTGCGTATGTTAGAGGCAGCCTTGCAGAATCCCTGTGCTCTGCAAATTCTAGATGGAATTTTCTTCCCAAGCTATTTTGAACCTTCTTCCTGCACGAGGATGACATGTCTTGATCAGTCATGAAGAGCTCTTGCACTTCACATTCCAGCTTTATGCTGTGTAGGTGAATTCTGAGATAGAAGAAGTTTAAGATGAAGCCTTTTTTTTGCAGTAACTTCACACCAGCAGCACAACCCACTCTATTTATCCCTGTTCTGTCTTCACTGATGTCTTTTGCGAACTGGGAAGGCTGTATGGAAGTCAGATGAAAAGTATATTTTAGACAAGATGTGTTAAATGTTTGGAAAATGGAGTGTAATTACAGAGTGCTTACATTCTAATATACCAAGGGAGATAATGGAGCGAAGTTGTTTTGGGTGTTTTTTTTCCAGTTGCTTTGTGGCACAGATGATGTAAGGGAGATTTAAGAGTTGATACTGTCTCAGGTTTGAATGGCAGACTTAATGGAGAGGAGTGGGAATTGAAGGGTGTGAGTTTTCATGCACTGCAGTTTGCACTCAGTTTACTCATGTTTTGTTTTACTCATTGTTCCAGATGATCGACGTGAAAAGAGTAGGTATGGAGAAGATAATAGAGGATATGGCGGGTCACAGGGAGGAGGTAGAGGGGGCTATGACATGGATGGAAGAGGTCATATGTCTGGATATAGGTAAGTGATCTCCTTCCAGTGCCTGCAGTTCCTTACCCTTGTTTCTTACTATTTAGCTGCTTTTAATTTCTGTTTATTATGTCTATTCCTAAAGTGATTCAGATTTGTATTTCCAAAAATGGAAGGTTTCTAAAATTAAACCTTTCTGCCCTGCACAGAAATGCATTTTGCATAGGAAGAGCTCTTAGGCTCAGATAGATTGAGACCAAGCATTTGATTGTTCTGACACATTTTGTTTGCATGAGTTGCAGCTCAAAAACTGCCCCAGCCCATCCCTTGTTTTCAATGAGAAGAAAACCGGCAGCCAGGGATCGAGAAAGTTTTATAAATTCATAGCTAAGGTAGCTCACATTTTAGCAGGGAAGTATTTTGACTTTGCAGTAATAGGAATAATTTAGTAGTAACGTTACCTGTTCTCTGCTGTTCTTGCAGTTCTAAACTTCTGTTTTATACTTCTGTGGATTATTAAAACACATCTTTTATTACTGATTTAGCTGTCAGTCGAAACACGTTTATTTTGGGTAGATTTGAAATACTAACAATGCTGTCACCCCTTTATCAATTGCCTTAGGCTCTGCCAAGAAAATTTATGCACATACTTAATTTTGTGCTTGCAGATGATTTCATGGAAAGGCCTGAGACTGGGACCTTTGCTTTAAAGCCTGCTGAATTAGGCCATATGACATATAATTTATTAATAAACTCTTCCAACTGGCTCCCCTTTATGTGCCTCTGAAATGGTTGAGGGTGCAGAGTGTTCACTGGTGCAGGGCAAGAATGCTGAAGCTTCAAGTGAGCTTTGAGGTGTTGCTTGTCAGCCCTTCAAAGGGCTGCACAGCTCTGGGTTGTTGCTAAACTCCAGATAAAATCCACTATAATTATACAGTGCTGTATGTTGGAACTGATCTAATTTAAATAAAATAATCCAATACTTTGGTACTTTTAAAAATGACATATTTTTAGACCATATTTAGAATTTGCTTGCTGCTCCCCAGTTGTACTTCATGGTTTGGTTTTAGTGATGTAGGTGGACCCTACCTCTCCTAAATAGGTGTGATAGCACAATGACAAGAACATGTCAATAGTTATTTTATGTTTGCCAAGGTTTTATATAATATAAACTTAATGCATAATTTTTCTATCATAATTTATATAATAAACATAAGAATATATGTGAAAAATATAAATAAATAAATAAACATAAATGGATATCATTAAAAAATCTGTAATATGTAGTGCCTTATATAATATAAACTTAACTAGCAGAATAATTTCTAAGTTGATTTTCAGTTAAAACTGAACTACTTTTTTTAAATTACATTTTCTGTGTGGATGAGGGTTTTCCATACTCCTGTGAGAAAACCTGGATTTTTTTAAAATCCATTTCTAGCTGAGCCCTTTCCAACAAGAGGAATGAATGTGAGCTTCAAAAAACACACTGGTAGATTTTGTCACTTCGAGACAAACTTTGGTCTTTGCAAGATTAAGAAAAACGAATTAATGTCTGTGAAAATAAAGCCTCTTCCCGTGTTTTTCCAAAATGTAAGAAAACTTTTGGTTGGTCACACATCCATGTAGATCACAGTCCTTCAGTGGACTTGGAAGCCAAAAGAAGGCAAAGAGGGGAGGTGAATGGAGAAGTGGGGGGGAAAATACAGCAAAGTGGGAAGGCATTTATTAGGGATTCTGTCTGCTTCTGCTAAGTGAGGTTGTCTTTAATAGCACCTGTAGTGGAAATTTGCTGAAACTACAGTGTCATATGTGTTTATCCAGTCTTTTTTGCATAATTATGACAGAGGATTCTGCTGCTGACATACACATTTTACCAGACATGCTTATTAGAAAAGTCTAAAGGGTCAAATTAAATAACAAACTGTATAGTCAAGGGGAAAATAACTTGTAATAAGGTAAGAAATCATGTTTAGTCCTCTGAAATCGTGGGGTTTTCACTAGACCAGGTTGCTCCAAGCCCCGTCCAACCTGGCTTTGAACACTTCCAGGGATGGAATAATTATTTTAATGGTCTTGAGTTGCATCTTTTGGG
The DNA here is from genome assembly GCA_013396775.1 of Cephalopterus ornatus. NCBI lineage: Eukaryota > Metazoa > Chordata > Aves > Passeriformes > Cotingidae > Cephalopterus > Cephalopterus ornatus. Next base: position 10,811 of record VZRE01012472.1, read on the forward strand.
ATTTTAGTAGAATTTCCCCACCCCTTTTCCTTTGAAGCTTGAAAAATTGATGATCTCACTAATTTGTGCTGTGGCTAAGAAGTAAAATATTTTCTGCTTTTCAAACCCATAGTAGAAGAGTGTCATCTTATGATTAGAAGGCCAGTCTTGAGAATGAAATTCCCCCAAGCCTCCTTGTAGGATCAGTCACCTTTTTGTTAGTCCTCATCTGAAAAATAAGGAATTAATTGCTTATTGTGGTTGTGGGACTGAGTTGTTCTGGTTAAGCCTGAAAGTGGGAAATACAGGAGCAATACAAAGCAGGTGAAAGAAGCTCTGCCTTTGACTCTCTCCTCGTGCAAACTGTGGTGGTGAACTACACAGGTGCATTTTGGAAAGGATTTATCACTGTGTTAGGATTTGTTGTAGAAATCCTAACTTGGCTCAGCACAGAGTATTTTTTAACTCTTGTTCTGATCTATGTTGATGTACTATAAAAAAAAGCTACCTATGCAGCTTGATTGTTGTATCAGCTATTAGGAATGGGAATTAGTGGGATATAAAGAAACTGCAGCTCCGTGCAAATGTTTTTTGCTGTGTGATTCGTGTTCACAATTAATATTTTGACTTGCAGTAGGTATGCTTGAGCTTATAGAGACTTTGGAAATACATGAACAGAGGTAAATATAGGCAGGAAAAAAAAAAAGCCATCTGTCAGGCACTACTGGTGCCCTAAGCATTCCCTTCTTGTCTGTAAAAATACACTGTTATGTGTAACTCCAACACACTTGGTGAGACAGGCTGGAGGCTGAAATAGGGTCCCTAAATTCTCAGTGCTACTTCTGCCAATATCTGATCACTTTTTAAAACTGCATTTCTTGTATCTGTTGTGCTGAGCTCCCCATGTACCTGTGCCTTTAATTTAAAGAGCTGTTCCCAGCTGGAGTAAGCAATATCCAAATGAACTCCATTTACAGTCAAGGGGGTGATGATGAATCCGAGACTGAGTAGAGGAGAAAAGAACATTGAACATTTCTTTCACAGCAGCAGGTTTTTGTCTCTGTGAGTGGTGCCTCATCATATTCTGGCTGCCTGCAGTTCAGTCTCTTATTTATTATCTTAGTTGGTGGCACTGCTGAGTTTCAGCTGCCTGTTCATGTTTCTGATACAGAATGTTAAAACTCCAAAGTCCATCTGGTCACCCATGTCTCTGTCTGTCTGCAGGCCTGGTGAAGCAGTGGGCTGTGAAACACTGCAGTTATATTTTCCACATGTTTTAGGACAATAATGTGGGAACTAATTCAGCTGCTGAGATTGAATTTTGGGTCTCAGGGAGGGGTAGAGCTGAGACTGTGGCATCAGCTGCTTGCAACAGTGTCTGTGTTTGAATTCACTTGCTGCAGGATATCTGCCTGATTCCGGGGGATCTTGGGTAGCTTTGCCCAGCAATCTCTGGAAGGTAACACAGTGCAGCTTTATAAATCACATATAAAATGTGACTTAAAAATATAGGAAAACATTAATCCATCATCAAAGGTATCTGTCAGTGAACTGATGCAGATTTTTGTTGGGTTAGTCATGTGGGACTGAGCTAATACATACTTGGGCAAAAACATATTTCTATAGACAATTAAAACTATTTAAAAATTCTTGATTGCACCTGTTAGTGCAGGGTGCAGAATTACTGTAGCACAGAGGTAGGAATTGGGCATTGGACTATGACTTCCTTTGCATTTTATATATCCAGCTCTCACTTCACAGAATCATGGTGCACGTTTTTACCCCAGCATCTTAAAAAATCCTCACTTCCTGTGATGTCCTGCATTTGTTGTCACAGAATTATTTTCTGTACGTTTTCAGATTGTTGGGTTTTTCTAATTTGTGTCTCTGCTGCTGTATAATTTCACATCAGAAAACATGTGCTGGATATTGCTGTCCTGATGAATTGGGACTATACTCTGGGGTTGGAAAACTTTGATAACATTTCCATGGTTGATATTATTCGCTCTTGTTATTTCTGAGTTAAAATCCCAGAAGAACAGGCATCCTGTTAAAAATTGTATCATAATGAAGTTCTTTTTTTTAGCTCAAGTGAATTGGAGATGGCAGAAAGGTATTTACAGTAAATTTTATGATCACCATTGTGTTTTTATCACTGAAAACAGCCAGCCTTGAGTAAAGACCAGCATTGATGTTGCATATAAAATTCATTCATGTTACCTCTTCAGTGAGCAGAGTGAATTACTTGTGAGTAAATGACACTGCAATTTAGCATTCAGATTTTTCCTGTAGAACAGCATTAAAATCTGCACCAATAATTTATTTTAAGAAGAGTCCCAGTAAAAATGTAACCTTTCATGACAGACATCTATGTCCTGTCACAGAATGTCAGTCACCCTCCAAAGAATGTCTTTTAATCCAGGTTTGATAACAACCTGTTGGAACCTTATTTCTTTGTTCCTCACTTTGGGCAGATTTTATCTCATAAATGTTAAGTATCAGCACCTTCCATTCATGACTTTGTCTGTCTGTTTGCTGTTACAGCAAATGCAGACTGCCAAAGAACTTACTCCCTAATTTTATTTCATTGCCTTTTGCTGGATGCTTGTGTGTTTGGACTGTGCTGTGTGGGCAGAGAGAATTAAAACCTGGAGTGACTTCTCGTTATAAAGTGCATTGGTGAAGAGGCACAACAGCTCCAGAGGCTGGAATATCCCTCTGCAACAGGGTCTGAGCTCACACTGACTTTATCTTGCCTGAAAGCTCTCAGGATTTGGTCACCCTGCCTAATTTTGAGGTGGCAGCTCTGGCCCCCACGTGAGGGATGACAAGCAGGCAGTTGTACAGTATGAGATAGTCTTTCAGACATTTGGTTATCGACCTTCTAAAAAATCCAGTGGTTGTGTTTTTCCTGAAGGCTTTGAATATTGATTATATTGTGTTCATAGCATGGATCCAATTAAAAAATGCTGTTGTGAAAAATCCTGCAAGTACGAACCTTTCCATTGAAAAGAGTGAGGGTTTATTTTCATGCACATAATTGGAGGCATAACAACCTGTTTAAATCCCCTTCTAACCTTTGAAAATTGATGTGTGTAATCTCTTAACTTGGTCTACATTTTGTGCCACAGGTTTCAGAATGAATGAAATAAAACTTCACGGCCTCTGCTTTTGAAGCTCACATACACACACCTTCTCTGTCATGTCAAGTGCTGTAGTACAGTAGGTCCCCACAGCCCCTTGCTCAGAGAATGGCTGATTCTGCTAATTTATCCCCTGTATATAAATACATAACAATGGAGGTTAATTAATTTTAGCTCTTTTTACTTCTAGAAAAGTGCTAAAGCACTAATTATCCCAAAGTAGCAATTACGTCTACAATTAAAGCCCATTAACCTTCACGAAAATAACGTTTTTGTTGAAACACCAGTTTTTAATAGCAGTTATTTTGGCTTGTGGGATGGGAGAAAGTATTGAACCAACGACACGTGGATGGGTTAGTTTTAAAATACTCCTTAGGGCTTCTCTTCTCCAGTGCAGCACCCTGAGAGATAATTCACTTTCATGTAATTTAATCATTGAACGTGAGCGGGTAGTGAGGAGAACGTAGAGATGGTGCTTTAGCTGCCAGACAGTAACTCTCAACTTGTCATCAGTTAACTGTAGATTGAGCCTTGGGCTCAGCATGTAGAGACTTAAGGAAGAAATCATTTCTTCAATTTTTCCTCTGCAGTGGTGGTGACCGTGGTGGCTTCAAAAATTACGGTGGTAAGTGCCGAGTATCCAAAAATGTTTCAGTGGAAATTCTTTATAAATCTAAAAGCCACCAATATCTTGTTACTATCTAGTAGAAGCATTATAGAGTTTTGGTGAGGCTGGTGTGTTCACGAGTTTTAATAGCCAAACTTGTAGCAATAAACTGGATTTCTGCTTTTGTCAAATTGCATGAAAGAATTTGTGGAGACAGTGACGTTCACCGGATTTTTTTTTTTATTATTTTCTTTTTTTAATTTTTGTTACAAATGCTTCTTAGAATGGTACTAGAGGTAGAAAAAAATAAAAAGTGGGAAAAACTGCTTGGTGATCTGACAACCAGCATTTGCAAGCAAACACCAGCACAGCATCAGTGTGGCAACTGCCACGTGCTGCAAGTTAAAGAACACGTTAACGTCCTACAGACACCTTCTGTTGAACGTTTAAATCTAAATATTCTCTTAAGTCTCTGGTTAATGTGTTAGATCTTAGATGCATTACATACATTCTTTATATATTTTCTTGTTGCTAAAAAAGTCACTTGAAAGTGCTTTGCTAAAAATAGTCTTTTTTCTTTCTTTTTTTTTTTTTTTTCAAATCCATTTCATAGGTCAGAGGGATTATGGACCGAGATCAGATGCTGGTAAGAAAACAAGCAGTGAGTGGGAGAGGATTGTAGCTCTTAGGTCACTGCTTTTAAAATGTATGTCTAGAAAGATGGATGTGGCTGCAATTCCCGTGGCTCAAAAGAAATGTAGCTAAAGCATGTCTTCCTTGAAAGAAATGTATTTTATTAAAGTGCGTGGGAATTTTTGGATGTTCGTGCAGCAAGTAAGAATTCGCTGATGAACTTTGGGTCTCCCTGAGCCGAGCAGCTGCTTTCACTGCCATCACACTTCTGCTAAGCTTGTGTTATTTAAAACACACACTGCTCTGATGGGTTGGGATGTCCTGCTGCATGGAGAAGTTGAGTGTGTGGCAGGCAGCTGGTCAGCACCCAAATGTATTCTCTGATGTACTGCAGCATCTGAAGGTGCTGCGCGGGCCTTTTGGAAGTTGGCGGTGTTAAACTTCAAAATTATGCTCCCTACTCATCCTTTATTTCACACAAGATGTCTTTGGGATTTAAGGGTCTGCCAGTGGGCAGCACAGAGCTGAGCTTTAAATGTTGCTGCTGTTGCTACCACAGGAACACGTGGTTAAATGTAGCTTATTTTTTCGTAGATTCAGAGTCTGACAACTCTGATAACAACACCATCTTCGTGCAAGGACTCGGGGAGGATGTTTCAACAGATCAAGTGGCAGACTATTTCAAACAAATTGGTATTATAAAGGTATGTGAGATGAGAAGTCATTGGTCAGAAGGAAGAGAATTTATGGAACTGCTGTGTTGGAAATGTACTGGTATCATTCAAGGCAGAGTTCACTCTGACCCCCCAGCAGTTGTAGATAATATTTTATCTGAGTTCCCAGCTGACAGCTCATTTGTAGCCTGGCAGCACTAGCACCTTTTTTCCTAGTGACATTTAGATTGCTTTGTGTCTCTTCTTTAGTCTTTATAACCCTGACACTCTATCCATTGTACCTCCCTCATACACCCTCACACGTGTGCCTCTGTGTGCTGTGGCTGCTGCTTCTGTTTCTGCAATTCTAAATTAGCATTTTGGGCACTTGACCTCATCTTTTTTTTTAACACTGAGCCCATCCATCCATCATTGCTTCCTGGAGAACGCTCAGTCATATCCAAGAGGATCTTCTTTCTAAAGATGCTTAGTGTTAGCTCTTAGTTTATTCCCTGAACTGACTTTACCAGTGTTTCTCTTATGCCAAGTGTACAACCTTTCTTTTCAGACCAACAAAAAGACTGGCAAGCCTATGATAAATCTTTACACAGACAAGGATACTGGCAAACCAAAGGGAGAAGCAACAGTGTCTTTTGATGACCCTCCTTCTGCTAAAGCAGCCATTGACTGGTTTGATGGTGGGTACTTGTTCTTTTTGCTATTTATGAATCTAACAGGCAGTGGAAGAAGCAAATCAATAACCTCATTGGGGACTCCGTGCTGCTACTTATGTGGCTTTTGATTTTGGTTTTTTTGGGGGGTTTTGTCTGCTTTTCTTAAACAAATACCTATATTTCATGGGATCTTTTGTGTGCTGGATTTCTCTCTCATTTGGTGAAACAGCAGCTGGTGGTTTAGACCAAAAATGTGTAATGAAACTGGAGGGATTTGCTGCTGTACCTCAGTTCCCCCTGCAGAAAGTATGAGAGGTGGTGTTCATGTCACTTCTTGTACGGACCAACAGAGCTGTAATCTGTGTTAGCAGCTGGAGGGATTCTCTGTGGTGTTAGTATTGATATTTTTAGAGTTTGGGAATGTTTATGGCAATTTGTGCTAAGTGTTCTGTATATACTCAGTGAAGAACAAGCGTTTTTAAATTACGGGCTTATCCCAGAAATACATTGATGTAAAACTCCTCAAACTTTGATGCAGGAAATAACTGTGACACTGGTAGTAGCAAACTTGGAGGGGTGAGGGAAAAGTGCCTGCTCCTGTCACCTTGTGTGTGCACAGAATTTTAGTGATACTGGGTAGAAACAAAAGGTCATACTCTACATCTGGTGTGAAATGATGGTGCATAAAAAATCTGGCACGGCATGCTGTTTGATGGTTATATTTTGCTATATAAAATGCAAATTGACTTTTGTTGAGGAGGGTAAAGCAAATATTACTATATAAGGCACATGTGCAGTCCTGTTTGCTCTGTTATAAATGTTGTGTCTATGAAGAACTGAGACTTTGAAAAACATGAACTTCTGAAATACACTCACTTGGGAGTTAAGTTTTGTGCTGGCTGTTGAATGGTAAAATCCTTGTTGCCTGCCTTGGAATTACAAAGAGAGTTTGAACACCCAAACTAGTTATTCACGAACACGGCCAGAAATCTTTCAAACATTCTTACGTCTGTTTAAATTGCAGCCTTCAGATCTCATTTAAACTAAAATATCTGTGGGTTTATGGAGAGCCTAACAAGTACCTCAGTGTTTACCATCTCACCTTTGGACCAGTGCTTTCAAAACCAAGAGATTTGCTGCAGCCTCCCTGTGTCTCAAGAGCTGTGTGTTCAGTCTGTGTGTGCAAATCACTTCTGCTCTCCGGGGCTTCCTGCTCTGTTGCTGGGAGCAGTATTGATCCTTTCTCTCCTTCCACAGGAAAAGAATTCAATGGCAATGTTATCAAAGTTACTTTTGCAACTAGAAGGCCTGAATTCATGAGAGGAGGTGGAGGTGGAGGACGCAGAGGTGGGATGAAAATCTGTAGAATCCTTAATTTTTGCATTCTTAAATGCTTTTTAACTGTGATTGATTTATGAAAGAGAAGTTGACTTTGAAGCAGTGATTCATCAAATATATGAGCCTTTGGGATTCTGCCAGGAAAGGGAGTAATAAAGGACTGAACCAAGTTAAGTAAACTGAAATCTGTAATCTCTTTTGCACAGCACAGAATTTATGTTTTCCTTTAGAACTGGAAAGTCTCCAGATCTTGTCTCAGTGTTGCTTTTAAAAAGAGAGTGTAACGGTGATGCTGAGGCTGTAGCAGTCCCACAGACATAGGTGTGAATTCCCAGTGAGTATTTGCTTGTTACACCAAAGCCTTGAGATACTCTGATGTTTCCAGCTGGTATTAAGCAGGGTACATTATTCAACTGCTACTGACTCAGAGCAGCTGTTGGATGTCTGACTCCTTTAATTAAATAGAGCCCTTGATTCTCTGCATGTACAGTTTTGTCAATAGTCCACTGGATATTCGTTCCCATTTTCCAGGAATTGTGCTTTGGGCGGTGGCTGTCAACCAATTTTAGTTTTTAAATCAGGCAGATAGGCCTGATTAAAAATGATTCTTCAAGAACTTTAATTTGTATAAAAGTTCTTAATCTTTGTAGTGCAGAAAACAAGACTATTGTCCCTGTGCTCGTGTCAGAGGCATCCTGGCATTAATCCAGACAGCTTTTTGTTAAATTTTTGTTCTGTGACTGAAGACTGGCCGTATGTGATTGACATTATATGTTGTTAAATCTTTCTGAAACTTTATTAATGCACTTAGTGGGTTTATATTTACCCATTGGCAATTCAAGCAGGTCAAGTTTCCCTTTACTGCTGAAAAAGTATTTATGATAAATAGCGGGGATATATTTACATTAAACACTCCTTCCACCTGAAAAGTCTCTCTGTCACTTGGGTTCTGAAGCCAGTGACAGTCTTTAATAAATATTTCTCATGTGCAGGTCACAGACACTTCCCCTCCTTCATTCTGATTATAATTTTGTCTGCAGGTTCACGAGGTGGATATGGAAGAGGTGGGGGCTTCCAGGGTAGAAGTGGGGAACCCAAAAATGGTGATTGGGTTTGTCCTAACCCGTAAGTGTCATTTTAATCGGGCAGGGGTGTTTCATGTATGCTCTTGGAGTTTCTTCCCAGCTCAGTCTGGGGAATCCTTGTCTGTTCCAGGTCCTGTGGCAACATGAACTTCGCTCGCAGGAATTCCTGCAACCAGTGCGGTGAGCCCAGACCAGAAGATTCACGTCCTCCAGGAGGTGTGTAAAAACAGCCACATCTTTGAAGTGTTCAAAGTGTTTGTGTCACCTGCATCCTTCTGCAAAACCTGACTAATGTGCCTGTTTGCCTTTTGCCCCAGATTTCCGTGGCAGAGGTGGCTATGGAGGAGAAAGAGGCTACCGAGGGCGCGGGGGCCGAGGCGGCGATCGGGGAGGTGGCTACGGGGGCAAAATGGGAGGAAGGTAAGAGGTGCTTGGCTGTGGAACTGAGAGAGGGACTGTGGGAAAAGGCTTGTTTATGTGTGCAGGCACAACTCTGCTATGAAAACATTAACTACAGATAGGAGCTTCCGGAGAAAATAACCCAGTTTGTCAGTTGAGTGTGTTTTGTGAGCGTGTTTGGACGAGGCTCTCTAAACACAGAGCAACACACAGACTTCAGCGTAGAGATGTTTGACTGAAGGGACTGTTTGTTACTTGCTTAACTTGTCATTTGCTTATAATTTCCCTTTCCCTTCCAGAAATGATTTCAGAAATGATCAACGCAACAGACCATACTGAAGACCACTGTGAATGTTTTGTTTGTCTTCTTGATGCGTTTGATAGTGAAATTGCCTGCAGCTTCACCCATGGCCTCTTTGGATAGTGGAATTGAGTGAAACTAGATTTTTATTTTGGTGGGAGGGACTGGGGTGGTTTGGGAGGATTTTTTTTTTAAGCAAGACATTGAAATTTAATCTTCATTTCAACATTCTCTTTTCTTCCCCCCATACCTTTTCAACAGGCCCTAAGAAGGAAAAGGATAAACTGTAAAATATTGCCAAAATATGAAGTGTTTTGTAATACAACAATAAATGCTGATTGTTTTATTTGTGAAATCCTACTGTTTCACAATTACTTCAGTTGCCTGTGTTTCCTTACGTATTCCCAGCATTCCTAGGAAGTGGCCTAAGCAGTAAATAGGCCCTTGTTTGGAATGGCACTGCAGCTTTGACCTGAGCTCTGTGTGTTCACAAAATCTGCAATTAAATTGGTGCCGAGCCTCCTTGCTATCCATGCCCTCTATCCCAGACTTGCAGACTTGTCCCCTCCTTTCCTATTCCCTCTAAGACAGAACTCTGTGCTGCCTGCAATCCTACCCCACACCTGCTTGGGTGCAAGGCAGAGTTCAGTGTGTGTTCACCTGCTGCCAAGGGCCAGAACAGCTCAAAAAACAAGGTGGGATTGCTTAAAAAAAAAAAAAAAAACAAAAAACAAAAAGGTGATTTGCTATATGTTGTTGTACCTCTGGTTGCTGCTTTTGAAATGTGGGTGATGCAAGCAAATGCTGTGCGTAGCTGATTCATTTCAGATCAGGTACAGGTGAGGTTCTGTAGATGCATTGTGAGAATTTGGGATTCAGCTGCGGAGCCAAAGTATGAAGAAACAATGGGAGTTCATTATCCCTCCTCTGCAGAGGTGAGGTGCTGGGAAGCTGGCACTGCCCCAGTCAGCCCATGTCCAGTGCTGCCTTTGCATCACAGGCCTTTGAGAAAGAGCGTCTGGCTGTCCAATATTCCAGGGGCAACACTCTAAATACAAGTTCTTGGGGTCTGTGGTTACAACTGGGCTCATAGAACTGCACAATATCTCACAGAGAAATGAACAAAACTGGCTTTTGTTAAGGTTTGTAAGGCAGCTCCCCAGCGTGGTGTGCATTCACGGTCATGGTAACCAAGCTCAAATCAGCATTACCCGTGGCTGTAAATGTAGTAACTGTGCTGGGCCTTTTTGAGGTTTCTCCTGGGAAGCATCTGCTCTGTCAGGAAATGCCTCTGTCATGGATTGTGGGCAGCTTGTTCCTCTTAAAACAGTGGAATTTGAGGTATATGTGTATTAGTGGCAGTATAAAATTTAATGTATGGCATGTGAGGCTTCAGAAAGGCGAACTGTTGACAAATTCAGTATCTTTTGTTTTGCTGGGCTAGAAAAGTTGGAGTTCAATGGTCTTTAAGCTGGAGTTATTATTTGGAATGAAGAGGCTAGAGGGTGCTCTTGCCCACCGCTGCACTGGCACATCCAGGAGTGGAGGCAGCTGGATGGAGTGGAAGGAAAGCAGGGATCAGCAGCCGGGAACAGCATTGTCCCTGCTGGGGCTGCACCTGGAGCCCTCAGAGCTGAGCAGAGAGTTGGGAATGGCTGAGCTGAGCAAAACCTGGCTGTGCTGGGGCCAGTGTGGGTTGTTTTAGTTGCTTTTGGTGTAGAGAGAGTTAAACTAGTTCAGGGAGGCCTGGGAAGTGATGTTCCGTAAAAGAGATAAACCCAGATGATGGTTTAACTATGTCATTGCCCTCCAACTGCCTCTGCCAAGTCATTCGGGTCTGCAGTTTTTCTCCAAAACTGCCTAAAGTTCACCAGGATAAGCTTTAATTGAGGTTAAAAGGAAAGTAAAAAGCATATAAAAACTAGTATGTTAAGGATTGAATTAATTTTAGCTCTTCACAGTGCCCTGTGAGAATTTTGTAGGACTTCATATAATAAAATTCCAAACTAAGGAGGGACAGGACGGTGGATCTGTCAAGAGGTAGAAAACCAGGAGAGGCTATCCCAGCAGAAAGGAGGAGTTTGGGTGGTTCTCAGCATAGCTGGGAACAGCTCTGCTCTGCTGCCTTCATCTCTTATTTATGATCTATCCTCCAATAACACATTTTCTAAGCAGCGAGGGTTTCGTTTTGGGAATCAGTCCCGTATGGAATGCTGGTGGTTTATTTATAAAAACACATCTAGCACTTGCCAAGCTCAACAAGGACTTCATGGAGCAAAGAGGGATGCCAATGCAGAATAGGCATGTGATCGTTACAGAGCTCAAATGCCACAATAATAGCTAAACAATCTCAGAGGCAGCCAAATAGTTTCCATGCCGGCTCTTTGCAGCCAAACCCACCTCACCCTGAGAAGAAATGCAACTTTTAAGTTGCTCGAATACCACAGTCCTAAAGAGAGATGTGGGAGCAGTCACTGAAGCCAGTAACTCAAGTCTTCAGGGGTTTGAGGGCAGGATTCCATCTGTGCTGCTTTGCCTAATCTAGAACTGATAATTCCCATTTCCAGGGTAACAAAGAGCTCGTGTGGTGCTGTCCCAGTAGATGATGTTGCTAATGCTGCCGTAGCGATTGCTTGTTGTAATAAAGCTGTTGTAATAAAGCACAGCTGTCAGAACGCACCCCAAGCTGCTCAGAAGTCCACTTTTCATACCAAGGTTTGCTGGCACTTAGGTGCCACTCTGATCCTCGAAAGAGGTGCATGGTTTTGGCTGTCCTCTGAACAGATAACTGGTGAGATTCAAACAAATCCAGCAAATTGATGTGTTTGTAGGAGGGCTCGTCAGCTGGATGCAGCCACTTGACCTCACCGACTTCCAGGCACTCTGCACACAAAAGGTAAAGCCAAGGGAAGTCTGCACAGACTTTGCATTTTCTCTGTAACACCCTTCTGGTAAGTGTCTGTTCCTGGCTCTGTTGGGGACAGGATGCTGGGCGAGACAGACTTTCTAACGCACTGCGGACACGGGAAAGTCCTTTGACCTGTGAGAACTTACTGTGCACGAATTAAGTACCTGAGAAAACAGTGTCTGAGCAGAAAAGCTTCCCCTTTGTGACAGCCAAAGCTTGGGGAACATAAGCTGCTTGTGCCTTGGTAAAGAATTTGACTCTTGCAGGCTGGGGTCAGGAGGGAAAGCTGTGACTGTGCCTCTCTGATCTGATCCAAAGCGGTCCTGGATCTGGCCAACTTCCAGCAGCAGGATGAGTATTTTGGACATGGCCTGACACAGCACCCCGTGAGCCATCCTGGAGCAGCAAATGTCTCAAGAATTGCCTGTTCTCGAGTGGGTGAAACAGAACAACTTGACCCAGGTCTCGGTGCAAAGCATTAAAGGTTTTTAACCGTCAGTTCTTGTGCATCAACATCCATCTTGGGTAGAAGCTGCCACAGAGGAGTAATGGTGTTGCTATTTCCTTATCAGTTGTGGTAAACATTCAAAAGCTGCTCAGAGAAAGCTCACGTCACTTAAGTGCTGTTTCATTATGCTGGTTTATGAACTCCTGGATCTCACCTCTGAGGGTGACTCACTGGGGCTTCAGCTCTTCGCAATGCTCAGCCACTCTTGCTGTGCCCATATCGACAAAGCAGCCTCCCCCATTCCAGACTCCATGTCTGTGGTAATGGCACTTAAGTGCTTCATGACGATTTCAGCTGAATATAACAGTGGTGTTAAATTAGGAACCCTCTGGATCTCCAAGTTCAAGCTGTGTGGGTGTCTTGGGAAAGGGTTTGGAAATCAAGCTCAATAATTGCATTGAGACCTTTTGAGTTAAATTCAAGGGAGATGGCATTTTGTCTAGAAATCCAAGAAACTGGGGATGTTTAAGCAGACAGCACTTGTATGGATCTATTTATCATGCTCTTCCAAGAATGTTTTTTAGTAGAAATATGTCAGCTCTTTGCCATAGCCTGGACTTATCAGGTTTCAGTTTTCGGGTAGAAGTTACAAGGATTCAAACTTTTTTTTTTTTGGCCTCATTTCTGAGCTCTTACCTAACTCTGAGAGAGCTGGAAATCTGTTCACCTTTCCACGAGATAGTTTTTCTGTTACTGATACCGCTCCGATTACAGCAGCTGGAAAAACATCTTTATACTCCCAGCCAAAAATCTGCAGAGAACTATGATTTGGCATCTCCAAGGCTGGGCTGATCTCTTCTCCATCTGAATGCCAAAACCCCTAAGGACTAAGGCAGCAGCCCCGGGAAGTGCCCGGTCGGAAAGCTGGCTGGTCCAGGGGCTGCAGGTGCCCTCCCAGACGCTTCCCCACATTACAATGAGCAGAGGAGGGAGTTTCCTGCCCCTGCTGGAGCCGAGCCAGTCACTTTCTCATCATCCATATTCTTAAGTGGAAGAGCAGATGGATCAGTTGCTTCCTAGATACGACGCAAACACGGATGCATTTGCAGACGGAGCTGCTCTTGTTTTGAAAGGAAGCGTGAGGCTGACCTGTGTAAGGAGCGGCCATCCCTTGGCTCCCCCTCCTCCCAGGGGTGAGTATTCCCCTCCCGCCATTCCACAGGCTGTGCCAGCTGCCCAGCGTGCTCTCTGACAGCCCCTCGGTCAGCACTTACTGGCCCAGATGTCACCTTCTTAATTTCTCCCTTATTTTTTTCCTCGTAGCTCAGTGTCTTCCCTATTTTGTCGGGTTATGCAGGTCCCTTTCTCTCTCCTTCAAATCCTGCCTCCATCCCCTACATGCTCAACCCTGTCCAACTGAAAAACAACGTGTCACAGGATCCCTGCCGATCTCTTCAGGCTACACTCAACAGATGCTCCTGTAACTTCAGGTTTTGGCATGTTTAAAAAGAGGAGGAAGAGGCCTGGGAGCTTTAAAATAGGTGTGGGGTTGAAGCTGGCATGAAAACAAAAGCACACATAAGTCACATCCTATTTTTTTTTCCCCGAACCAAAGCAGAATCAAAACATCCTTTTGCTTTAGTCAAATTAAAACAAAACAGTTAAACAAAATACTGCTGGGAGTAAACAGAGCTGTTGACCTGTCAGTGGAACGCACAAGATCATCAGCTGTGTCCGAGCTGCAGGAGAGCTGTGACACACAGGCACAGCGTGTTGCCTTGGGTGGCAAACAGCCCATCCTTGTCCACGGGTGACCATGCTCCACACCTGGGAGGCAAATTTAAGCATGAAGAGTGTAAACCACAACCCTGAGTGTGTGGTTATTATCTAAGGCTTGAGATAGCACTGAGGGGTTTGCCCGACCCCTGAAGAGAGGCACCGTTTCCCATCCAGCCTCCTGTGCTTCTGTGCTCATGGCAAGTGCTGGCGGAGAGGGACTCCCGGCCCTCCATGCCCTCGTGCGGTCTGCATCCGCGTGGGGTGGACCGTGGGTGAACTCAGGTTTTAAGAAAAGCTGAAATTGCCTTCTCCTTGTCTTTCCCCCAGCTTCAAACTGGGCAGAGCCACTGCCCCAGCACCCTGAGCAGCCCGGAGAGACGCACCCGCAGAGGGATGCTCCCTGGGGACGGGGCACGGGGCACACACGGGGG
>VZRE01012472.1:25627-56678 GCA_013396775.1 Cephalopterus ornatus
GGGTCTGTGCGTGTCCCCGTTTCCCCATGCCATTGGTGTGCCCCTGCGCTGGGTGGGGATGTCCCTGGTGTGCCCATGTCCCCGGTGTGCGTGTGCCATAGTTGCACCCATGTCCCCGAGGTACATTCCCACCCTAGGTGAGTGCCTGTGAGTGCCAGTGCATCCACATGTGTGCATGTGTGTGGCACAGGGGTGTGGCTGTGCCAGCTGGAGATGGGCCTGTGCCACAGGGTTGTTGTTGGAATGTCGAGGTGTGTGCCTGTATGTGCTGTGTGTGGAGGTGTGTCACGGAATCCCAGGATGGTCTGTGTTGGAAGGGACTTCCAAAATCATCTCATTCCGCCCTCTGCCATGGGCAGGGACACCTTCCACTATCTCAGATTGCTCCAAGCCCCATCCAACCTGGCCTTGGACACTTCCAGGGATGGGGGAGCCACAGCTTCTCTGGGCAACCTGTGGCAGAGCCTCATGATGCTCAGAGGGAAGAATTTCTTCCCAATATCTAATCTAGCTCTGCCCTCCTTCAGTTTAAAGCCGTCCTTCCTTGTCCTATCACTCCAGGCCCTTGTCCCAAGTCCTTCTCCAGCTCTCTTGAAGCCCCTTTAGGTACTGGAAGAGGCTCCAGGTGGCCTTCTCTAGGCTGAACAACCCCAACTCTCTCAGCCTGTCTTCAGGTGTCCCCACAGGTGATGTGTCTGCTTCCAGAGAGCTCTTGCATGAGGAAACCTGCCCATCTCCAAGCATATCAGGAGGGGACAAATGCCAGTCCTTCCCCTCCCTGCCTCTCCCCAGGGCTTTTCCCATCACCTCTGTTTGGATTTCTTTTGTTTGTCCCCATATCATTGTCACCATCGGTTCCTGTTTGTTTTGGGAGGACAAGGTATGACATCTGGTGGGTGAGCAAAGGTTTGTGTTGGGGATTTTTTCTTGTTTAGGCATCGATCCAGTGTACATTTGCACAGATGCTTAATTTTAAACCCCAGTCAGCAAATCCTCGTGAATTAATTGGGATTTTTCACGTGCTGTAAGAGTGGACGTAAATGGTCGGAGGCTTGTTTTGATGTGCAGGTTTCTTATGCTGGAAGATGTTGCTTCAGAGAGGTTATTTACAGATGTGCTTGTCCCATTGTGCACAAACCTCAACCCAGCCCCTCATGCCACCCAGAGAAAACAAATCTGCAAAGTTTTTATGCTCAGAAAATCAATAATTTAAAATTCACTATAAAAGAAAACTAACTGATTGAGGCCAAGAGGTTTAGAAAGGTCCAAACTGCCTTTGCATTCCTCACTGATGATTTCTGAGAACTTTTCCCTGAAAGCCTCAGAGCAGATCCCAGGACTGTGAGAGATCCCAGACAAGAAGTGCTGGACAAATGACTTTCCTGTCTCTCTGCCTCAGTTTCCCCAATGGGATGGGCTGTGCTGCACAGGGACTTTGGGATAACACATGCAATGAAAATTGAGTGAGAAAGCTTGTCTAAATAAACTGAGCAGTTAATTTTCTTTTAGGAGGAAGCTGAAATTCTCACATAACATCAAACAGTTCTAGTGACTTGTGGCTTTCAGAGCCAGGCTTTCCTTCCAAAGATTTTTTTTTTTGTTGCTTTTAAAATAGCCAAAGTTAGCAACAATGGGTTGTGTAAACTTAGACGCACAAGACTAAGAAAATCTCCAGTTGTGTTCTTTTCCTGGCTTGTGCCCATGTTTTCACTGCATCCATATCAGCTGCAGCTCAAAAAAAAAAAAAAAAAAAAAAAAAAAAAAAAAAAAGAAAAAAAAGAAGAAAAGTTTGGAAATTTAATTTGAAATATTTGTCTGTTAAATCATCTTATCATCTGCAGGCTCCAGACAGGAGAGGGTCTGATGTGAGAGAGCACATTGTCTGGCTGTGCTGTGCTCAGGCAGCAGTTGGGGTATGGGAATGCCCAAGATTCCCTGATCCTGGGGGAATTGTGTAAAATACACAGGGCATGTGAGATCTCAGCCTGTGTTGGGAGCGAGGTGCTGGTGGTGCCAAGGACAAGGGAGGATCTGCAGAGATTTGTGTGAGAAGCTACAGGTCTGTTGCAGTGGGAATAAAAATAGTGGGGAAATTAGGAAAAGCAGTGAATGGGAATGGACAGCAAGACTCTGGGATTGGGACAGTCTCATTTAGGATTTTTTTTCCAATTTCTTTTTCCCTAGCCTGCACTCCTCCTTCCTATCTTGCTCATGGCCTGTCTGTTTTCCCCCTCAGCCACCCAAGGACTTACATTTAGGACTCCGAGCTGTGTTTGTGCTGAGAAATGCTCCAGTGTCCGGCTGAGCTCCTTTAAGGAGCGTCCAGTTGGGATGGTGGATGCTGAGCACAGCCTGGACGGAGTGAGGGTCTCTGGGTACCACCCAGCACATGGTGGGGCTGGGAGGTCAGCTGGGACCCCTGCGTGCTCCCGGGGCACCCCACGTCTTCCCTCGGAAATAAAGAGGACGAAATTCTTCTTCCTGTGAAAAATCCCTGCTGTTCAGCCTCAGCACGGCAGTGGAAGGAGCGGGGCAGAGGAGGAGGCATCACCCCTGTGAGGCATCGCTGGGCTCTGCGTGGACTTGCAGCACCCACGAGGTCGCGTCTCCGAGCCGCCGCCGGTAGCGCGGATGTGGCGATCCCCCGGTGTGATTTACAGCCCCGTGAGTCACCGCAGCACGAACAGCCCTCCTTTCTTCCTGCCTCTCCTCCAAAACAATCCCCGCTTGTTACGGCAAACATCGCCCGCCGGGCAAGGGGCCGCGGCTGCGGCAGCGGGGACGTCGCCTCCCCCCCGGTTCCCACCCCGGTGGAGGGCAAGACCAAGCGTCTGGTTTCCTTTCTCTCCCTAGACATGAAAGCACAACCAGTCTGCGTGACCAAACTGGTTTGTCAGCCGCTCTGGTATTCGCAGGGGAAGGTTTGGCCAAGCCCAGTGTTTTTCCCCGTTTTCCCCAAGCGCTTTCAGGGGTTCTGGTGCTGCTGGAGCTGTGGTGGGTGGTGCAGCCCATCGGTGTCAGCTGTGGGGCGCTGGGGCAAAGCCGGGGGTTCCCAGTGAATTACCGCAGAATCATGGAATGTTTTGGGTTGGAAGGGACCTTAAAGCTCATCTCATTCCAACCCCCTGCCGTGGACAGCGACACCTTACATTAGACCAGTTTGCTCCAAGCCCCACCCAACCGGCTACTGAAACCAGGCGTGGTTTTAGTTAGACCTGATACACTCCTAGCTTGTTGTCCGTCAGCTCCAGAAAGTCGAGTGTGAAAATAAAAGGACCTTAAAAGACCCACACCTTCGGTGGCAAGTGGATATTTTGTTGCTAAAGTGGATTTTCCGGAGGGGTAGGTGGGAGAGAAGATTCCCTCAGGACCAATTAGGCACAGCAGGGGAGCATCCCAGCAGCCAGAGGGGCTTGGGGCTTTAATCACCGTCTGTCACTAACACGGAATTAGCTGTGGTTTTGCTGCCTTTTCGGCGGGAGGACGACCAAGCTCTGTGCTCGCTAATCTCCCTTCTTATATGTCTCTCTGTGTCCACAGATATAGTATTTATATAGATACTTGTACACACACTTAAACAAGAGACGCAAGGACTCCGCCTGAGGGTTTGCAGGGATGTGGCTTGGGAGAGCGGAAGCAAATGCGCATTTTTAATTGCTGTGACATCTTCTGGAGGCAGCTCCCAGGCAGCAGCGGCTCGGTGGGCAGGAGAAGCCCCTGCTTCTTCTGTGACCAGGACAAAACATGCTCTGGGGTCAGCTCTCTCCGTGTCTGTACAGGGGGAAACTGAGTTTGAAAAGT
The DNA here is from genome assembly GCA_013396775.1 of Cephalopterus ornatus. Taxonomy (NCBI): domain Eukaryota; kingdom Metazoa; phylum Chordata; class Aves; order Passeriformes; family Cotingidae; genus Cephalopterus; species Cephalopterus ornatus. The sequence continues at coordinate 29,429 of VZRE01012472.1, forward strand.
AGGAGCCACTGTGCCCATCTTGGTGGTGAGATGGTGCAGGATGGAGCCTGGGGTTGCTGGGACGAGGGCTGAGGACATACCTGGGCTGGCTTGATGTGTTGCTGCCATTTCATGACTGAAAACAAAAGACTTTTGAGGTGCAGCTCGAGACAGGCTTCCTCTGTAACCACAGCATGAAGCTCCTGCCCCCGCCTTTGGCAGGATGGGATCGCTTCCCTCCGCTGCCAGGGGATGGAGGGGAGAGATGAGGATTGTACCAGGCAGAGCAGAGGGGCCACATTCAGCAGGAGCCCAATGTGAGGCTTCTCTGGTACTTAGCTGGTGGAAAGGAGCCAGAAGTTGAGTATGTGGAGGGGAGAGCAGGCAGGACCGGAGCCTGCTGTCTCTGCACTCGTGTTATCCTGGTTTCCAGGGAGGGAGGACTAATTGTGTTTGCTGTTGGCTGTCTTCCACCCGGGATGCCTGTGGTCGAGAGAAAGGTGTTTCCTTGGCTTTTAGCTCTCAGCAGAGATGATTTCCAGGGTTGTAACAGGCTCCACATCAGAGCCCTGAGATGGGAACGGCCCATCCATCTCCCCAAGACTCTCCTCCCGCTGTCCCTGCTGCAGCTCCAAAGGTTTTTCTGCCCCAGCACTGGCTCCCAGGCAGACAGATCTGTCCTTCTCTCCCTGCCTCATGCGGAGGGGAAGCCGGGCATATTTCATATTAATGTTCATCTCTTGGTTTCCTGCTGTTTTTCTTTTCCCATTGTATGGAAAAGAGCATTTCCCCATCTAGGGCAGGAGGGAGGGGGTTTTCCCAGCATGGCCAGGCTTTGCATTGCTGTCTCTGGGGAAGTTTAATGGGCTGGTACTGGATTCCACCCAGCCCTGCCAGAGCCTGGCTGGGCTCTGGGTAGTTGTGCAGTGCTGGAGAGGGTCTTGAGTGCTGGTTCAATCGCAGGACACCATGGCATGGGGCTCTTGGGTTCCTCTGCACCCTGAAAACTCTCTGGTCCAGGGGGCTTTATATGGTCTGTACTCTGATAATACCTGACAGAGTGGAGGATCAGCACATCTCTCTCCTATAGCTTTGTGTTTGCAGGACTACCATCACCCTTAACTGACAGTAGGTAGATAATTTAATAAAATGTCTCCTGATGATTTTGCAGCTGGAGAGTTGGTGCCTGTGTATGAGAACCTCCGTGTGACACAGGCCAGAAACCACAGGGAAACTGCTGCTTTGGTTGGACTTGCAAAGCTCAAGGAGATCTGGGCAGGAATGATAAAGGCAGTGGCCTGTGTGCCTCCTGGTGCTGCTCAAGAGCAGCTGCTTGACACCAGTTGCTTTTTTTGCTGTGCACTCTGACTTGTCCAGATGGGGTTTCAAGCCTTCATGAGATCATGGTGGGGAGAAACCATTTTCATGCTCTATGAATGGGTCTGTGTTGGGTTACAGGGGAAGGAAACAGCTTCAGGTTGTTTCATTTTAGATGCTGAGTGAAAGCAAATGTGTGTGGTAGAAAAAGTTTAGGCCATGCTGTGATTTGAGTCCTGGGACTTTCTATTCTTGTACTTCTCAGCTCACATTTATCTGTGGTGATGTCACCACTGGGATCATCACCCTGGACCCTTATATGTAATTGGGGATTTTCTAAAACTTCATAAAAACACAATAGCAGAGGAAGAGAGCCAGATATCTTCTCCTCTCCAGACTACTCTCTTAGGGCTCTGAGCCACCCCATCCCCAGGGAGGTTCCTCCATCCCCATATCCTCCTTCCCTGCATGGTCATCCTGAGTTGCTGCTGTATTTTGCCTCCTGGTACCCATGTAAAGTGAGGAGTTAGGGCTGGAGGATGGCATGTCCAGGCTGTACAGTCCATCCTTGGGCAGAGGTGGTGTGCCTTCTCCCAGTGAACAAGTCGATGCTCTCACCTGCCAGCACAGCCCTTGCTTGTGCCTGGTTTATCCTGACTCACCTGACCAGGTGTGGGGGGTCTGGGTGGCTCTGGCCACACTGGGCTCTCGCTGCTGCAGCCTGGTGCTGCTGCAAGAACCTGCCGGTGCCTCCAGCCGAGACAGGCTCCTTTGGTGGGAAACGTGGCCAAATTCTTTGTCTGGGGCTGGGTGAGGAGCGTGTTCCGGCAGGAAGCTGTGCTGATCTTTGCTGTGCTGCAGCCAGAGGGGGATCCTCCAGGTAGAAGGGGTGCAAGGGAGGAGATCAAACTCGGCACCTGGAGGAGATTAGGTCTGCAGGAGCACACGTGGATGTGCCTGCCCTGCCCGTGAAGAGGTGGCAGGTACAGGGGTGACATGTTTGGGGGTGATGTGAAGATGATGGTTAGTGGCAAGCAGAAGGTTTGGGCAGGAGGAGGAGGAGAGGCCCTGGCACACCTAAGGACTGCCAAGTCCATAAACTGTTCCTGCTCCTTGCCAGGGTGACAGGCCCAGGAAGGGATGCTGCCTCCTCCACAGGGGGATGGGCAGGAGCAGCGCTGAGTGGAGGTTGACATCCCAACCCCCTTTTCCCTGCCCTGAGATGAGCAGGGAGGGAAGCAGCTTTAAAAACACACGTTTTCCCAGAGGGCACCAGCCGTGCTGGTCGGGGTCAGCTCACGGCATTCCTGCTGCTCCTCACACCTCTCCTTTGGGATTCGGGGAAAGGAAGCCACCACTTTCGCTTTTTATTCTTATTATTATTCATTACTGTAACTCCTCCGACACTGCTGCAGTAACAGGATGCTGGGCAGCTTGTTTGTCTCCCGCAGACATCCCTGCGGGGCAGGCGGGCGTGGAGCGTTCCTGTGACCCCGGCTATTAACTTCTCCGAGAGCTGGGGAGCAGCCTGAGCCGAGGGAAGCCGTTTATTTTCTTTAACATACAATTTAAGTGTTGGAGCAAGTTCAGAGAGACAACCTCTGTCCGTGTCAATGGCCGATAAGAAGAAGAATGGTTTGGCAGAGCTGATTGCCCCCAGCGTGTCTCCACTTTGCAGCAGCACATCCTGCGTGGGGATGGGGGGAGGCTGCAGCCTGACCCCATCTCACCCCACTCTCCTCGCGTCCATAGCACTTTAGCCTTTATTTCAGTCACGGTGTTGAGCCGAGGGGAGCAGAGCTGTGGGTTTGGTCGCCTCTGGCTGTGGATGACATGGCAGCAGAGCGTTTTGATCTCTTGATGCAATGTTTCCTCCTACGCCTCTGTAGTGTCATGGCCAAAAACCCCAAGAGCCATCAAAAATGATGGGGTGGAGACTCATATAAACGTGTATGGGCACAGGAGTTGTGGCTGCTTGAGGTGTAGAGGTCTCGGGAAAAAAAATAAGTGAGAGTTTCACACAGCCCTGGGTTTGCAGCACTGTTTTGCAGTTGCATCTCCTTTTTTTTCCCCCTCTTCCCAAGCCAACCACATGCTCTGAGCTGCACTTCTCCCATCTCTTCTTGCAGCTGTTCCTGGAGAAATATGGCTACTTCGGCGAGCCGGGGGCTGGCACACACAGCCCCGCCGAGTTCACCGAGGCGCTGAGGTAGGAGCCTGTCACTGAAACCTGAAGGAAAAGCTCAGCAGCTCCAGCTGCCCGGATGGTGCCAGCACTCAGAGGGTCTTTTTGCAGCCAAAGGGGTGTCTTTTGCAGCTGGAGGCTCTCTCTCACGGTTCGATGGTAAAGCACAACCAGTCCTTTTTGGAAAGGCCGGTCCGTGCCCGGCTCCCGCAGCTGGATGCCGGCTGCTGGCACCCGGCGCTTGTTGAGCTGCTTTATTTGCCTTTTATGGCCCGGTGCTCCCCTTGCAGTAATATCTGCGGGGAGGCCGAGGTTGGGGGCGGCTGGGAGATGTCGGGGGGGCAAGCAGCCAACCCCTGTTTGGACTTGCTCCTGAGGAGATCACATCGGCTCTGGGAGCATCCCTGGCCTGAGCCCACGCAAAGTCAAGTGCAAAGTCAAACACAAAGTCAAACAAATGGGGTTAAAAACTGAAAAAGGCACTTTTTTAGGCTCCCCTGTCTGCTTTTGCCCTGCTAGGAGGTGACTTAGAGGTCAGCTGTGGTTGCAGAGCCAAATCCTTCTTGTTTTATCACCTGGGTGAAGTCCTGGTGGCGGAGTGTGAAGCTTGCTGCGTGAAAACCCTGGCTCAGCTCAAACCCCTGGCACAAACACCACTGAAACCCCGCCATGTGGGGTCCAGATGGGGGTGCTGATATCCCTCTTCCTCTTCCAGGGATTTCCAGCGGGTGACCCACCTCCCGCTGAGCGGGGTGCTGGATGCCCCCACGCTCCATCAGATGGCTCGGCCGCGGTGTGGCACCGATGACGGGGAGAGCCGAGCTGCCGGGGCACGCCGGGCATCAGCCGCCCGGCGCCACCGGCGCACGGCACAGCACGGTGAGCACCGACACCAGGGGTCCCTGTGGGGTTTGGGTTCTGGGCTGCTGGAACGCTGCAAGTCCCGCTCTCCCATCCCGGACTCTGGGGGATGCTGCTGAGGGTGGGAGGTGCGGCCCCGGCAGCACCGCATCCATCCCAGGGTCCCGCTTGGGCTTTGCACCGCTTTATTTTTACGCCTCTTCATTTTTAGTTGTTCTGTGCGTCTTGATGCCAGCAGGGATTAGAGGTGCAACTCCCTCTCGTGGGGAAATTCGGCTCTCTGGGGTTGTTTTACTGCTGTTGAGAGAGCCAGGGCATCTCCCAGGGAGCGATCAGGTCACTGTGGCCCTGGACAATGCCTGTGATGCCATGATCTGGAGGGCAGGAGCTGGCAAACGGTGAAGTGATCTCTAGGTTTTGCTGAGCTTTGGGAATTCTGTTGTGTGTTAATCACCCAGCAGTAACCACAAAACCTGCCAGCACTGGGCTGCCTGACCCAGGGAGTCGTTTCACCCATGTTAAGGGATTTAACTCTGCTCCAAGCATCCTTTTGTGCTCCTGTGTGTCCAGGATTGGGCCTCTTGTCCCTCATGAGCTCCCTCCTGGGCTTGTGGATGAGTAACTGGATTCCTAGAGAGCAAGAGGGCCGGGGCCAGCTGTGCTTAGGACATGGGAAAAATGAAGGCGAGATTAAGAAAGGGCTCTGTGCCGTGTCAGGCTGTCTCTGCATCTGGCAGAGCTGGCGGTGTACAGCCCCAGGAGAGCTCCCTCATTCTCCTCCAGCCTCTGACTTTGCTTCTGAAGGCCTGACATGCAGTGTGGCCCTTGCAGGAGCCTTCCCATGCCCAGGACAGGCAGGCAGTGAGGCAGAGAGGGAAGGGCCAAATGCCAGACCGTCCTCTTCGTGAGAACTGGCCACATTTGGCTCACCCAGCCTTGCCTGCTAGTGCTATCCATCCTCCTCTGACAGTAGATGCTCTGCTCCCGTGGAGGGAAGGATGGGATGCCAGGGCTTTATTTTAGGGCTGCAGCCATCCAGGCAGGTTTTAGCCTTTGCCATGCAGGGTGTGTCCTGGTGGAAGCGCATCCATATCCCTTTGGAGTTGGAGGCTGTCGTCGCACTGTCAAGCAGTGGGAACTGATTCTGCCCCCAGGAGCTGGCCCAGAGTCTCCCCTGCCATGGGCTTCTCAGAAATGGGGGAGAAGGAGGCAGAGCTGGGGTTGGATGTCTGCCAGGTCTAAGCTCTCTTGGCTCAGACCCGGAGCGGTGAGCCCCGGCGTGCTGCCGGCTCCGTTCCCCCTGTTTTCCCGCACATCTGGAGCAGATGCAGACACTGGAGGTCTGTCACCGCTCCCACGCCTCAGCACTGGCTCTGGCACCCACATCTCCGCAGGGCCCCATGGCTTTTTTCCTGCTCCTGACCAGATGCACCCTGCTAGATGTAATCCCAGGGCCCTGGGGTCCCCACAGCTGCCAGGGGGTGCTGGAGGAGGAGGCTGTGATGCTGCACAGCAGCTGCAGGAACACACGTCTTTGCACTCCTGTGTGGTAGGAGGAGGGTTGGGAGCTTAGGGTGGGTCATACATATTGTCCCCTTCTTCATTGTCCTCTTGGCATCAGGACTCTGCCTCCCCTGAAAGCTTTTAAGGAAGCCTTGGGCAGTAATCTGTTGTGCCCCCAAGGTGCTGCCAGGAGCCCTTTCCATTCCTTTGCCTAACTTGTTTCCAGAGGGGGCTTTGCTTTCTATCCCTGAAATCCAGCCCTTGGGCTGCATCTTCTGGACATGGAGCTGGCATCAGGCAGGAGAACTTCCAGCAGGGCCCCCATGCTGGATTTGGCTCTGGAGAGCGTACTGAGGCAAGAGTGGGCTTCAAACTGGGTGCCCCAGCTTCTCCTCTCCTCAAAGACATTTTGGCCCCTCTCTTAGGATTTGGTTGCAGCTCCAGCCTTGGCAGTCTCTAGGTGGGCTCTAGTGGTGGCACCTCCAGCGGGATTTCATGGTGGTGCAGGGTGCCAAGGTTGCTGGTGGCACTGAGCTGACTTTCAGCTTTGCTTTGAGAAAGCCATGGCATCTCCCAGCATTGGGAAGCTTTCCTCCACTCCTGGGTGGAAGAACAAGTCCAAGTGCCCATCGTGACGCTGAGCTTGGCCCCGCTGCAGGTGGGAGGTGGTACAAGAGGCACCTGACGTACCGGGTGGTGAACTGGCCACCGTACCTGCCGCAGCACGAGGTGCGCCTGGCTGTGAGAGCTGCCTTCGAGCTCTGGAGCAACGTGTCCTCCCTGGTGTTTTGGGAGGCACAGGATGGCCCTGCTGACATCCGCCTGACCTTCTTCCACGGGGACCACAACGATGGACTCAACAACGCCTTCGATGGGCCAGGTGCTGGTCGCTCTCCCCTCGTAAGCTGCTCTTTTACAACGTGGGCTCTTCCCCGGCAGGGAGGAGGGCTGAGGGAGAGGGAGGCAGGGCTCTGCCCCAGCAATGCCTCTTAGCCCAGTTTGCACCACTTTGCTGTCTGATTTGGGGCCCTCCCTCCCAACTCCGCAGCTGAGGTCTGCCAGTGAGGTGGCTGAGATATTCCTTATAGGATCATACTGGTGGCCTTTAAGGAGCCCTCCCCGTTTGATGGCATCCTCCAAACCAGAGCTAAAACTGGTGCCCGTTTAGGCAAACCAGAGCTGCATGTGCCCCCTGCCCCGTGGTCCCTGATGGCTCTCATGTCCCCAGGAGGTGCCCTGGCCCACGCCTTCTTCCCCCGGCGTGGGGAAGCCCACTTTGACAGCGCCGAGCGCTGGTCCCTGCACAGCGGCAAAGGGCGCAACCTCTTCATCGTGGTGGCTCATGAGGTCGGGCACACGCTGGGGCTGGAGCACTCCCCCGTCAAGAGCGCCCTGATGTCTCCCTACTACAAGAAACTCAGCAAGGATTTTGTCCTCAGCTGGGATGACATCTTGGCCGTCCAGAACTTGTACGGTGAGCCTGAGCATCCCTGAGAGTTCCCTGAGGGTGGGCCCCACCCCTGTGTGTCTGGGAGGAAGATGTGGGAGGACGTATGGGATGGGCACCAGCTCCTCCAGGGAAGGGAAGGTTGGACTTGCTGCCTGCTTGTCTGCAACCAGGGAAATGCTGGTGCATGGTTTTTTGGGTGCCAAGGGATCTTTGCCACCACCATATAGAGGGGGACAGGAACCGGAGAGTGGGACAGGGAGTGTTTGGAGCCCTGGGATGGCTCCTCAGCCCTGTGCTTTGGACAAAGCCCATTCCCTGCCCCTTCTCTGCAACTCACCACCTTTTGCTTCTTCCCAGGGAAGCCATCCAAGGGCTCGGCCATCCAGCTACCAGGAAGGGTCTTCACCCACTTCCAGGACTGGAACACAGATCTTTATGGCAGGGACCAGCAGCAGAGAAGCCTCAGCACCTACTACTGCCACTCCTACTTTGATGCCATAACCGCTGGTGAGTGTTGGCCAGGGTGACCCTCTCCCTAATTGTGTACCCCTACCCTTGTCCCAGCCTGGTTCTGCTCTGATAAGCTCCAGTGGTGGGAATGGGGGCTTTTGACTCATTCACAGCCCTGTACATGCTCCTGGGACTGGTGGCATCTCTGATGCAAATCACTGCTGTGGAGCGGAGTGCATCTTGAGGGCACAGCGATGGCTTAGTGTGTCAGGAGCAGGGAAAACATCCTGAAACTTGGGCCATGGCAAGAATTAATCACTGCAGGAGCTCAGCCATGAAAGATGAGCCTGGAGCTGTGATCAGATATTATCCTCTCCGGGCTGGAGCGAAGGTGATGAATCATGAAAGCTGAGGGGATGACTGGAGAGGCAGAAGGGAACATCCAAAACATCCCCAAAGCGCCACAGGGCTGCGTGGGGAGGAGAGGGGAACTGGGGAGCAGTGGTGGGGTGGTGGAATGAGGATTCTCACCCGGGACACCCTCCTTTTGCCTCACAGATGCGGATCACAACCTCTACATCTTCAAGGGCAGCCACTACTGGGTGGTGTCGGCGAGTGGCAACGCCAGTGACCCGCAGCCCCTGGAGACACACTGGCCTGGCCTCCCAGCTGGCATCGATGCCTGTGCCTGGTCCCAGCTCAGCGGCAAGTTTTACTTCTTCAAAGGTAGGTGAGGCCTGGGGCAGGGCAGCTCCTGTTGTGGCTCCTGCTGCTCCTGCCTGCAGGGCTGGTTGCCCAGGTCTGGCTGGAGCACCTTCTCCTGCCCGTGTCCCCTCCCAGTGCAGAGTTGAGGCACTGTGGTGTCCTGGGCTCAATGTCTGGCATGGACTGGGATGTATCACCCTGGCAGCCACATCACCCCCTTGTGCCTCAGTTTCCCATCAGCCCATTCAGGAGAGCAGAGCTCACCGGTGTGTCAGAACCAAACCAGGTGCATCAAAGCCTGTGGGGTCTCAGGGAGAAAATCCTCCCCAAAGACACGTGGTGCAGGGGAGCTGAGTGTGGTGTTTTTGTGGCACACATGGATCCCTGTGTGNAGCCTGTGGGGTCTCAGGGAGAAAATCCTCCCCAAAGACACGTGGTGCAGGGGAGCTGAGTGTGGTGTTTTTGCCAGGGGGCTGAGCTGCCCCGGGAGCTGGAATGCCATCCATAAGCTGCCCGGCAGCACGCCACAGCTGGATGGGGAGAGGAAGGTCAAACCAGGCAGCCCGGCTGCCAAGGTCAGCCCCAGCTTTTAATGGAAACCAGTCGCTGGTTCTTCAGAAAAGGGGCTTTGTTGCTCCTGCTGGGTGAGAGCCAAAGCCCCTCTGCCTCCCCAGCCCTCAACGCTCCCTCCGTCCCTCCCCAGGGCTGGGTCAGGCTGCGGCTTGGGAGCAGAAAGGGGCTTTTGTCTGCCTGTGCTGTGGGGACAGGGGACTGTGGGGACAGGGGACTGTGGGGACAGGGCACTGTGGGGACAGGGGACTGTGGGGACAGGGCACTGTGGGGACAGGGGACTGCGGGGACAGGGCCCTGTGGGGACAGGGCACTGTGGGAACAGGGCACTGTGGGGACAGCCGAGCCATCGGTCCCTATCACAGTGCTGGTTTTGGTTGTCCCAGCCCAGGTCAGGTCTGGGTCTGTCTGTCCCATTCACTGTGCAGGAACAGGGGGAAGTTTTTGAGGAAGCAGCATGGTGGTGGCCTTGCTCTGTCCCTGGCAGTCCTTTTCTGTGCCTCCAAACCCCTGAGCTGTTGTGCCTCAGTTTCCCCCCCGACTGTTCCTTGGGGCAGCGCCGCAGTGGTGCCGGTTGGGTCACCAGTGGGATGGATGTCACAGACACAAGGCTGGCTCCGTGGCTGAGTCTCTCCACATCTCCTGGAGCTGGTCCTTCCCTCTTTGGGGTGGGCTCTGACCCCCTCCCTGTCCCTCCCCAGGTGGCCGGTGCTGGCGCTACACGGGCTCCACCCTGGAGGCAGGTTTTCCCCAAAAGTGCAGCGCCCGTGGCCTCCCTCGGCACCCGGACACCGCGCTCTTCTTCCAGCAGCTCCGTCACCTGGTGCTGTTCAAGGGCCCCAAGTACTTTGTGGTGAGCGAGGAGACCCTCGCTGTGGAGCCCTACTACCCCCGCAGCATGCGGGACTGGCAGGGGCTGCCCCCCGGCACGGCGGGAGCCCTCACCCACCGCGACGGCTTCACCTACTTCTTCCGGGACGACCAGTTCTGGAAGTTTGACCGGGCAAAGCTGCAAGTGGTGGCCACTGGCAAATGGGCCACTCAGCTCCCCTGGATGGGCTGCTGGGACGCAAACAGTGGGCAGGTCCTCTTCTGAACAGAACCTGCTGGGATGGAATGGGGGTCTGAACCCCACCTCGCTCACCGCTGCCTGCATCCCTCTTTATTTGACTCTGGGTTCCTGTCTGAGGATGGTTTGGCAGGGAGACGGGCTGCCTGTGGATGGCTGGAGCCATGGGATGGTGGAGCAGTGTCCCAGCACAGCATGGATGCAGTGGGACAGGTCTGCCGCAGCCAGGTGGGCTGGACGAGACGGCATTTTTTTTTAAAAGACCGTAAAAAATACATAAGCCATGGAGACTGAAATCACACCCATTTCTGTTAACATTCAGGATATCGTTACACATTTTTTCCCAAAGCAGGACTGGGGTTTGTTGCTGCTTTTTGATATCTTTGTTGATACTTGTTGATATCTGTCATTTTCCCACGACCAGGAGGAGAAGTGCCTCACCACTGCTTGGCTTGGGCTTTGGATGCTTTTAAATAAGAGACTGAGAATGTTTCCTGCTTAAAACAAAAAGAAAAGAGACATTTGGACAAAACTTCGGATCCGTGTTAAGCTTTGCCCCTCCTGTGTGCGCAGAGCCCCAGGGATGGCGGGTTGGGGATCCTTTGGTGGGCTGTGCTCGCATCCCAGAGCTCTGATGAGGCACCAGCTGGAGCCACCAGCACAGTGGGATTTTGGGGGAGAAAGCAGAGGGGTTTGGTGCAGGAGCCTCTTTGGGGTGAAGAGAGAGGGGAGGCACAGCTGAGGTGTGATCATGTGGCTGTGCAGCCCATGGGCAGTTCTGCTTTGTCTCTGCAAGAGACAGGATTGGTGTATTTCTGAGTCCCTGTGCCACAGTTGGACGAACAAGGGGTTGACAAATTACTGGGGGAGGAGGGGAAGAGGAGAGGGAGAGTAAGGTGGACATGTCTCTGCATGCAGGCTCACAAGGACAGTGTGGCTGCATATTCCTCATTCCTTTCCCAAAGCAGGCTCCCCACCTGGAAACGCCACTGGCTCCTGTGCTCAGTCACCTGTCATGTCCACAAAGGGCCATCGTGTCCCATGGCACGTGGGCAATCATCAGCTTCCCAGGGCTGGAATTCCATGGCTGCAAATGCCATCGATGCCGAGCAAGACAGGGCTCAACTTTATTAAAATGTCCTTTGATTTGAGAGATTCGGGGATTTTCACCATGCTGGGGTCGTGCACAGGTGGGCTGCTGTGTCACTGGTGGTTCTGCCAGGACTCAGACCCCGGCACTGCTTTGGGCTGGTCCCGCTGTACCAGTGCTGTGCCAGTGCTGTGCCAGTGCTGTGTCAGGGTGCTGTGTCAGGGTGCTGTGCTGTGGTGCCATGCCAGGGTGCCGTGCTGTGGTGCCATGCCAGGGTGCCCTCCCCATGCCAGCAGCTCTGAGGACTCTTTTCTTCAGCACAACGTCCTCCCCTCACCCTCGCCTACCCTAAACCTTCCCTAGAGAGGGCAGGAGCCAGGCTTGCCTCAGGCAGGGTGCCAGGGGTTGGTACTTCCCAAGGGTTTTTAGTGCTGCCAGCTGGGATGTGGAATTGGCAGGATGGAGAGCCACCACTCTTCCTGTTCTTCATAACACTTGTGCGTGAGCCCTTCGTGCACAGACACCAACATGGACACTTCATCTGCTTAAAACCTCAGGGGACTTTCAGTGTTGCCAAAGAAACGGGGCCGCAGCGTTTTCATTTGGAATTGAATGATAGTAAGGCAACATCGCTTGCGGGGAGTCCCAAGGGCTGTTTAACCTCATCGCAAATAAAACCAATCTCTGGATATCTGGCATTGGGATTTCTGCTTGTTTTCGTGTCCCAGTTTGGTTTTGGTTTGGGGTGTTTTTTTTTAAAGCCAATCTCCGGTTTCCTAACAGGGCTGTGTTTAGGATGCCTGTGGGTGTTTGGGGTTGGAGTGGGTATTGCTGAATTTGGCCTCAGCTTTTGTGCTTGCTGGATCAAAGGGAGGAAATGGATCCTGCTGTAAACTCACTGATGGTGATGAAAATAGGGAAACTCTATTCCCTACTTCCTCCCAAATTACTGAGGATTTTTCCACACCTTGGGATGTGTTAGTATTTTTTTTCCCCAGACTGAAGTCACGCTGATGGGGGCCCTCCGGCCTACTGAAGTGTGTGAAGGTGGATCCTTGCTTCCCAAGGGACAGGGAACACCCGAACCAGCTCCCTCAGCTGCCACTGGCTGTGGGATCTGCAGTGTGATGGGAGGATTAATGGAGGGATTGAGGAGGGGATGGAGGATCAGTGAAGAAAGCTGGCACTGGACAAGATCTTTCTGCCAAGGCATTTGCTCCAGGTGTCAAGTAGAGTCAGGAGAACAGTGTCACTCCTGCCCCATGTACAGGAGGATTTCTGGGCCAGGCTGTACCTCAAGGATACTCCACACCTGCAGCTTTGCCGAGAAGCAGCAGTTCATTATCCCCTTTCCCATTCCCTTAGGAGAGAGCAGGCATCCCATCTACCATGGGACTGGAGGCTGAGGATGAGACAACCTCAGATCCTGTCCCCTTTTTGGGGTTTTCCTTTTCCTCCCTGGCTTGGTGCTGTGAGCTTCCTGTGGCTGTGTCCCATCGGGAGCCTTGGGGTCCTGTGATGCTGCCAGGGCTGGGGCTGAGCACAGAATTTCTGGCAGGGATGGGGTGACTGTGCTGTAGCATCTGCACCCCACTGGTGTGGGGGAAACCTGGGGGAGGTGAACTCGCACCCTGAGCTGTGCAATCAACCCCACTGGGTGCCCTGGCTGGAAATCCAGCTTCACAAAGGTCCTTTGCTGCTGCTGGGCTCCCTGGCTGGGCATGCCAGGCGCAGACTCCTCCGGCCTGCCACACATTCCCAGTCAGAATAGCTGGGATTCTTGCATTTCCTCCCCCAAAACGACACTGGCTGGACACTGAGCCACAGTGAGCATCAGCAGCTGGCTCCAGGGAGAGGACAGGTCTCTCAACACAGCAAGAAGCCCCCTACAGCCCACAGCAGAGCCCCCCAAGCACATGAGAGGCTCTGTTTCAGTCCTGAGGCGTGAGCACTTCCCTGGTAGATTTGCTTTTTGCAGAGGTACCTGGGTGCTGCTGCAGCTCCACAAGCCCTGGGTTGGGGAGGGAGTATCCCACATTCCCAGAGGTGCCCACTCATGTGTAGTTAGTTCCTTAAAGCCCCAGCTCCTGGAGTCACGCTGTCCCTGGAGGGACCTGGCTTTTACCAAATTGTGGGCAATTTGGGAAGAAGTCTGCAAGGAAGCACAGGGCAGAGAAAGCCCAAAGGTGGGTGTGGAAATAAACCCTCCTCACCTTGGGGTTGCACTGTAGATGTGTCTTGTAAGGCCACCAGGTCACCCCACCTGCAGTGGAAGTGGGTGGAGGGGTGTCAGGATGGGGGGAAATCCCTCTCATGTGATTATGATCAACTTGGGAAGCTGCTCTCCAATTCCTTCCTGTCTTGGAGCCAGGGCCCTCGGGGGAAAATCCACCCTTGGCATGGCTGGGGAGGAGCAGGTGCTGAAGGGTTAACAGGGAGTGTTTGCAGCCAGTCCCTTGTCACCAAGGAGAAGGGATCAGCACTTGGGAAGGAAACAAAACACCCACTGCCCAGGAGGGTGATTTCCTTCAGCCCTCAGACCCCAGAAGGATTCTGGACACCAGGACGGTGGCATCACAGCTCCGGCTGGCAGGGAGCAAGCGGCACCGGGTGAGTGTGGCTGCTGTGGCTGCTGGGGAGGTGGGCTGGGGGCACAGGCAGGGCAGCTCCCCATGTTCCCATCACCCATGCCCCCATCATCCCTCTCGCTCAGCCTCCTCCCAGTCTTATGGCAGAATGTGGGGCACTCCGGGCCCGGCCGTGCGGAGCATCCGTCCCTACCCGACCAGCCAGCAGTACCTGTACGCCATGAAGGAGGACCTGGCGGAGTGGCTGAAGGAGCTGTATGACCTGGACATCGGGGTGGGCACCTTTGTGGAGGTGCTGGAAACAGGGGCTGTGCTCTGCTCCCACGCCAACAACATCACCCAGGTGGCCGGGGAGTTCGCCCACACCTACCCTGACCTGGCCCGTCACCTCCACCTGCCCACTGCCGGTGTCACCTGCAACCTCACAGCACAGCCGGGCACCTTCCAGGCCAGGGACAACGTCTCCAACTTCATCCAGTGGTGCAGGAAGGAGATGGGTATCAAAGGTAAGATGCCAGGCTCCTGTTGCCCCATGTCTCTGTGTGCAAGTCCCCTCCAGATGCTCCTGACATCACCCCGGATGTTTTCCCATGTGTCCCCCAAAATCAGTGCCACCCCAGCATGGGGCAGCACTGTGTGCATGCACCCCCGAGCTGGCATTCCCTGCATAAGCTCCTCCAGGCTTGGCAGCAGCTTTGCAAGGTGCTGGCACACGTCTGGTGTGTTTGCTTGGGTGCAAATATGCGCTGGAGGGGTGGAAAAGGAAACGGCCCAGTGTGTCCCTGCCAGGCATGGCATGATCCCAGCTGTAAGGATCTGTAAGCAGGAGAAATCCTGGCTCAGCAAAGGGTCTGTCAGCCTGTCCTACCACCAGTGGATGCCCAGGAAGGGGAGTGGCACAGAGTGACACACCCCCAAGGCACCTAGACTTGAGTTTTGCAGCTTTGTGATGCCATGAAACAGCTGTAGATGCCTAAGAAGATCTAAAATGCTTTAATTTATGCTAAGTTTTGTTGAACCCAACCATATTCCCAGCGGGATGGCTCCGGTGAATAGCACCCCTTTGGGTGGGTTTTGACTCCATCTGTGCCCCCGTCCCCTTTGTCCCCATCCCCACGTGCCAGCCCTGGCTCAGCCCAGCCCTGCCCTGCCCCAGATGTGCTGATGTTTGAGACGGAGGACCTGGTGCTGAGGAAGAACGAGAAGAACTTTGTGCTATGCCTGCTGGAGCTGGCACGTCGCGCTTCCCGCTTCGGCGTGCGCGCCCCGACCCTGGTGCAGATGGAGGAGGAGATCGAGGAGGAGCTTCGCCAGGAGCTGGACCTGCCCCCCACAGAGACCTCCCTGCCCCGGCCCCCCAGGAAACCACGGGACTTCAACAATCTCGACCAGATGGTGCGGAGGGGCACGGGATGTGGATGAGCATGGGGATGGACAGGGATGGGGATGGGGATAGAGGTGGGGATGGAGGTGGAGATGGATGGGGATGGCCACTCCAGGACCCATTCCTGCTGCCCACAGGTCCAGCACCTGGTGAGCCGCTGTACCTGCCCCGTCCAGTTCCCCATGATCAAGATATCTGAAGGGAAATACCGCGTGGGCGACTCTGACACCCTCATCTTTGTCAGGGTGAGTCTGCTCCTCCACGTGCTTTTGGGGCACAGGCACAAGGAATCCTTCTCTGCTGCCTTGATGCCTCTTCCATAAACCATCCCACAAATGGGGCCAGTGTGGGAGTTGTGACCATTATTCCCAAAGCAGGGAAGCTCAGCCCTGTTGTCAGTTTGCATGGATGTAACCACCCATGTGTACAGGACAAAACAGGCTGTCCCTCACCAAGCCAGAGCCAGGTCTTACCCAGCGATAGGAACATTCGGAAGCTCTGTCCCCACCTGGATTCATCCCTAAGCCTGGCCAAACAACTCAGCACATGACGAAGGAGAGGGGTTTTCCAAAATGGTCCCCATTCTCCTTGGAGTGATGAAATGTACCTGTTGAAATGGCAGCAGGAGCTGAGCTGGGAATGAAGCTGTCCTCTGGGAGACCTGGTGGCACTTACGGCAAGCCCACTGCTCTCAAAGCCCGGCTGAGAGTGTCACCCCCAGGCTGGTTAAAAAGTGGGGGGTGCCCCATCCCAAGCACCTCCCCGGGCCTCACGGCACACGGCATCCCGTGCAGATCCTGCGGGAGCACGTCATGGTGCGGGTCGGGGGCGGCTGGGACACGCTGGAGCATTACCTGGACAAGCACGACCCGTGTCGCTGCACCTCCCTCTGTGAGTCCCCGCGCTCCCCAAACCCCGTGGCTGGGTGAGGGCGGGGGGTGGGTGTCTGTCGTGGGTCGCGATGCATCTGTGGCCGTTTTCAGGAGCAGGAGGCTCCTGAAAGCAGGAGGCTTTTGCACAGCCGTGCCTCGTTGTTTTGCCGGAGAATGTCTGGTTTCGGGGACTCTCTATGGCTTTGGTGGCCACTAGAGGTCATAGAAGACTTTCAGATGCAGCCAGACCCCAAAAGCCCCTTCTCAGAGAGCGCAGCTTTCTGCCAGCATCCTCGGGGGGCTGGATGCTGAGCGATGGCTGGGGGGCTGCACCCGAGGGTGGGTGCAGGGGACAGGGATGCTGAGCCCCTCTCCGTTTTCTCCCACAGCTCACAAACAAGCCAGGAGCCCGCAGCAGCAAGTGCAGCACGAGGTCTGGCTGTGCTCGGCCTCGAAGGCGGCCGCCCGTGGCCCCCAGCCCACGCTGCTGGTCAGCCGCTCCCAGAGCCCCCTGCCCCCAGTCACCTGGGGGGCCCGTGTCCCCCCTCGCCCCTGGTGCCCTGCCACCCCCTCACCACAGAGCTCGGGCCGCCCACCGGGTACCAGCCCTTGCCGGGAGCCAGCGCAGCCCCGGAGGGTCCCTTCGGGCAGGTAAGCGGTGCAGAGATGGTTCATGCCCCAAACTGCCTGGTTTCAGAGCAGTTTTTCCTCACATCCTTGAACTTTTTCCCCCCCTTCCCTTCTGAATGTGCCCACACCAGGCTGGGTGGGGGGGTTGCAGCAGCTCCTCTCTGCTCTCTCTCCTTGCAGGATGCGGGAGCCACCGGCTGCCTCTCCGGGGAGGCAGCCACCACCGTCCAGGCCACCCGCTCGACCCAGCTCCCCTGGCCACAGGGTGACGGGCCGGGCACCCACGCCTTCCCGGCTGACCTTGCCAAACGGCGTGGGGCTCCCTAAGGCACCGCATGGAAGCACCCCAGGGAAAACCTCAGTGGCACCGGCACAGGGCAGGTCCATAGCACCCAGCCCACGGGTGACACCAGCACCTCCAAGAAGCACCCAGCAAGGAGGAAAATCACCTGTGGTGGCTGCTAGGCCACGGGAAACAGGGGTACCCACCACGGCGACACCCCGTGCCCCCAGCCCCTTCAAGGGCTGTGCCCCGTCCTCACACCGAAGTGCCCAGGGAGACTCGCAGAGACAGAAAAGCCCACGGGAAGGGAGACGGGGAGTCCTGAGCCGGGGCCAATCCCCCTCACCCCGAAATTCCTCCAGCCAGCCCCCAGAACAGGACAGCAGTGTTAAACCCCCCATCAAAGCCAGCCCGGCCACCTCCCGGCCCCCCACCCCTCTGGCTCATTTTGCAGAGGGGTGCAAGGTCTGTGCTACCGGGGGGAGTCGCCAGGGGACACAGCAGTGCCACCCAGCCTTGAGCCCAAGGGCTGCGGGTGCTGAGGGACCTGGGGTGGCAGGGGATGAACCGAGGGGAGCCTGTGTCCCTGGTGATGGGAGCAAGGGTCTTCAGGGTTTCTGGGGGCACACACAGCCCCCCAGCTATGACAGGGTGGTGGAGGAGCTCTCCCGCAGGCAGAATCCCCTGTGCCCTGTGGGGCTGGGGAGACGGGTCTCCAAAACACCCCCACGAGCTGCCCCACAGCCCACCACCCTCCCAGCCACGGGGGAAGCAGAGGGGCCAGGAGCGGGGTCCCAGACCCCACAAGGAGTGAGGGCCAACAACGTCCCCAAGCCCCGGCGGTGTCTGAAGAAGCCTGAGCGTGTGCCCTCCATCTACAAGCTGAAGCTGCGGCCCAAGGTGCGTCCCCGGCGGGACCACAGGCCAGGCAAGCGCCCCTCGCGCATCCCCACCCCGCTGGGGCATCGGCCACCCGCCCGCCGGGGCCAGCATCGCCCCCCGGGGCCGCCCAGACCCCCCCCGCCCGGCAGCACACGCCCCCCGGGCAAGCCCTCCCCAGCCGACAGCAGCGCCTGGCTGACCGAGGATGATGAGGAGTCCTGGGTCTGACCCTTCCCCGAGTGCCGATGGGGATGGACCCCTCACTCCAAAAACGGGCGTGATGCTGAAGCTGCAGCTGCAGTGCCCGAGGTTGGCATGGGCGGCGTGATGGGGTTGCTCCCAGGCAGCCCGGGGGTCCTCCTGCCACGCTCTTCGGAGCTACACGCCCTCCTTCCCTGTGGATTTTTTTTTAATGTACTGATAATTCTTTGGGATAAACAGGCGCTTTTGTGCTGGTTTGGGTGGAAAAATCCAGCCCCGAATTGAGAGGATGGGGTGCTTTCTGCAAGAAAGAGGGGTGTAACCCCCACTAAAGCAGGGACACCCTACCCCTGGCATCCGAAGGTGTAAAACATCTTGAACCTCAGACTTCCCCGTCTGTACCATGAAACTAAGGAGCAGCTGTCTCACAGCTCCAGGAGCCTTAATGAGTGTTTGAGTCACTCAGGTTGGGGTGTCACTGGAAGGGCCCCTTGCTGACCCCCACGAGCTTCCTTGTGGGTGAAAATGGGAGAACCAGAGGGGTTGTGGTCACCTCGGGGGTGGTGGCTGTCCCTGAGGGTCATGGGGCCACACCCCGAGCCTGCACCACGGACCCAGCAATGCTGTTTGTGCAATAGAGATGGACCAAAGCTCTTCTGTTTCCACACTTTTTTTAGTGCGGGTGAGGAGGGAGAGAGGATAATGCTGATGAGGGGTCACAGCTGCCAGTCTGCTCCCTGTGGGCACAACAAATGTCCCTCCGGGAGCCCCACAGCGGCCAGGGATCCCCATCTTCCAAGAGGGGACAAGGCCAGCCCCACACCCCTACAGAGACAGCAAGGGTGAGCCCTGGGGCTCCGGGGATGCAAAACTTGCTTGCAAAAATACTCCTGAGGCAGGTACAGAACAAGGGGGACAGACCTGATTTTTAATTTGATTTCAAAGAAGGGGGTGCAGGGTGTTATAGGTGGTGTAGACACCTTGGGAATCTCCAATAAGAAGTCCAGGTGGGAAAGGAAAGCCAAGTCCAGGCAACTGGGATGCTCACTGGGGCAGGAGGAGAAGGAGGAGAGGGAAGCATCCTTGGTGGGGCTGAGCTGAACCCAGGCATCACCTCCGCGCACACGGGGGCAGAAACACAGCACTGTCCTGGGGACAGTGGTGGGGACATCCCAGCCTCTCCCAGGCCCAGGAGCAGGTTGTTTTCAGCAGGACCAGGTGTTGGGGAAGTGGTAACACTTCGTACTACAGGTGTGAGCAGGGGTGAGGCACGAGGTACTTGTAGCTGCTGCTGTGCTCCTGGGGGCTCCGATTCCTGTGTGCCTTGACACGTCCTGCCTCCGAGTCCCTGCCTGCACCCGAGGTACCACCACCCGGGATACCACCAGCTACCCCCTCCTGGGCTTTTGGGAAAGTGGCTCTTTGTAGCCCTCATTTTCTTGGGAGCTGGGAAATGCTGACGAAGCAGTGAGAGTTATTATTACTAATATAACTTCCTCTGTCTATAAAGTACAATAGAATATAACAATATTTATAACCTTTTTTTTTTTCAAAATACTAAAGAGATGCTATAAAAACTGTAACTAATTGTGCTATAAACTGCAGGCTACAGGGTTATAACAAACAATGTATTGGCTTAGTCGTTGATATGTGTACATCGGAGCACTTTATAAATGCTTTATTATTAGCATTTACCAAGGAATTTCCTTCTCAGACAATTTGGAGGGATAAAGCTAGCCAGAGGTCGATAAGTGGACTTACACGTGTTCATAAATCCTGACGGGATGAGGTCGGATGGGGAAGCTGGGTTTGCCATGAAGGCCAGGGATGGTGACAAGCGCCACTGCCCTTCCTGGCTGAGATGGAATCGTGTCCTCCCATTGCCTTGTCTCTTTTTTTTCCTTAATTTTCTTTTTTTCTGGATCAAGGGGTTTGGTTCCCCAAGCAGGGAGGGAGCAGGGTGACCCCCCCCNGGCCCCCCCCCCCCGGCCCTGGCACAGGGATGGAGCGGTGGGATGCACCGTGTTGGAGCTCAGCTGGACCTGCCTTTCATGGGAAGTGTTTCCAAGAGCACAGTGATGCTGCTGGGCGATGGACACCTGGCTGTGGGAGAAAGAGGGACTGGTGTCCTTCTGCTTTACTGCCCAGAGCAGCACTGAATGCCTTGAATACCTGCACCTCTCTGTTAGACCAGGAGATGGTTTTGCTGGAGGATGAACCAGCCACAGATCCTGCCCCGGGTGGTGAGGATGGTATTTCCCCGTGCCTCACAGGGGGCAGCCAAGGAGAAACCACGGCCCCTTGCTCACCCCTCACTGCCCCACCACCGTTTCCTATCAGGGGCTGCCCTTTGCCACCTGGCCCTGCAGGGCAGGATGCAGGCGAGCTGCAAGTCTGGGGGAAAAACATGCTGAAACATCACAAAATAATAAGAAAAATAAGTGAGAGGCTCACCTTCCTGATAGGGATATGCAGAGTGAAAAAAAAAAAACAAACCCACAAACAAAAACAAACAAGCAGGAATGCAACCACAAACGCCACTCCAGCTCCCTATTGCTTCGGAAGCTGCCTTCCCGGGGCCGCGTCTCACCGGGAGGGAGGCAGGATCACCGTGGGAAAACCCGGCGCGGGTCGGAGCTCGCGGCACCGCCGGTGGGCGCGGTGGCACAGGGGGCTGCCCGCCCGCCCGGGGGACACCGGGGCCTTGGATGGAAGCCGTGCACAGCCGGCCGCTGGCTGAGCCCGGGACGCGAGGTAGCGGAGGGGTGACCTGCCCGGCAAGGAGCGTTCCGAGATTATTTGGTGTTCGCCAGGCTGGCGCGGGGGAAGAGCCTTCCTGGGCTGGGCTGGGGCAGAGGGGGACTGAGAGCCCTGGGGAGGCAGCTCCCGGCCCCCTGGGGGTGTAAGGGGCAGGGTGGGGGCTTTATTATTATTTTTTCCCCCCTTTCTTGCTTTCACCCGGAAATTTCACTTGGAAGTCTGACCCAACTGAGCCATAGGAGATCCAGCCATAAGACCTGCCCTCTTGCTGGAGACTGTTCTGTCCTCCAAGGGGAGAAACCCCAGCTCTGCAGGGAGGAAAACAGGACTCCTGTCTCCCTGTGTCCCAGCGATGGAACCACTCCCAGCACATAAGGACAGAGGTGCTGGATCATTCCCTTCCAGGGGCAGGTGATGCCAGGCAGCAGCAAGCATTGCCCCTGTGCTGCCAGAGTAGGAACTGGCAAGGATGGACCTGACAGCCAAAGTCTGGGTACCCCCTGAGGCATTTCCTCCACCCTTTGGTGCCACATACAACCCCCCCGGGATGGCTTTGGCCTCAAGCTGAGGCTCAGGGAGGGCCTAGGGGTTTAACCAAGGACCTCCCTCACCCATCACTACCTCCAGACAGCCACCTGCTCCAACCTCCCACTGGCCACCACATCCCCCTGCCCAAGGTGCACTGTCCCCAAATGTCACCGCAGGGTGCCAGCGCCAGTGGGGAGGCCAACCCCGAGGTGCCTCCAGCACAGCTCCCACCGCAGCATCACCCCCACGGAGAGCAGAGGCTCCAGTGCTCGCTGGGGAGCCGCGGTCCCCGAGGAAGGGGGGTCCATCGGGGCAGGGGGGGCTCACATGATGGTGCACCGATTCCTGCGCAGGGCGCCCTGGAAGCGGATGGTGGTGTGGACGTGCTTGCAGCGGGCACAGCCCACGCTCTTGAGGAGCTCGCTGAAGAGCAGCAGGATGTGCCAGTTGTACTTGGCCGAGCACTCGATGTAGCCGCACTTCCACGTCTTCTTCACCAGGTTGGAGACGTTCCAGCGTGGGATCACCCGGCCCCGCTGCAGGTCCCGCTTGTTGCCCACGATGATGATGGGCGTCTCCGAGGTGCCGATGACCCTGGGGAGGGCGGGTGGTGAGGGGGGACAGAAGGGGACGGGGGCACACTGTGATGACCTACTGGCCCACAGAGCCCAACCCATCCCAAACTAGCTCTTGGTTTTGGCTTGCTGAGTGGGATGTGCCTCCCTTTGTCCTAGCTTTTTGTCCCTCTACATGGACAGTCACCCACCGTGCCACCCCCAGCTTCTCTCCCAGGGATGGCTGCCCTCACCCACAGGGGGTACCTGCCCAGGGTCCTGCTCCTTCTCCTGCCCTCAGTCCCAGATTTGATTTTGCCATTGGGCTTCCAGCCCTGCAGAGGGATTTTGTCCCAGTCCAATATCGCATCTCCAACTCCAAGAGCAGGGTAGCACTGGGACGAGCCATACCACTCTGCTGAGAGCTGCAGGACAGGATGCATCATCCACCAAAGTGGTCCCTACCTTGTTTCCAGGATCTGCTGGCGGATGGTTTTGATGTACTCGAAGCTGTCAAAGCAACAGATGTCATAGACCAGGATGTAGGCATGGACGCTCCGGAGCCCCCTGCAACACACGTCCGCCCACTCCTGCAAGGTGCAGAGAGGGATCAATCCTGGCTTAGCCCCGCTGCTGGGCCCAGGGGATGCCCCTCACTGCTCTGGGCATGGGCACATCAAGGAAGCTGCTAAGCCAGCAGGCAGCAGGGGGGCTGAACACTCTCCAGCCCCGACACCCAGCACCCATCTCACCTCTGCTCTGTCACTGTCCCTGCGACAGCTGTGTCTGCACCCACAGCCCTTCAGCCACCCCCCCTCGCCAGAGATCCCTTATCCCTCCTTGTTCATCCAGGGGAGAGGTAACAAGATTTGTCAGCCCCAGTTTCTCTCCTGAGCGAGGATTACAGCCTGCCTGACACACAGTGGTGAGCTGGGAGCGGGGCGGAATGCAGCCCCCTGCCCTGGATGTAAAAGCTTCATCCTGCAGAGCTGCTAATTAGGTGTGTTAATCAGTGATACACCCTGCTCTTCAGGCAGGGCAGGTGAGGTGAATGCTGAGCCCCATCCCCATGGGTCTGAGGGTGATGGAGCAGCAGCTCTGTGGGTCAGAGGGGGAGGGTGATGGCAGGTCTGTTTGGAGGGAACATGGGGACAGGAGAGGAGGAGCGGCTGCTCAGGAACCAGGTCTGTGAGAGCAAGATCAGGAGCCAGTGCAGAGGGAGCCAGGGGTGGCCTCTCCACATCCAAATTTTCGAAAATGTAAGAAATTCATGCTGCTGTGAAAGTTTCGGCTTTCTGGGAACAACAGGATATTTTCCCATGCCATAAGTGAAAATCTGCCCCGCTTCCAGCCACTTTCCCATCCCAGCAGTGGGACCAGCCTGTGAAGGCAGCACTGCAAACCCTCCTGAGCACCTGTGGAAAGGAGAAAGATGCTCCAAGGAGGAAAGGCCTCACTTCTCCCTGAGCAAACTCCTTCAGAACCGTGAATCAGCCCTTTCTGAGTTTATCATTGGAATGAAGCAACATGAAAAGACCTAGGACTGAAGAGAACTGGCAAAAAGGGGGATTTGGGGTGTGGGTTTGTCTCTTATCACAGATGGCAGCACGTGAAGGAGCTGGGAGCAAGCAGAGTGACCCAGCCCCTCTCTGTCCACGGAGGGGAGGAGGTGCTGGGGAGATCCTCAGCCTCAGGGACACAGGCAGGTGGAGCAGCAGGGTCTCAGGTTACACTGAGTCCTGATACACCTGGCAGATTAAAAAATCGCAGCTATTTCACCACACCAGGGTGCAGCTTGCTCCAGCGCTGTGATGTCAGGATGGTTTTCCTCGTGCAGTGCAGGTTTCCCGGGATGCTTGAGCTGTAGAAGGGTTGCACTGCTGGAGCAGGATGTCGGAGAGCCACTGGCTCCTGCTCCTCTCCCAGGACATCACTGCAGGGATGCTTTTCCTGGCATGGAGCAGAGTCCAGCGAAGTTTCCCAGCAGGCAGAGCCGTATCCTCCACCATGGTCATCACTGCAGGGATGCTTTTCCTGGCATGGAGCAGAGTCCAGCGAAGTTTCCCAGCAGGCAGAGCCGTATCCTCCACCATGGTCCTCTTCTTTCCCCTCTGAGCCATCCACCTGAGTACCCTCTCCTCCCTGGAAACCTCCATCTGTTCCCACCGGCCGCCTCCACTTAAGTGCAGCAAGGCGGGGAGTTAATCGAGTGTGTTACCATCAGCTGCCATGTCAATAAATTACCCTTTGCTATTTCGGGCTGTCTCTCGCGCTGACCTTTCGTTCCTTGCGCTCACTGATTAATTTTTAAACCTGCTCCTCGCCCCTGGAGCACTTGCTTCACCTCCTGCCCGATGGCACAGGGACTCTTGGAGCAATACATGGCCCCTGTAACCCTGTCCCTGTCGGGCACAGGAACACTGTAATTAACTGAGGTGGCCCCACTGATGGCATTGCCCTCCAGTGTGGCTGCGGTCGCAGTTGGGCACCTCCAGCTCCTTTTCCAACAGCACTGACACAACTTGTGCCTCTGGGACGGGGCTACGGCATGAGCTTAAAATCCCCTTTTTCCCCTATTAACCCCCCTGAAATGGTCAGCACTGGTCAGCATTTTCCTGCCTTTTGGGGATGCTTTGGAAGCACCTGAGAGCGTGGGGGGGTTGAGGAGGAACTGGTGGATTCAGCAGTCCAAGAATGAGCCCAGGCAATGCTTGGGGGTGATGGCCACTCCCAGGAGGGGACAAGCAGTCCCACTCTGCCTGGCTTGGGCAGTAGGTGCATCAGGGGTCAGGCTCCTGGAACCCCTGGTTTCCACCTGAATGCTCTGGCATTTTCTCTGACAGCCACGGAACTGGATCCCAGTGTTCCAGGATCCACCACTCAGCTGGATGTGGCTGCGGGCAATCCCAGAGCCACACTCCTTGGATGGGATGCTCTCTTGCATTTGCTACCATCGAGCTTTAAAGTTTATCCTGGACCTGCTCAACCGGTATCCATGAGGACACAATCCCTCACTCCAGCTTTTAGCAACCAAACCCTGACATGGAGGGAGAAGCATCCCCCAAAGAGGAGGAACCGGGACCCCGTTACACAGCGAAACCCCAGGGAGATCACCAGAGACTCCCCAGGGTGGAGGTCCCCTCAGGAGCACCCTACCTGCAGGGTGTTGACAGGGAAGGCGGTGATGGGGGGAAAGTCCATGATCTGCAGGTCGTGGACATGGCCGTTCATGACGACGGCGGGCAGGTAGACACGGCGGGCCGTGGTGGGCACACAGACCTCGCTGAACTCGTTGTAGAGGAACTGCCGGACTATGGCACTCTTGCCCACGCCCTGGGCTCCCAGCACGGCGATCTTGAACGTTGCCACCATTCCGCCGCGCGCCGGCCGCTGCCCCGGTGCTGCCTCCGCGGTGCCGAGGCTGCATATTCCCGTGCAGGGGGCCTCAGCCCCATTCAGGATGCATTTCCCCTCCGGGACAGCCCGTCACTGCAAGGCCAAGGAGAAGCTGGTCAGATCCGAGAGACACCCTGGTGTCACACTGTTGTTACTTCAGGGGATACTTTTTCAAGCAGGAGCCTGTGGAAAAGGGTCATAGTGGGGAGCCCCAGGGTCAGACAATGAACAACTGCAGGACATCAGGGTCCCCTTTGGAGCCTCCCACCCCACACAGCCAAAGAGAGCCGGGCTTTGAGTGAACTTTGTTCCAGGAAGGTTCTCACAGGCACATTCCTCCCTTTCAGCACCAGAGCAAGGAGACCTCCAGGA
Source organism: Cephalopterus ornatus (assembly GCA_013396775.1). NCBI lineage: Eukaryota > Metazoa > Chordata > Aves > Passeriformes > Cotingidae > Cephalopterus > Cephalopterus ornatus. The sequence continues at coordinate 55,058 of VZRE01012472.1, forward strand.
AAGGGCCTGTCTGTGGCTCAGGGTTTGCTCAGCAGCAGGTCCCAGGCTGTGCTGGGGACTTGTTCCATAGCACCATAGGGACTGTCACCGGCTGCTCCTTCCCAGTGCTGCCCCAAGGCAGGGAATCCATCTTCCCTCTGCTTGGACAGCCGGAATTGCCTTTTGCTGGGGTGGGGGGAGGTTGCCCTGCGCCTGCGAGCGACAGCTTTAAACGTTAATTTCAGGCTTTGAGCGGCTGGGCAATTAACTTGATGGAGACTAATTTCCGAACCAGCTGACAGGGTGAGCCCACAAGCTGCTGGCAGGGCCACACGTGTGGGGGGACACAGGGTGATACCCCACACGTGGGAATTTGGAAGCTGAGTCTGAATCTGAGGAGTTCAAACACCCGCTGGCAATGGGCTCCTGACCAGGAGCTGTGATGGGAACAGCAAGGGTGAGGGGATGAGTCCCACTTTTGCTTGCTGTCATCACTAGGAAGCAGCTTGTTCTTCATCCCAAAGTGTGGATGTTTGGACCAGTTTATGATGCTCTGGTCCATTTTCCCTGAAAACCATGCCAAAGCAGAGGGCAGCAGCAGAAAGTGTCAGGTTCGAACACCCTGTTCTGCCCGTTCTATGGGGATTATTTGCCCCAGGGAGAGCCTGGGCACAGAGGTTCCCACTGCTGGGTGCTGGAGTGGATGTGCTTCCTGGGGTCCCCCAAGCTGGGCCATGGCTCACACCATCCTCACCCTCCTCACAGCAGGACTGGGGACCCTGTCACCCTCTGCTGCTGGGACTGTCCCTTGGGGTGCTGGCTGCCCCCAGCCCCTTAGCAGGAGTGTTTCCATGCCAAATGCAGGGAAACGGGGGGTGCAGGAGCCCCCATGCCCGACCCTGCCAGAGCCTTTCTCCACCAGCAGACAGCACTGTCATTGCAAGTCCCGGGGGGCCGCTCTGCTGCAGAGATAACCCCATCCCCATAAACCCTCCCGCCTTGCAGCAGCTTCCCCACCTCCTCTATGGGGCCAGAAGGTGATGGAGCAACACAACTGTAGGGCTCCCTAGAACTGGGGCACAGGCTGAGCCATACCGTGTCACCCCAAAAACCCTGTTCCCCTCTGTGCTGGCACATGGGGACCACTCACAGGCCCCAGCAAGCAAGCTTGCACCCCAGAACCTCTGAGGCTGACATGAAGGCCCCCAGCCCCATGAGCAGCCTCTGTGGGAATCTGAGGCTCAGCGGGGGGACCCGTCTGGGGAGCCCAGGGTGGGCTGGTGAAGCAGGACCAGCCCGGGAGCCCCGGGCGTTCAGCACCAGGCCGAGCTCAGTGGGCTGCAGGGGGCTCCCGGGAAGGGCGCTCTGGCCCCCGGTGAGACCTTGGGCACCGCGCGACGCCGGGGGCACTCGGAGGAGCAAGCCGTGACCTCCGCGGGGAGGGGGCGGCAGCATCCCGCACCCCGCATCCCGCACATCCCGCACATCCCGCACATCCCGCACATCCCGAATCCCGCACGGACCCTCCCGGGGATGCTCTGGCAGCGGCGGGCAGCGCAGCACCCCCGGCCCGCGGTGGGGTGCTGGGGCCGGGGGGACAGGGTTGGGGGGAACACCGGGAAAGGGCATCCGCGCCCCTGGT
>VZRE01012472.1:58399-138566 GCA_013396775.1 Cephalopterus ornatus
GGGATCAGCGCCAGGCAATGGGGGTCACAGCCCCTTTGCCCTGTCCCACATTACACCCAGGTTTTTGGAGATCTGGGAGTTATTTCCCTGCAGAGCTGCCTGATGCTCGCAGCTAGGGGAATATTTATGTGTCCCTGGGTTTATTACCGGCCCTAGATGTTGCTCCCCTTCCCCGCATCGCCATAAAGCAGTCCTGAGCTGTGGAATGTTTTCGGGAGAGGGAAAGGATCAGGCTGCACGCGAACTCTCTCGCACAATTCAGGCTCCAGCCTCGGGGCTATTTTTAGCAGTTCCCTCTAAGATGCTCTTCGGTTGCAGTTTTATGTGTGAAACTTAATATACGAGGGAGGGGGGAGGGGAGTGGGGCTGGATCCCTGCACGTCCTCGCTGGTTGGGAGGCTTATCCCAGCCTCAGCGACAGGAGTCTGATGCAAAATCATCCATCCAAGAGCTCTCGTGTCCTGGCATGCAGGTGGCAGCAGGGGACAGGCAGATCTGATGGCTCGGGGGGCTGCAGCCAGCCCCAGACTCAGCCACAGTCTCCAAAATCCTGACCTGAGTCCCTGCCTCTTCCCACATCTCATCATGGGCTCAGGGACCTGTTGTGACCTGGTGCTGGCCCTTAGCACATGCACCGAGGCAGGATGTGCACAGCACCAGCAGGAGCAGCAGGGATTTTGGGAAGCCCACCCAGCACAGTGGGGCTGGCCCCAGTTCCAGCCAGAGCAGCAGGGAGAAATCCGGGAGGTCCCTGGCCCATGGAGTGGGCCTAGGGAACAGGGAAGACTGTGGGGACCATCCACCCCCGTGGCAGTTCCCAGCCCAGGGAGCGTCACCCGTGTCCCCTGAGCTCCCAGCACTGGGGGCTGACAGTGCTAATGAAGCAATCCCAGTTCACAAGCTCAGCACAGCCTGGGGCTGGTGTGTCCCTGTTTACAGGGCATGAGTGTGGCTGCAAATCCAGAGCAGCAGGAAAGACCCATTTCTTCACGAGGAGACCCTGGCAGAACAGGGAGGGAGAGAGAAACCTTTCCCTTTGCCACAGGATGTGAGGGGACAGCAGCTGGCAGGGCAGAGCCCTGAGGGCCAAATGCTGCTCCAGGCTCATCACCAGCACCACGGCAGGAGGTGACCCACAGTGGGGAATGATGATCCCATCCCAGACACACCAGGGATGCATGAAGGGACACAACAGCAAGATTAGTGACCCCAAACTAGCCTGTCACTGCTGTTACTCGGCACATACACCTGTTTCCAACATAAAGTCATCCCAGTGGAGAGCAGCATGGGTTAATACAGTACTTGCCCTTCAGAGAGGCTGGAAGTGCCCAAATCTCCAAGTGCTGCTAAGCCAAAGCTGGGCAGGGGTGAGTGAAATAGTTGCTCTGCTCCAGAGCAACACCTCCCAAACCTGCTGCTTGTTCTGTCATATTTCTGGCCACTTCAAGTACTGAGCTTGGGGTTACCCGAGCCCAGCTCTGGCCCCGTACATCGATTTTGCAGCCCAACCCATCCTGCTTGAGACAGGACCAGCAATGGCAAAGCCCTGTGGAAAACAACAGGACCAGCGCAAAGCGATCCCAAACGCATCACTGACCCAGGGTTTTATTGTTTCACCACAGGGAAAACAGGTCACACTGCACACAGGCCACCTGGGGCCCCAAAAGGGCTAAATGGGCACATCCATCTTCTGCTCCTCATCTGAGCCTGTCCTCACACTGCCCTTTGAAATGAGGAGAGAGCAACAGTCAGAGACTGAGGATACTTGCTGCCTCGTCACCCTGCAAGCCCCTAATTTGGGGTAGAAAAAGAAGACAAAAGGCTCCTGGTGAGCAAACAGTCTCCTTCCCACTAAACCCAGCCTTCAGCCCTGCTGCTCCCATGGGTGGAGCTGACACCAGGGGGAGCAGCCCCTCTCCCCAGCCCCACAGAGCCACACGCAGCCACAGCATCGTGGAAATGACTTTATTGACACGGACAGCAGGTAAAGCCTGGAGAGCAACACAACGACACGGCCAACGCTGGAGCGAGCGGAGTGGCAGGAGAGGAGGGCAGAACATCACCCCAGAGCCCAGGCTCTGCCCTGTGGCACAGACACCTGCACACCCGGGAAGCTGGGAAGAAATCTGGCAAAGGGAAGGGGGTGCTCAGCATCCCCTCTCCACGTCGAAGCTACACTCTCCTCCCTGCCCCGACACAGCATTGCGCTCAGGGCCACTAGTGTTTCCTTAATTGCTCTGTTAATGATTTTTGCAGTGCACCCGCAGGGCTTGGAGCAAATCATCTCCCAGCACATGCTCAAGGGCTGGATGGCTCCAGCTCTGCCCCACTTTTTCCCCAGCCAGAGCACAGGGATTCCTACACAGGGACACCACTTTCCTCAGGTCCTGCAGCTCCTGGGCCCTGCTGGAGTCTCTCCCAGAGCACTGTGACCTTTTCCCAGCACTGGTTTCTTGGCCGCAGACAGTGCCAAAGCCCTGATGAACGATCTCCCACCGTAAAACATTTATTGACTTTGAAAGTGGCATCTAAAAGGACGACATGGGGGTTGCTACACGCAAGAGCTTTGTTAGCAGGGGAGGAAATGGTGTCCAAGCATGCTGGGGAGGGCGAAGCCGTTCTGGATAAGGGCTTGGATTAAGCAGGACAAGCTATGGATGGAGCAGGGACATGCAAGAGGCTTTGCTTTCACTGCTGTTCTTGCAGCACTTAGTGGTTGCAATGGGGAGAGTCCACAGCCATGGACACGAAGGGAAGCAGACAGGATCCTGCCCTAGGGACAGGTCAGAAAAGAGGGGCCAGGGCATGGAGCTGCTCGGGGCAGGGGGTGAGAGCAGGAACTCAGCTGGCTCTTGTCACTGTGTGCCTCTGGGCACAAAGAGCTGAGCTGCAAATGGGAGAGATGCTCCATGATCTGCTTAACTCGGCCCAGCTGGAAACTGAAGGCCCCCAGGCTGGCAAGGAGCAAACACTGCCAAGCACAAACCATCTCCCATCACACCACAGCCTGGGTTCTGGGGGACAGCAGGGGAACAGGGAGAGCCTCTCCAGTCCCCTGGCACCCCAGGACACTGCCAGCAGTGGCCCCTCTCCACAGGGGCACAGCTGATACCCACAGCCCCGTCAGGAAAGTGGCACTGCCACACCTGGATGTACCAGGAGCCTTGGGGACTGCCAGGGCCAGCACAGCGCCGGGGGAAGGGGGCACAGCTCGGGGGATGGCCGAGAAGGCAGTTCAGCCATAGCAGGCACGGAAAGAACAGGAAAAGAGGGGCTGCAGCTGGGTGAGGATGCAGAGACCACACCTGGAGTTCTGGCACGAGCCTTTTGATCTAAGAACGGGCTCATTTCCTTCATTTCATCCACCGCTGTCCTGCCACCGATCTAGGCCTGCAGCTCCTCCCCACGCAAAAGCAGCCTCACTCGTCAAATCAGCAGCTAATGAGCCAGGGAGATGGCTGGAGTGAAAACACACCATCAAAGCAGCGCCGAGTCTGCCAGCACAAGTATAATAAAAACCCCTCTTTAGGGCTCCATCCGCCTCCTCGGACCGAACTGATGGCTCTGTTCCTAGTTCCCCGAGGCCCTGCTCACCCTGCTAGAGCCCAACGTCCCTGCAGGGCTCCCAATACTTCCTTGGAATCACCCTCCCTTTGAGCCAATTACAATAGAAAAACTCAAAAAAAATGTATAAAAATATAAAATAAAGTGCAGTGTTATGTTTTTGACACTTTTGCCTTGTTTTAATGAGCGGACGTGTGGTTTTTGCTTGGTATTTTTTTTTTTGTTTGGTTTTTTTCCCAATGAGCGGTATTTTACAAAATCGAAACTACACCTAAAGCCATTTAGAAAACACTGAACATTGGCACAAAATGGAGAAGCCCACGAGAACGGATGAGTGAGGGGCGAGGGGGACATGGGATTAGTCGAAGCAGTGGTTACAAACTCCATGGACGCTAAAAATACCAAAGGGGTTTGTTCCCTATCATCGTTAGCACGTGGATACTAATTGCTACCTTGTTTAATCAGTGCCTTTGACTGAAATCCTACACATGAATACAGCTGCTTCCAGTTACGAGTGCTTTTCCCCGCGCTATCGGTGAAGAAGGATCTGGGGACCCCTTTTTCCCCCCGCCTCCTTCCGCAGGGTGAGGCACAGGCTGATCTCCTGTTAGTTTTTCAAGATGGCATCGTAGGCCTGGTAGATGTACTGGGATACTTCAGGAGCTCGGCATTTCAGGGAGAGCTGTGGAGAGGAGAGGAGAGGTTAGTGGTGGTGCAGAGGGAGGCAGGAGCTTCCTACGGTGTCCACAAACCAACTGGAAATGTCTGACCTACAGCATGGGTTGGACAGCCCACGGATGTGGATGATGACAGTCACACAGAATATTTCTCCTGGGTACTGCTTTATTCATCACCGACCCCAAACTGCCTTTTCAGACGTACACAAATGCAGACTCTCACTGTGGGGTTCCCAAATTCCTTAACAAATGCAGGTGCCCCAGCAGGCATGAGGGAAGGGGACATGGCCCCAAACTGAGGCAAGGCTTGTCCTCATGCTGTAAATCCCAGCACTAAACCCGAGGGCTTCTAATGATCTGCTGCTCAGCCCTGACGGACACAAACTTGGCTGTCACCCCTCTCTAAAGCAAAGATCAGGCTGAGACCAGGCTTGTGGCATCAATCCTTGTGCAAACACTTTAAATCACCTTCCAACTCTCGCTTTCAGCCCGTGGGTCCCCAGACCAGGGATTTTTCTTGAAGCTCCTGGCACAGCTTCCAACAGGAGATAAATCCTCTAATACCAGGACGCTCAGACACACGGGTCCTCAGAAGGGGAGCAAAGTCAAAGAGAAGAGCTGCAGGGGTGCACGAGGCAGGACAGGGAGCACCCTTCCCACCAGCCCCAGGCTGATGACAGCACGAGGCCAAAGAGCCTCTGACATCCAGAGAGCTGGTCCCCGCTGCAGGGCATAAATCAGCCCTCGTCTGTGAGAGGGGGAAGGGCATCCTGGCAATGCTTTCTCGCTAATATCTCTTGGCTTTATCTCTGGGTAACCTTGGCAAGTAACTGCTCAGTGCTGAGCGGGCACTATCCCAGCTCACTGGTAACACAGCAGCGTAATTCTGTCGTTCCTCACTTTTTTCCCAGTTCAGTGGGCATTCCTAACCCCCAGTCAGACTAACAGGATCTCCCCCAAAACGAGCACATTAGGCAGAGCAGGGAGAAGCTGCTCTGCATGTGAGGTGAGTTAGCAGGATCCCAGCCTGCACCATGTTGCCCTCCACTGTCCGACACCTCACCGTGTAGTTGGGGTTCCCTGGCTGGATGCGAAGCTCAGCCAAGATCCAGATGCCGTTGGTGAGCTTCAGAGACTGGTAGAGCATGTCCTGGCCCTCCACGTTCCTCTTGGCAATGGTGTAGACATTGTTGTTCTGCAGTTTGCTGGAGACAGTGTCTTCAGAGAGAAGGAAGAAAAAAACCACATCTGTTAATTCAGATTCATCATCTGCGGCGACAGGAGAGCCCAGAGGAACATTCCCAGGATGCAAGCGCACATGGAAATGCTGACTTCTTCCCTGGGGACAGGAGCAAACATGACACAAGGAATAAAAATTCCTATGTGCTTCATGGACCCACCTCCTTTCTTTTAGGCTGTGATCCCTTGCTAAGTATTTGCCCATTTTACAGGGCTTTCACTTACTGCTCTGGGTGATTCAGGACTTACTGCCTTCATCAAGGCGAGACTTTCAAGGCAGCTCTGTTTTATCCATAGCCCTCAACCAGCTGCAGGCAGGCTAACCTGGGGGCAGCCGAAAGTCAGAACACGAAGTTGGAAAAGGACAAAGATCACTGCCTGAGGTCCTGCCCCAACCCTGACAGCTCCCTCCTGCGTCCCTCACACGCAGACACTTCTGGCCAATTCAATGTCATACAAGGCAGGAAAAATAAGTTCCTTTATTTTCAAGCAATTACTTGAAAGGTAAAAACCCACACAGACATGTCTCTAGACATCACAGGGCTGTGATGCAGTTTTAACACACAGCCTGACCTCAGCCCTCCCAGATGATGCGTGATTTCACCTGCAGACCCGTACGGATGTCATCATGACACACGTTATTTCTATGGGACCTTTCGAGGAAACCAGAACAGAGGCAAATATGCAGAACACAAAGGCTGAACCAGCAACCTCTGGATGTCAAGGGGCTTCTCAGCACAGAGCAGAGCAAACCTCAGACTCTGGATGCCAGTAAAGGGGCACAATCCACACTTTGAGTGGAAGGCTCAGGGAGGAAGACACCACATCCGACAAGCATCACTGGCAAATTCCCATTCCTGATGCCCAGTAGGAGAAATTTAACTCCCTGCCAGGGCAAGTGAAACACTGTATCTATGCTGGGCCATTACCAGCAGGTTAGGCACTTTTGACAAAAACAAGGGACAGATACAGCCTTAAACCAGTTTCACTGAACACTCAGAGACTGGAAATGTAGTTTCCATCTCAAGGAGCACGGGGAGCAGGAGAGCAGCAGAGAAGGAGCAAAGTGACCCTGCAGCTCTAATCCATCCCTGCAGCTACAAACACCAAGATCTGCCTGTGCCAGACCTGAGAATGGACACAAGTCTGTGCTGGCACACGGAGGGGATGAGAGAGGGGACAGCAGAGTCTGTTCATGCATCAGGGAATGGTGGAAGGAGGAAAGAAAGGACCCCACAAATCCATACCCTGAGGCAGAGACTTGGATCTGTTGTCTCTCCCCAGGGCAGGGCTGATAACCAGAGCTGTGGAGTGGCTCCATGGGCAGCCTGGACCCTTCGCTGAGCCCCTTTGCTCCCCAGGCTTCAGAGCAGCTACACATGGGTCGAGGACGGTTCAGGCATCCAGCTACCCAGACACACTCAGATTTAGGTTTCCTCTCTTCCCCAGTTACTATGGAAACTAGCAGATATAAGTAACTAATGAGATCTTTTGCTTAAAACCCCTCATTCCCTGTCTCCTCCTCCCACCCATACTCCTCCTCTACACAACAAACTCATCCAGACCAGGGAAACAGGCAATGCAGAGCAGTCCCCTCACAGAAAGTGTGTCTGGGAGAGACATCACCCAGCAGGGATGAAGCTTAAATTCCCATCTCCTCATTCCCCAGAGTGAGAGCAGCCTCCAGGGCTTTGTGAAGGCTCAGTGTCCAGCACAGGCACCGGCTCAGAGGACACATCCTTGTCGGAGAGTTGAAAATCCTGAAGGTGGAACTACTGGCAAGGGCTTTCTCCTGCCATCGTTACATCGGCCACAGCAGTCTCCCCTCCACTGGGGGATGCTGTCGGAGCAAAGGCATTCCCTGGGGACCAGGGGTGCAGGACTGGAAGCACCGCTGCAAGGGAGAAGCTGTAATTTTGGCAGCTGTGAGGCTGCTACCCCATCCCACAGTGTGACGGCAGAGGAGGGGAGCTGTGCTTCGGGAGCACAGTGGGTGAGATGGGGCTGCAGGGCAGCAGCTCTTATGCCAAAGCCCTGGTGTGATGGCTCCTCTTGCAATTTAAACATCCACAGCCTCTGCTGAGGGGCAGATTTCCAAGGAGGAACATGCTTGTGAGGGGATACAAGGAAGGAAAGTGAGGCAGGGCAATTCCTACAAAAGCCTGTTTTCTGCTTCCCTATCTGACCTCAGTTACCCTCTGAAGAGAGCAAAAAGCCCAACCAAAACATACCCTGCCTCAGTCAGACACCCCCAGCGAGGTGAGCAGGCTGGAGCTGATGCCTGGCTTGCCCAACTCCTCCTGTCCCCTCTCTCAGCACCAATTCGGGGACTGGCCAGAGCTGACCCCCTCTCCCCACAGGTAGCATCTCCCGTCCCTCCTGAGCTCTGGAGTATCAGGAATTTGGATTTTGGAGATCATCAGAGTTGCTAAGCAACAGTGCCAGGCTGTGCCTGGCTGAAGGCAGGACCGCTAATGCCATGTGACAGCACAGCCTTTAAAAAAAACACACAACCTAATAAACCCAGGCAGATATTGCTGGGAGCAGAGAGCTGAGCCCGGCTCTGCACAGCCAGAGCACAGCACCCACCAGAGCCCCAGCGAGGCAGGAGGAGGGCTGAGCGACTCTGGGGCTGGTGACTCTGCAAACCAGAGCACATGAGTCCTTTGGCAAGACGCAGAGTCCACACCTGACCTTGCGCAGCAACTTCCCGCAGGGCTTTTTCTTTTGGCTCGGGGATTGTTCTCACAACCTTCTTGAAGTAAAATGTAAGGACACAGGGAGATTTGCCCAACACCAGGGGCCAGGGAAGCTTCTAACGTCAGCCCATCTTTCAGGGTTGGGTTTTTGGGTTTGTTTCTTTTCCCTTCTAAACAGAATTCTGTACCTCAGATCCACAATTAAATAATGCACATGGAAACACAGGCACACAGGGAGGAACAGCTGGACAACGTCTCCTCCCTTGCACTGAACTGATCCAATGCTTTCTGTCAGCACTTTCCTTATGGGTAAAGCCAAGGACATGCTTAAATATTCTACCCATCAGCTTAAGAACTTCACTTCAGAACTCCAACAGCCAAGATGACCAACTGGCAACCACAGGGGTTTTCATGAAGGACATGCACAATTCAGAGTAAACATCAACAATCACCTTTTCTGAACTTGGTGGCACTCTGCAACAAGCACTGGATATCAGAAAGGAAAATTTAACGACTATTTTTTATGCTGTGGTAGCTGAGAACATCCCCACATCGTTTCCAGCACCACCTGAATGGTTCTGAGCATCCAGCCAAGAGCTGCATTCAAATACCAAATGCACACTCTGATGCAGTGGGGAGGCACTCGGGGCAATATGATGACAGTACATTTATTTTCAAGACATGTAATATGCACTAGTGCTGTAATTTATTAAACTATCAGGTACAAGATTTGCACATACAGAAAAAAACCTAATATATACCAGGGAAGCTTATGTATGATTGTCCCCCAGGTTGTTTCATCAAAAAAAATCCAATTTCTTTTTGTTCTGGCATTAGCAAATTACTTGAGGGAGAAAAACAAAGTGACCACTGCATACCAATAAAGGCACAGTCAACTCCAAACACAAAAGCTGCTGTTTCACCAAACTGTGGACAAGCAATAAGCAAGTAAAACCAAAATTCTCAGACCTGCTGAACAGCACAGCAACTAATTGCCTCCCATTCAATGGCACTCAGTCTTCATGTGCAAGTCAGCTAGTCCTCTTTTACTCTGTGGGTTTGGGTAAGCAGAATTTAAAACAAAAAAGAAAAACATTTAGCTAATCTGATTTGCACATCCTAACGCAGTGATCCTTTAAAATATAGTCAAACTTAGCACACTGAAAAAACAGTGTAACAACTCAAACTGAGCTTTAGTGCACACTCAGTTACAAGGGAAACCTCAGATGGTCTAAGTTACACCAAAAGCACCCCGATTATTAGAGCTGTAACAGACCAGGAATCTATTTTCATGCACTAGATTCTTGAATGTTCATTAAACCCCCCCAGATCAATTAATTTAGTGCTGGATTCATAAGAGATGAGAATGCTGGGCTGTAACCATGACCTTGTGTTTTCATTATTTCTGAATAAAGTTTTCTCCACGGAATTATCCCAACCTCTTCCTAAGAGGCAGCTGCACAAAACAGCTCTAATGAATTTCAGATGTGCAGTGCATCCTAAGAACACCCTGGTCCCATGATACAGCTCCAGACTGGCTCCTCCGTGGCCATATGGCCCTCAGGAACAGCCTCAGGCCAGCACCAGCTCCCACCTCTGGGAATCCAACCTCCAAACCCAGAATTAAGCACTCATCTCTCACTGAGTCACTGGGAACAGTGGGAATACCTTCAAAGGCCCAGGATTTGCTTTTTTTTGGAAATTAAGATGCTGGAGACAGGGATTAGAGCAGCCAGCTCTGACCACCTAAGGATACCTGCTCCTCATCCCACAGCCTGGACCTTATCCTTGGCTTCAGCTTGCTGTGCTGTGGGCTTCCTGCAGCAGCCAAGATTTTCTGGTTGTCCTGTGCACTGTTTTGGAGTGAGCTGCCAGGGACAGCAGCTTTTTTTTTGGTGCCATCCCTGTTGCAAGCCATCAAAGCTCAAATCAATCCTATTTGGCTTGCCTTGTGGGCACAGGCTGGATCTTTTACCTACGAAGGCCTGGGAGCACAGACTCCCACAGAAACACCTCCACTGACTGACTGTGTTTATCTCCTTTTTGTTTGAAGGAAGAAAAGCAATAACCTGAGGAAAAGTCTGCAGTTTGCACAGGAGCTGCTGTAAAGTGACTGTTGCATGGTGACAGACACCCCTGGATGTACAAGAAACGCACAAGCTGCTTTTCTGACAGATAAAACCCCAGCCCCTCACAAATCCCTGTTCCAAGCCTATCTCACTTTGGTTTAGAGAGAAAGAAATTAAAATTTCAGTTTCTTCACTGAAGAATAGCAGCACTCCCTGGTTAGCTCCTGTGTGTCCACACAGAACTTCAGCTCCACTTCTCACACGGTGCAGAAGCAGCACAGATGGGAACACTCACAGCATTGAAGGCTGTTTGCAGCTGGGAGAAGGAAAGATAAGTACCAAGGGTGCAGGGACCACACTCCTGATCAGCCTCTGCCCAGCAGCCCAGCTTGGCACCCTCTGCTCCATCCAAATCTTGCTGCAGCCACAGCTCCAAGTGGCTGGTGGAGCTGCCTCAGGGCACATCAGCTGGGAGCAGAGGTATTTTTAGCTCACAGCTGAATTCACGTCACCGGGCTGGAATCGGTGAGACCGAAGCATGAATGGCACGGTGCGTCCCTCAGCACTCGCCACCGAGTGGGTGGGCCCACATTAGGCATGAATTAGAGATCCTGGGCATGAATTAGTGTTCTGAGCAGATGTGAGGAGGGATAACGACTCACACCTCTGCGGAGCCAGTGGTGCTCACGAGCTTTTCGCTGTGCTGAAGGACTGCACAAACCCAGCATCTCCTCAGGTTTGGAGAGAAGCTGCTGAAATCTGCAGAGAGTTCTGTGCAGCTCTGCCACATGACCATTGTGAACCTTAATCTGTGCAGTGACATGAGCTGCATGCGGTGGTGTGTCATGAGTGAGCAACAGAATAACCGATAGCCCAAATCGAGAGCTTAACTCAGGTTAGACATCTCTCCTAGGAGAGTCTTTGGAACCAGTCTTTCCTTCACAGGGATCAAGTTCCTAAAGGTTTATACCCAGAGCTGCTCTTCTTGGAAGAAAGGAGGTGTCTTTTCTACTATTTTCACTGGATTTAAACGATCAAGACTGTGAGTCTTGGAACATTATCACTCAACTGTGGCAGGTAGTCAGACACACGCTTGCTCTGGAGTAAACTAGTAGCAAGATGCATTCAACTGCTGTCAGAGCTCATCCAGATTACTCTGCCTTTGCCACAGTGTGCAGCAGCTTGCCATGCTGTGAGAAGCCTCAATCCCCGAGGCTGTTGGAAACCCAGCACTCCATGGGTTTTGGGCTCTGGCTGATCCTTGTACAGGCAAGGCTTGATGCTCTTAGGATGGTCTAAACTAGAGGAGGGTATTGCTCAGATGACATCAAGGTCAGCAGACTGAGTCTGTGTAGATAAAATCCAAGGGACTAAGACAAGCACACAAGATTTCCCTGGTTTTCAAACCTCCTGCAAGCTACTGGCCTGCTCCACACCCCAGCCCAGGTGGTCAAGGAAGGGAACGGCCGGTGGAGTTGCAAGAGGGAGGAGGTGTCGGCAGCGGAAACCCAGAAACAGAACCTTCAGCGGATGGAAGGGTTTGAAATCTGTTTATGAGACATGACCCACTTTCTGCCGTACACAAGCCAGAGAGGCTGGCAGATCCCGTACACCCCCGAGCATCCCGAGTGACGGATCGCACTCAGGAGAGGCACTGCGGCCAAGGCTCTTCCCGCCCGAGCCTGGCAATGGCTGCAGATCCCACTGCAGAGAAACCACCCGGCGTTCCCGTCCTCTCCCTGCAAGCTGGGAACATGTTCTGCTCTGAGTATCCCCAGTTAAGGCAGGCCTGGACTGGCAAACCCTCCTGGAACGGGGAGCGTTCTGTCACTCCACATTTTATAACATTTTCTTCCGGAGGCAGGAAGGGGACAGGCCAGGCTGCAGGATCACCAGGGCTCCTCTCAACCCACATCCTCTGCTAGCCAGCACTCCAACACCAAACACAAGAAGCTTCCAGCGTTTCTGATTGGAAATGAAGAGCCCTGGATGCAGTCAGGACATGGCCAGGGCAGAAGGCACCACCAGCAGCAGCTCTGCAGTGCAGGGGGAGAGGTGATGCCAAGCTCGGCCGGGAGCGGAGGGAGAGCTGGGGGAGGCACTGAGGTTGTTCTCATTTGAAACCTCACAGTGAAATCAAGTCATAAGGTCCAACAGCTGCTATTTTTTTCCTCCTCTTCCGTGCTCCATCTTTTATATTCCAAAATAGTAATAATTATGAGTACAAAGAGACCCATGGTTTCTGTCTGCAACTGAAGCACGAGGGTGTTCAATTGTGTAATAGCAGGCATGAGAGAACAAAAAGGTTACAGGGTTGGTAATCAATAGGGACACTTCTTTCATCTGTGAAACACAGCAGCTTATGGTAGAATCACTTGGCTCCTGTCCAGAACCTTTTGAACAGGAGCAAAGCTGCTACACTGGCCCCATTCCACTCTTCTACACTCCATCATCCTTCAGCAGTAGTAAGGTCATACGTACAAGTAGGATGCTCACAGAGTCAACCAGATGGCTAAACAGACTGAACAGGACCAAATTTGATCAAAATGCATCAGTATCTCAGCTAACAACAGCAGACCACAGCTCTTCTCACATGGCCTGTCCTCCACAGACATCACAGCACCTTATAGTGTACGTAGGGTTACTCTTTCACAACAGAAAGAAGAAAGGAACTGCCAAAAGGTGAAGTGACTGGCCCAGGATGATGCAGTAGGTTAAAGTCAGGGCTGGAACACCTTGTGCAAAACTCAGGGTTTTGGGGACAGGGTTGCTGAACAGCCCCAGCACCATATTCAGCTCTATTTAAAGAGCAGCTTTGCAGGGAAGCAAAGCACAAAAGAGAAAACAAGAATACACGGCCCAGAATGAAAGGAAGAAACAGATCGGTAAAATCAAAGACCTGGGATTTTAGATGTTCTTTTATGAGGACCCAGCTAAAGTTTCTCACTGAAATAAGCCCTGGGATCCCAGGCTGCTCTGTTCATAAGCCAAGGCTGTTCTGTTCAGAAGTACAGCAGTCATCTATTCATTAACCATAAGGTTATTTTAACAAGGTGATATTAATGAGGTGATGTTTAGTGGCCATACATCAAAAGTGCTCTCAGCACGGGAGAATTAAGCTACTCACCAGCATTCAGGTGACAGTCTTTAATCTGGAACTGAAGCTCATTTTCATTTGGAATATCCTTCCATGTTGCAAGGAAGACCTGCCGCTCTAGAAACGAGAACGATGATCAGCACTGTGGGATCCTCAAAGGGCCACAGCATTAATTAATGCACCACAGAATGTTTCAAGGCAGACACACAAAAGAGCTTGTGGCCACTTCCTGCCCTGCTGTGGACAGATCCAGGATTTGCTCCTATAACAAGCTCAGTCTCGCTGTAAAAGCAGCAAAGCCTTGATGGATTTTGGCCCCCCAAAAAACAGAGACAGTCTTCAACATATGAGCTGTTTACAAGCCAAGAACAGGCAAGATTAGACAAGAACGAGCAAGATCCACACATTTAGGATTACATTAGTGAAAGCTGCTTTCCAAGCAGCTTCACAGCCAATTCAAACAACAATTCAATAAAGGAATATAAAAATTACAGTGAAAGTGGTATGGGGGCAAATCCTAGGCCCACTTGAATGAATCAAACCCTCAAAAAAAACCAAACCCCAACCCAAACCACAACAACCCAAACCAATACCCAAAAAATCCACCTCAAAGAAAACAGATCTGACCCTTGCCTGGAAGAGAGAATCAGAGCAGAGGACTTAGGTTCTGGCAGCTATTGGAATTGGAGGACAACAAGGGCAGGCTACCACAGCAGATGAATTCAGGCTGAGAGATGTATTGGCACGAAGGTCATTGCCAAGCACACACAAATCTCAGTCATGAGACAACTGAACCCAGCTGGGCACTGCCAGCACAGTCTGTCTTGGAGGAGCCTGACCACAGGCCTAAAAGCACTCACCCATTTTGCCATCCTCTACAAAGAGCACGTTGAGAGGAATTAGGCAGCTGAAGTAAAAGACATCGATGTTGTTTTTCACAGCCACCTGTTAGAGAAGAAACAGGGAGGTTAAAGAGTCTCCATCAGCTGGAAATCCAAAGGGATCACAAGATTTCACACAGGCTCATCACCCTGGAATGCTCTCTCTGAGCATTGGCCATCTCCAAATGTGAGACTCCCTGGAGAGATGTTACTGAGCTTCTGGGTAGTTTCAGACAAGGACCAGTCCCAACCCTCTGCACTCACTCCATTTTCCCTAAAAGCTGCCCAATCTTCTCCTGTGAGCCTTTCACCATGGCTACTTTAGAGCCAATTGCACTGATGGACTCACAGCAGCATCCTTGCTCTTTCCTGCTCTTGTCCAGCCTCTCCCTCTCCTCATTCCTTACACCTCCGAGGTACATCCCTGCCTCTTGGCTGCACACAGCTACTATTGAGTCTGTCATATTGGACATCAGCTTGTTCATCACCCCGCTTTGCCATCTCACTCCTGTTATTCCCCAGCTCCAAAACCCCATGTATTCTTTATCTGCACCTTCATTTCCTTATTTTTCACCTCCTTGATTAGCCCTGTCTCAGTCCAGACACTTTCTCGAGAGTCTCAAGTGGGTCCATTGCCTGCATCTTCCTTGCAGCATCTCCCAAGCCTCCTGCCTATACCTTAGTGAAAGCTATATAGGGTGTTGATTCCTGGAAGAAAACCCTGCCACAGATCCATCAGGGCAGGTTAACAAAAGATCACTTCACAAAAGACTTAATTCTCAGTGTCATTAAACTCTGCCAGCCAGGGAGATGCACTGGTTTGCCTTTATCACACACACTTGCCATGTTACCCACTAATCTCTGCTAACAGAGAGCAACCTCGCCTTCAGTTCTCCCCATGCTGAGAGCTGAGGGTACAAGCAGGAGCAAACTGGAGGTCTGAGAAGCGCACTGTCATAATGTAGCACAGAAAAAGGCAGCTCTGGGCTTTATTTCCATGCCTCTCACGCTCTCCCCACGTCAGCCCGCACAGCGATAGCCTGTCAGGGGAGCACAGCTCAGCACACACCTGCCATTGCTTCCAATGAAGGAATCTAAAGCCCGTAAGAAAGACCCAGAATTGAGGCCGTGTGGGGAATTTCGGGTGCCACTTGAGCTCCTCTTTCCTTTAAAAAAAAACCCACAAGGAGTTCTCTGACTTGCCACCCAGCTGAAACACAAACCAGACCATGCTAAAAGCTGAGCCAAAGGGATAAGTTTGGCTGCTACAAAGATTTCTGCCA
The DNA here is from genome assembly GCA_013396775.1 of Cephalopterus ornatus. Lineage (NCBI taxonomy): Eukaryota > Metazoa > Chordata > Aves > Passeriformes > Cotingidae > Cephalopterus > Cephalopterus ornatus. Next base: position 73,909 of record VZRE01012472.1, read on the forward strand.
AGACAAACTCCATTGACAATAGTTACAATATACTGGTGTCCTGCTGAGAAAATCTATTGTCACATAGTGGCAAGTTTAGAAAGACACCCCGAAATGTTGGTAAAAGCCAGCTGTAGATAAACAAGGGAGGGAAATAAACCAGAGAATTCAAACACGAGACAGCTGATTAGACATGCACGCAAGCCAGAGGACAAGCAAAAGGAGATCAAGCACCCAAACAAACTCTTTTGGCAATTGGGAAGGTCCTAGAAGTGCAAAGAACTGCAGAAAGGAAGATGTGACAGTCTGTGGTGTTTCTACTTCCAGCCATCAGTACAGGTAACAGCTTAAATTTAATTCCCACAGTGCAAACCAGCTTAAGAAGGGATTAGTTTAAAGCCCACTAAAACCACGTAAATGATGGTGCAACCGAGAAAAAAACCTGGCAGTGGTCCTCTGTAACAGGGAGCTGCTACGTGCTTCCATTGCTGGCATCACGCTCACGAGTTGGAGCATTCAGTGTTTGAGCTGGAGGCACCAAAGTCAGGGGGGTAAAAAGCAGATCTGTGGGTGGACTTCAGTGATTCACCTCTGCAAAATGTGACTGAACACATTGGGTGAGTAGCCAAAAACACACCTCCAAGTCTGGGAGGGGAGAGCTGGGGGAAGGACAGCAGTGTAGCAATTCCAGATGCTCTGCTCGGATATAAGTCATGGAGATGAGCCAGAAGAAGGAAAATTTAGGCTAAAACGTCGTGGAAACTGATAGTGAGAATTATTAAGCAGCACAAAATTCCTCTGAGGAAGAGAGAAGCTCCAGTGCTTGGACTACCTAAAATCAGCCTTGACAATGCTCTCAATAAGAGGAAGTGTAGAAAAACAACAAAGCAGAGCAGGGACTACACTGCGTGACCCAAGATCTTTTCCAGCTCTGATTTAGTGATTAATTGCCTTGCCTTAGAACAACAGAGATTACTTAGCTTTTGTAGCTAATTGTTGTTGCCATACAACAGCAGTTTCTTACAAGAGGGGCTGGAAAGCAGAGCCTTCTCTCCAGTCACGGTTTGAGAGGCACACTCCAAATTAATATGCCAACCCTGTCCCTGCAGTTATAAGGATGCTATAAAAAGGTATCTGCTGACCTGCTTCTCAACTCTGCAGAAACATACTGAGTAAGCTGCTTTGGCTATACTCTGGAGAGCTACCCAATTAAGATGCTCTGAAGTGCAATTTCTTCCCAGTAAAGAAAAATCAAGCCACGTGCCAGCCTTCCTCCCAAACTGCATCACTGGGTTCAGTAATGACATCACATGTCACCTTGCAAGTATCTGTAATGATGCAGAAACCAGATGTTACAAATCACTTTTGCAAACAGGAAAGGAAAAGGCTACGGTCTCCTTAAACATACGGCACCAGGACAAGGGTAGTGAGCTTTTCAAGATAAGCTTCCATCGTTCAACACCCCATACTTCCCCCAAAAAGCCAGTTAGCACTGTGGCCCACAAAATCTGGTCCATGAAAAGGCACCTGCAGATACCTGGATGGGGAAACTTGCACCAAAGAAATGCTAACCAGTCGCTAACAGCTTTCCACAGTCATGCTTTGCTCCATATCAGGAGCATCCAGTGTCATCTGACAGGCTACAAAAGCAACCACGGGCAGAAAGCAGATACACAGGAGTGTCTGCAAGAAACTGAGCAGCTAACAGCAACTTGCCAAAAAAATCCAGTGCTCCTCAGGTAGAAACATTGTCCTGAGGCAGCCAACAACATCTGAAGTGATACCAGTAGCTGAGAAGTCTCTCCAGGTTCGACATGCTCGAAAGGAACCTCTACTTGCATTCCATAAATCCTGCAGTCCACACCAACTTTCCTCATGGGTCTGCAGCTTTAACCTGCTGACCTGGACATGAACTATTAAATCTCTAGCTGGACCTTCAGCCTCAGACATTTCAGAGCTGAAACAGAAGCATTTTTAATAAAAATGGCTTTCTATCAGCAACCTTTTCGACAGGAAAAAAAAATATTAGTACCTTGTGAACTTAGTCAAGCAGCCTACAAAGCTCTGAGGGATAGAAGTCAAAAGGTGACAGTTTTGTGTGATGCTTCACTGATGAAAAGGTGTGAGACCACTAAAAATTGGCACAGGGTTTGAAATCATTTACGTCTAGTTCGTGATCCGACTAGAGGAAGCAGCACCTCTAGAAATAACCCCTGGAACATATTTGCTCACCTTGTAGCATGAGCACCCTTCTGGTGACCTTCCCTGAAGTGCAACTCTCTGAGAGCCAACACATGGTATTTTGGGGAAGAGGTACCTCATAAGAACAAGGTTAAGCTATCTTATTGAATAGTGTAGGTTTCTCATGCTGTAAATCCCAGACTTGAGCATAAGAACTGACTTTCAAAGTCAAGCCTGAAAGCAACACAGATGCTTTCCATCAGCAGCAAGTACACAACATACCCACTTGGAATCCCATTAGCACCTACACTAAATTAAGGATTTACTTCAAGTTGGGTTTTGCTTTAGAGCCTGGTAACAGCTAAACTGTCAAGGCGAGAAGAACTCTCCACTGCGGAGTCTTTTTTACCTCTGCCAGCACAAGGTCACGGTTTGTTCTGTGACAGTCTGCTGCTCTGCCTGTCACATGCCCCCAGGGAAATGCTGCTCCTTCCTTTCATTTCGTGTGACAGGTAGGGTTCTTGGGATCCTACGGGTGTTTGCAGCTGCTGCCAGGCGGATGCTCTGCCTCCAGGCAGGAGCCTGGAGCTGGGCACAGGCAGCACGGCTGGGTTACCTCAATGGTCAGGGAACACAGACATACTGGGAGGGTTACACTCTCGTGTGCCTTCCTGTACTTGGAGTTCAAAATGCACGTTTTATCAAATATGCTGCACCATGTGGCAGACCTGCCCTTAACCAGCAAACCAACAGCTTTCTCAGCCGAGTTCAGAACTGGCCGCAGACGCCAAGCTGTGATCCAAGTCCTTAATTCAGGGAGTTCCCAGGAGGATTCTTGGCTGAAGAAAGACTCTCACGAGTACAGATTGTTAAAGAATAACCTAGGCAACAAACCCAACAAAGCGCCTTCGCCCTCTAGCCACCCAAGGCTGTGTGGTGGTTGGTCAGTGATTTTGACACAGCTCACACCTGGGCAGATATGGTGTTGTTTATCAAGCAGGCTCTGGAGGGTGAACATCTGCTGGCTGGATTTGAGGCTCACACCGATTCTCAGCCTTGTTTTCATGGAGAGCTGAACGTGTGAAATCTGTTTCCAAGTACTGAGTGCTCTGTTTGTGCCCTGAGATACATTAACAGCTCTGATGAATGAGAGCTCCAGCGGTTCTGCACTGTGAGGAGGAGCACAGGCGATGAGTTACAGCAGAGCTGGGTGTGGAAGGAGAAACATGATTTAGTGCATGAGCAAGGTCGGTATTTTCCTCAATGAAGAAGCTGCACTTTCCTCTGCCTTTACAAAAACACTTTGCCAAACTCATTGCAAGAAACCAAAGCATTCTGCACCTCAGGCTGCTCAGCAGCAAGGGAGAGGTTTGTGTTTCAAAGTGCCACTTTCCAGGGAGAAATGCAGCTCTTGGATCCTTCCCTTTCCGTACTCATCAGATCATTTTGCAAAACTGAAGCCATGCTGCTTTCAGTTGCATGCTCAGTAGGTGCAACAAACAGGGCTGGCAGCTGACAGCAGGTAACGCTGGGGAATGGGACACACTGATGGGGAAGTCTGAATGTGAGTCCCAAGGGTGGCTCCAGCCTCAGGCAGCCCTGCTACTGCTCCAGGAGTCCCAGCAGCTTGTTTGCAATTGTATTGTCTCCTGCAAGGGGTTGTCATCCCACAGAAGAGATTACCATATCTGTGCAATGACAGGCCAGGCCTGAGCTCTGAAACTCTTGCAGCAGGTCAGCTCCACTTCACCCATTTTCAGGGTTGGGGGGGAGCAATTCTCGTGCCCCCAGACGGGCATTCCAATTTCACAGCACTTCCTAGATGTTTGTTAGGAACAGTGGTTCGCTTTAGCACAGAAAGGCTCTCAAACCCAGTAATTTTCTGATTCCGAATTTGACTCAAAATATACGAAAAGAGTTAATATTCGTCATCAGTGCAAATCCCTATTTCAAAAAACAATTTCCTCTTTGAGAGATGAAAGTCTCAAACACATGGTGGCAAATACACCTCACTCAGCCCACCTCTTCCATCAGGTATGACCCTAACAGCCCACACATCACCAGAGGGGTATGACCGCTTCGATTGTGAAAAGGCAACTACAGGAGCCAGATAAGCCTGTACAAACTACCAGAGTCATCTCCATGGCTGGCAAACACTCATGAAGCTCAACGCAGCCTCTCAAGAACCTTTGGGCAAGAGTTTGTTATCATTTACAAATGCCATGCTCTGCAGAGGCAGCTCTGGGCAGGGGAACACAGCACCCATGAGTGCCAAGGTTGCCTCCAAAATGCTGACAAGGCACTGCAAGACTGTCCCCTGGCAGAAGTTAGCAGCACACAAACAACTAAATCAGATTTTCCTCAGCAACAGGCACACTCCAAAGGCACCTGACAGCAGCTTTTTAATCTGTAAGAAGTGAAAGAGATGAACCAGAGAGCAGGGATTGGAGTTTGTTCAGCCCCGCAGTGCTGGCTCCAGTCTAACTCTGGCTTTACCCTTTGAATAAATCTCTGCTTGACTGGGGGTTAAATCTGAGTCAACAGGTCAACAAAATTATCATTGCTAATTTGGGATGTGAGGGAGAAACCTGGCATTGAGGTTCACAAGATGCAAGGTCACTGGCAAACAGAAGACTCAATTGTATTTTACCTAAGTGAGCCTCTGAAAATATTTCAGTCTTCCCCATCTTCTTGCAAAAATGGCTTTTTTGTTACCCTGTCAAATATTTTAGTTTCTTTCCATGATTACAAATGTTAAGATTAAATGAGCTGTATCAGGTGAAAGATTAGAAATGGTAATAAAAATAACCTGAACAAAACCTGAATTCATTACTTCTTTAACAGTTGCCTAAGGAATGTACAACTAGTCTTTGAAGTTTCTAATTAACATGACAAAAAGTTGAAAGCTATCAGTTTGGTTACTTCAGGACTTATTTTTCTTGTTACTACAACAAAAAAACCCCCATCAGAATAGGAGATGAACATAAGGTCCTCAGGTTCAAATCAGCCCTGCATCTGCTCCAATGTTCCCCAGCTCAGAAAAAACACATTAAGCAAATTCAACTTGATGAGTGTTTTGGTTCTTCAATGAATACAGGAACATTTGTATTCTCTACTCCTATATTATGCTATAAATTGTTCCCTAAGTAGGTCACCAAAACGATTTCTGAATGTTTCAAGACAAATCCTTTCTACATGAACTCACAAAACGAAACCAGAGCCTTGGCTGTCAGGGCAGTGACAGATCTCCATCAAACCCACTGCTGTCAAAAAAGTAAGGGGAGTGCTCTTTTTAACTTGGCATCTGCTATTGTGATTCAACTCTTTGCAGAGAAATATACTATTACTCCATATGGCAGCTTCCCCAATTGTAAAAGGGCAGCCAACTTGTGTGGCAATGAGAGCTTTAGCAAATTAGCAACTGAGTCTGGCACTAATGAATGCTCCACTGTCTCAATAGAAGGTGGCTGGAGGTTTCCTCACATGTTTTCTCTTTGCTTTGTTCTAGCAGAAGATGCTACAAGAAACAAACCGTGTTCCCATTTCTTCAGAGATTTAATAACCCAAATACTTCACTTCCTTGCTGATCAAAGGAAGCAGCAACTTGAGGCTGCCTTGTTGAGAGAGTCCCTGGTGTTACGGAGGCTGATGGGGACTGTCACCTCCTAGAGACTTCCAAATTTCCTTTGGAGCAGGAGGCAGATTTTACCACAGCTGACCCCAAACACAGTGAGGGAACCTCATCCTCATGACCTGGACACTGAGGGAGTCCAGCTTTTCCCGAGGCTGGAAGAGCCCTCTGTGGAAGACACGCCATGTAATTCATTCACTGTCTGTGTGCTCCCCCATCGCATGACTGCGCTCCGTGTAGGACTGCTCGTTTGAGTGCCAGGGAAGCTATTTCAAGCTGTTTGCCCAAAGACTCATCAATAAGTCATAAGCCCCAGAATGGAAGTCAAAAGAAGGGAAAAAAACAGTTGCTCAGGCAGAATAAATAGTAACTTCCATTGCATTCTCTTAATCTAAAAAGAGAATGAGCTGCTTCAAAATATTCCCCTTTATGGGCTGCTACGCTACAGGAACCCAATCCAGTTCCATCTCCTGGAGACTTGAGGTGAGTGAGATGTGCTACAGTGCCAAGTTAACTGCATCTTTGGGATACTGGGAAAATCATCCTGGAGGACCCAGCTTGCCCAGAGCAGAGGCACGAGCTGCTGAACTCCGCTCCATAGAGTGGCTGCACATGGCAGCAGAGGGGAAGAGCCTCCTTCCAGGGAGAGCTGTCTGCCTGATGACTTCCAGCCCACTGCCCCCGAGGCATGCCAGGATTGATGGAGACAGTCTGGTCCAAAGCAGAGGGGGAACATCTCCCTGGATCTGTCCTGTCTCTATCAGATTGACAGCCCAATCTGATAAAGAGCCTCCTCTAGGGAATGCTGTCCCCGCCATGCACCAACTCCCTCATTAATGAAACATCAGCTGCTTACGTCATTTCTCCTCTGCCTTTCCTGGAACACATCATTTGCCTTGGATTAAGCTATCTGGGGCAGAGATGTGCCAATGCCTTTGTAAAGCACCCTGGAACTTAAGAGCACTAGAGAAATATTAATCACTCAGCAGTTGCCATCTTTTCTGCAATTCCTTTAATTGCCTCAATTCTCGCTGACAGCTCTTGCTGCCTGCTCCACCACAGGCATTTTCTCTGCTCAGACCAGCTCCACTTCATAAGTCCAACCAAACCTCATGCCCAGTTTACAGAATAGTGTTACTGGTACAAAGATCTTAATCTGCACAGGTGCAAGTGGTCGGCTTGAAGTGCTTGAAAATTCACAAAAATTCACTAAGTCCCTGTTTCAGTTCTTCTGAGAGAGACTAGCAAAAAGGAAGTGGACTAAGTTTTGGGCAGACTCATGGCCCAAATCCATGAGATCTGCCTGGTTACACGTGGTATTTTATGACTAGAGTCTTACCACATCGTGTTGGACCACACAAACTGGGCGGAGCACCAGCTCATCTCCCCCCTGCCCAGAAAGACACAACCCTTACCTGGAGGTTGTTCAGAGGCTCCATTTTCATGACTGGTCCCAGAGTGTTGAGGGGCAGGGAGACATCAATACTTTGGTTTGGCATCAGAGGTGTGTGAATGGCCAGTGGGGTGCTTGGGATGACCCCAAAGCTGAGCAAGAGAAAAACAGAGGTGATGAGAGCAGCACTGCACTGCCCAACATTACTCCTCTTTTGCCAAGCACAACCTGGCTCATCTTCCCATGACTCCTGAGCTGCCTTGCTGTTACTCCAGGGAAGGAACAGAGCTCAAACAAGCAGACAGCTGAAGCAGGACAAGGCATGGGAAACTCAATCAGGATGGTCTTGCTGACAACACGCACCGTCCTGCCCAAGGACCAGCACCTGGGAACTCTCCCATGACCTTCAGCTCTATGTGCTGAGCACCAGCCTGCCCAGCAAGGATCAGCACGTGGACTCAGTCAGGCCTCCTGGCTCTCTCTTACAGAGCTGCAGAGCACTGCAGGTAGAGTCTATCACATACTCAATGGCTGTTGTATCACTGGGAGCTATGGAAGAAGGAACTGGAGCCAACACAGATTAAATAAATAGCCAGGGAGGAACATGTGGTTGGTAAGAGCACTGCAGAACAAATGCACCAGAGCAGCCAGTCACAAATGACAGCACCTGATACTGTCTCTGCACAGAGTCAGCCACATTTATTGGATTTTTCACTCCTTCAAAAGCCAGTAAATGCCCCATTCTTAGTTCTGCTTAGTTTCCAGCTCTAGGGAGCTGAAATAAGAACATTCTCAGCAAGGGCTTAGCCACATGATTTGCCTTCTGCAGCCATTTCACCCTGGAGGACACAAACCCTCGTGCTTTCCCTAAGACTCAGAGGGAAACCAAAGTTGTAGTTTGTTACTAAGGGGCTGTGATGTTACAGAACTCTAGAGCTTTAGCTTTATTTTTTTTTTTTTCAATGCTTTATCCCAAGACTGCAGTGAATGCAATTAGTAGCAGCAGGAGAAGGGGGGGGAAGAGCAATAAAAACTTCCCAATCACAAACCTCAGTATTTAAAACTAAAGAACCAGCCCTCAGCAGCTCTTTCCAATGCACCAGCCACAGTGAAAAGCAGTGACAGGAGAACAGCATTTGTAAAAGAGTAAATAGTAGTAGATTGTATACGGAGCTTGTACTGCAAGGGGAAAAACTGCTGGTTTACTGTACAGTATTTAAACTTCTTACATCCTTGAAGCCACGTAGGTATGGCTACAACATAGCTTGATGTATGGGTGAAAATCACAAACAAAATGCCTCTTTTTTCTAGGCCAATTTACAAGAAACATTTGCATATAGCAGCTTAGCAAAACTCTCCAGAAAATATCACAGTCCGGGGAGAACATTTACTAAGACTTACTTAGCATAATGTCTTTTCTAAGTAAATCTTATTCGTCCCAAGAAATCCTAAATTTGCAAGGCTAAAAGAGATATTAAAGAGGTGGTTTCAGTGGATTTTTACTAGAGAACACCCTTTTGCAGTGAAGTGATATTAAAAAATAGGGAGGACATTTCAGTCATAAGATGCCCTTTGCAGTCTTGATAAGAACTAGCCTGGCCCTTGCTCAAGATAACATAAAACCACAGGATAAGCTCTTACTGGAAAGGGTATTTGTGGGAAGACTTTGTGGCTGTGTTGCCCTGTCATGTCCTTTGGCCGAGATGGGTTTCTGAGAACAATCTGTATTCTCTAAACATTCAAGTGGCTGCTCCTTCTGACAAAACTGTTCTGCTGCCAATTACGGGGAAAACATGTGCCACAGGCCCTTAACTTGCAACTTCTTCACTGACAAGCAGCTTTATTAATGAGTACTGTACTTCCAGACAGGCTGAGGGGCAGCACAGCAATTAAGTCAGGAGGCAGAGGGTTGATACTTGTGCAGCTCATATCTTGCCTGTTTATGCTCCTGGTTTCCCTCAGGGCACTCCCTGGCTATAAAACCACTAACCTGCCTAACAACTCATGAGGGCTGCTTTAAAACTCCATGGAGATTAAATGGGGCAAATGCTGTTTCAGAGCCGGGAGAACGATGGGACCGTCTGCTGCCTGTTTCCCCTCAGATTTATCAGTCTGTATTTTCAGCCCTTTCAGCACAACTGTGGTGTGATGGAGAGTTCAGGCTGTATCATCCAAGCTATTTCCATGACTGCATTATACACCTACATTAAAAGCCCTGCCTAGATCTAGCGGTGTAGACGCGACCTCCTCTCCCAGGAGCACGCACAGTCTTTTGAAGGCAGTGTATTGATTTTGGTTTCTTACCTGTTCTTATTGAACTGAATGGCAAAGTCAGTCATGTGCTGCAAAGCCTTATTGGTGAAGTTCATCTCCATGTAGATGTGTCCCTGCCTGTGGCTGAATGTGCCCGAGATCTCCAATCCTTTAGCCTTCACTGCAGGCAACCAAACCTTGAACACAAGAGATGTCACTCAGCGTGAGCAGCCTGGCCTGGAGATAACAAACCTGTAGTTTTCCAAAAAAACCCCAGAAGTCCTGAGTTCAGAAATCCAGCTACATCAGCACATTAAGCCCACAAAGGCTAAAGAAACACTACAGGGAAGATGGGACATGGGGTGTTGTAAGGATCGAGCTCAGCAACGAGGAATAAGCTTGCTGCTCCTAATCCATATTTGTTCACAGCACTCACATAAGAAATCAATTATACTACAGCATTACTGTGCACAAGAACTTGTGTCCATCACACTAATGTGAGACTTACCGCGTCTGCTGATGGACAGGCTTCTCCAAGGGCTTGTTGGGCTATTAGAGGCAGGACAATACTGAAGTTTGAACCAAATAAAATCTATTAGCTGTTCGGGTTCTGGATTCCCAAACCACCTTTGTGGGAAAAACCCAGGCCCAAATTTGAGTGGTGCAAGATGAAGTAGTGCTTAGCTCAAAATTACTGCGTTCTTTTGTAGTTGGTCTAATATACGGCGTAATAATTGCAAGGACCAAGAGCTTTGAGTACGCTCTGCACACTCCATTTCATATTCCTCGATTTCACAGGATGACTTAAGTTTATCCATCCATGGACTATTTAATAAGAGTGCTAATTCTTGTTAATTCCCTTTCAGGCAGGAAAGGCTAACCCAGAGCTCCCTGTGGCTGCTCCACAGCCTGTTTCCAGAACCATGTTTCTGTATCTCCCGACCCCTCCTGACTAAGCCAATGCATCTGCGGTCTCTGCCGCTAACAGAGCATTTATCTGCATTACACTGCGGCATGTTCATCCCAATCACATGGTTTTATCTTCACTGTCACGTTGGATTCCTCCAAATAAACAAATCTGCTATGAAAGTAAGTTGTTGCACATTGTATCCTGCCCTGAGTTTCCTGAGGAAACTTGCTAAAAGAAGCAGGTCTGCAGGAAAGCTGCTCTGGCAAAACACGAAGTCTTGGATGTTATATAAGGCGTTCTTGAGAGTAATATTGTTACAGGCAAAATGAGGGAACTGCTAAAACACCAGAAGTCTGTAACTACTAACTAACATGGTCTCCAATATATTGTTCTTCCACCTGGGAAAAACCCAGGGCATCCTTAATGGGATGGAAGTTGAACTAAGGTGCTGAAAGCACCAGAGACTCGCAAATAAAGGGGACAAAGTGAGCGATCTCAGACTCCTTGTAGCCCAGGGTAAGGCAATATACTGAGGAGGATTGCTTTTCCTTACGTACAGACTTTGGAGCCACATATCCTCCAGGAGCCATGCCTATGCCAGAGGAGAGCTCGAAGAGGTCGTTGAGTCCGCTGCTGACCACTGCAGGGGTGGGCGAAGGGGCAAAGGTGGCTGGCACGGAGGAGGGAATGTAGGTCTGTCCCACCTGGAGGAGTCACAAAGAACAGGTGCTGATTAACATCACACTTGAACACTACTTATTAAATAAAGCATGAACTCGGGCAATATCCTAAATATTTTAAAGCCATTTGCAGCTTCCCCGCTGATTTATCAATAGTGCTAAATTATGCATTTGAATTCCAAAGCTCTTGGCAACTATATCCCTACACTCGGCTGTCATCTCAACCAAGCTTTTGCATCATTTTTTATAGCTCCAGTTATCTATTCCCGCTCTGGAGGAATCTTTCTTCTCCATCTCTCCTTCTCATAAGACAATACGCTTTGTGGATCTACCCTACGTAAACCTAGGGAAAAGAAAAAAACGCTTCAAATCTTCCCCCAACTACGTCAGTCTTCAGGAATCTGCAAGATTTTGCATATCCAGAGATAGCAAGGGAGTCATGACCGTATTGTGTACTCCCACCCAAAGCCAGAGCTCTGCATTCTCAGCACTGTGGTCCAAAAGGTTCATCACATGAAGCAGAACTAATTGTCTGTGTCTGCCAGAGGACAACCTTCCTGCAAGAAGGGCAATCCTTCCCTCTCAGGACTTAAATGAGGGCACCAAACCAGGAATATTAACCCTCAGGTGCCCAGCTCTAGATGGGACAGTCACACTCAAGCTTGACTCCCAAGTTCTCTTCTTTACTGCGAGCAGGAAGAATTATGTGCTTGAGAACAAGATTCTCCAGTCAGCAGCCCAGAAACAGGCAGAATTACTAAGACAGAACTGCTTGGTGGGTTTTTGTTGGCCCAGGAAGGCAAAGACCTGGCTTTGTAGGTCTGATCACTACAGGGAAGTATCTCCCATGCCCTGGTGTGGATGGACTGCCTGGGGGCTACAGGCATACTGTACCACCAGCTCTCCTCCGCCCTCGTGCTGAAGCCAGAAAGGAGTGTCAGATTCACAGGGAAGGAAGGAGAGAATGACTGCAGCCATAACAAGGGTCTCTGAAAAGCTCTCCCTCCAGAACTGAGTATACTTTCCTCACTGAATTACTGGGTACACAGTCCTGGGCAGAGGGACTGGAGCTTTCTACTAGGGGACATTACTTTGGCTACTCCTGCCCACTGTGTCTCCAAGTCATCTAGCACTCATTTTCCATGCTTGCTTTGAAAAAGCTGGTATGTGTTTGAAGCCAAGGGTGCTTTGGAAGCAGGCTGAAACTCTCCCATGTCCTGGCAAGCACTGTAGGCACCAGGACACTCACAAAGCACAGGCACAGTGGAGGTGGCAGCACTGACCACACGCAGTAGGAGAGCTCAGAGCACCTGATCCTGATGTCCAGGCAAAAAAAACTTCTGTGGGTTTTGGGAGGAAAAAAGCACTGAGTTCAGGCAAGCCTGTGGTGACAGTGGGTTAAGAGTTACAACAGACCAGGCTTTGTGAGTAGAGATAAGCATCCTTGGCCTTCCAGCTGCCAAAGCAGTTGCACAAGGATGAGCTACAGCCAGTGTTAACGCTGGTGCTCCAACTAAAAGCTCTGAGAAAGAAGAGCTAAGCAGATAGAGTGAACAGCTCTAGCCCTGGCTGCTCTTTGGAAAGCCCAGGTGACAGCTGGACTCAAAAGCAACATAGGTGGGGACCTGCGTGTTTCATATTTCAGTTGCATTTGCCCATTTTCCAACATCTTCAGGGATTTAAAGTATCTTCCAGCACGTAATGGGCGAGGTTACATTTAAAAAACCCTGAGCTTCGAGCAGCTCTTTTAAACTGGGGAAAAAAATGGAATGGCACTTACTGCCGGGCTTCCTCCAATGCCCCCGCCAAGGTCACTGCCAAGCTGAAAGAGAGAAGGAGAGAGAGGAGAGAAAGACCGAGATCATTTAAGCCAAGTGTCAGATGGCCGGAGCGGAGCCCAGTCGCCCGCGCTGCTCCGAGCACGGCTCGCTCGCCACACAGGACAGAACGGAAATGCAGTGCTGGGAAAGCACAGGGAACAGAGGGGCTTTTTTGTTGTGTGAGCAGAGCTACTTGGAGAAGCACCCCACGCTGCGGACAGGAGTGTTCTGCAGGTTAATAAGAGCAAAAATCCATCCCTCCTTGCGCCTGTCATCTGCACCAGAACCTCGGTGCTATTTCTTCACGTTTCATATGCATCAGTGCTTTCCCTCCAGCCCACCTCGCTGCCTGCCAGCAGGCCCCAGCAGCTCCACAAAATCCAGTGGGGTAACTGTGAAACGGCATAAAAATAAAACTGACAGGAAGCTGACTTCCTGAAAGCTTTAGTTTTCTAGGGAACAGCTAGGAACTACGGGCAAACACAAAGCATCTTGGCTGTGTTCCTCTGACATGCGGCTCTTTTCAATAACAGGGAAGAAAGAGAACGGAATATGTGCTGGCTATTGCAACAGCTCAGATAGCTGGGCTTTGTCTTCCCTTTGAAGGTGCAACCCTCCCACAGACAGAGAAAAAACAGCTTCATGATCTAATGGGCACTCCAACAGCAAAGAGACCTCTCGGTGCAGCAGGTTATTTCAATAACAATCTCTGCCAAGCTACACAGCTACAGTCTGAAGTGATGAAACAGTGACTGTCTACAACCGCACAACCCCCCACAAACACTAAATCCTCTCTGGGGGCCTTCTGCCAAACCCTCCTGTAGTCCACCTAGAAGCTCTTCTATTATGAACTCCCTTTACAAAAGCATCCATACCACTTTCTCAGTGACAAAGCCCATTTTTCAAACATCATTCTACACGCTCGAGAGATTTCAGTGATCAGGACAGGCTCCAAAGCTGGCTACAAGCACTGTTTGTGAGTACAACATCACTCCTGTGAATATTTAAAAAGCACTCAACAGATGACTGATAGCCAGGAGGGAACAACCACAGATCTGCAGTGGTTATTCACTGCAGAGACATCTCCAGGCTTATCTGTGTCCCAGGCTTTTCTGCTGAAGACCATGATAATTTTTTGCCTAGTACAGGGGTTTTTCTGGGTCACATTCAGACAAGGAACATGACCTGACAATAAGCATAGAGGATGATGCAAGTGCAGGGGTGAGGTAGGAGCCAGTCCCATTAGGAAAACTGGACTGTCAGACCAGATCATCACAGCTTACCTTGAGATGGTTTTCCTCTGCCATTTGATTAGGATTTGGGGAGTTAGTTTGCTTTATAAAAAGCATGTGACAAACTGGGTCAACAAAGGCTCTTAGATATGCTGTTCAAATAAACACTGATGTGTCAGAATACTGAATAAATGCACCATATAGCTCAAGCAGAAGCCGCCAGGAATGCCTATGCTTAGAGCCAAAACGGCTTCAACCTTTTCCCTCTGCACAAAAAACTTGGAAATTAACTTTCCTCCGGCTCCCTACCAGCCTGTTCCCTGGGAGATCTCACAGCAAATGTGTTTTATGCTGGTCAAGAGACACCATAAAGCTTCACACCTCTCTCCATCAGAGCACAGATAAAAAGGGTAAATTGCCCTGAGAAGAGCAGCAAAATTGTAAGACAGTGACTTACCAGGTGATAACCAGCCTCCATAAAACATGTAAAATTTGACAGATCCCTGTGCTACCCTGCATCCCTCTTCTATCCCCTCGCACCTCCCCTTCCCCAGTGCCCACAGGAGCCAGGTGATGCAACATCGGCCACCATAAGTAGGTGTTGGAGAAGTACAAATGACACACAGTTTGCTCTTTGTTAAGAAGCCTTAAGAGCTTTTTTTTTCCTGTGTGGAACTCAGTTTATCCCTACTTGAGGTCATAGCATAAGTTAATAGCAGGTTCCTCAACTTTTGCAACAGCCACCTCTTCATACAGCAATCCAGGCTCTTGCTGTCCAGTTTTCCTTAGCTTACTTAACAGACAACAGACAAAAGTGAGTGATTCCAAAGGCAAAAGAAGGATCAGTCAGAGACCAAAGGAAGCCAGCCAGAGGATGCAAATCCAATTAATATTGAGCTTATAAAACAAGGCTTATTACACCGTCAAGTCTCCCCCACTGAAATAGTCTGGCAGAGCCGAGTTTTGTTCTATTGACTGCTAAGCCAAGCTATGATTTAGATTAATATATCAGATCATTTACATCTTGTTACTGGCTCACTGAGGAGTAATAAATGCAACTATTACACCTCATCCCTATTCATAGTCTTGCATGCAGATGAACTTCATGCTTTACACTGACAGGCAGCGAAGTCTGGGGGAAGAGAAAGAATCCAGTTCATTTCCAGATATTATTGTATGCATGGAGGACTTCTGGTACTGTTGTCTGAAGCAGGAGAAAGACTGGTTTATCAAGCAGTAAGCATTTTACAAAGGGTATTATGGAAATTACTGAATAATTCTGCATAATCAAGCCAGATATTAACTATTCTACCATCTCCTATTACACTCATCACAAGAAGCTGCAGGATAGGAACCCAACCTCGAAGCAGCTCGTACACTGGTATCTGCATGCACTCACTGTGAGGGAGAGCAGGAATGACATATTGGGGTTCCTCAAGCTATTCACAAATCTTCCATTTTCCCTAAATGTCAGGCCTTGGGGGAAAAGTAGAATTGCTTGAGTGGAGACTCCAGCTCTCATCCCCTACAAGGAGTAGGAAAAAAACCCCCTCACTGGCTCAGAGAATTTACCATGAGCCCCTTTACATTTCCAGATTGTACCCAACATCTCTGCTTTGTGGGAGCAAAGGTCTCTTTCCAATGGCAGGAAGCTCTGACCTCCTGAAGCCCCTTTTTGCTGGTCAGAGGGCTCTGCACAGCTCAGCCTGTGCCTCTTCTGGCTCCAGTCCTCAGGCCCCAGCACTGCAGATGTGCTACAGAGCCGCAGAGCGAGCGCCGAGGAGCTGCCAGCTCCTCCAGGTCCCTGCAGGCAGAGCTGGCTCTACCTAACAGTGAAAAGAGCAGTGACAGCACATCTACTGCGGCACAAGTTAATAAAGAACTAATCAGCTCCCCATCAGATCCGGGGTGCGCTGCCCATTGCAGCAGCACACAAGCACCTCTCTCCATTTTTCTTGCCTGTCACTCTCCCATGGCACCAGTTCTTTCCTCATTCAGGGACTACAGGACTGGTTTACTCCATCCTCCTGTGAGGTGCCCAAGACCTAACTTTATTCCAAACTCAGAATGATGGAAGAGACAGTAAGAGCGAAGTGTGTGACTAAAAGGGAAGGAGGAAGACAGAGGGAACAGGAACCAATTACCCACAGAGTGTCCTCTCCCATCTGGAGTGACAGGCAGAGTGCAGAAGGAAAGAAGCAGATATTAGTCAGGCGTGAAGTGCTGCTGAAGCAATTCCCCAGGGCTGGCAGCTCTAGTTAACCATTTCCATTCATCTTATGGGTGGACAGACGCTGCCAGAAGGACAACGTGGACCTGCCTTACAGGAGATCAGGCAACAGTCCCATGGAGGAGAGGACCACAAGAACACAGCTGTCAGCCCCACTCAGGCTGAAATGCTCACTAGTGGACAAGGACTGGCATTTGATGGTCAAAGGGAACTTGCAGCACTACAAAGCCCTCATCCTAAGCCCAAAGTTGGCAGGCTTGCCTCTTGTTGAAGAGGACAAAGCCTCTGCCCAGGAGGAAGAGCTGCCAGCTCCAGGAGATGAGCAGGGGATGAACAGGGAGTCTTGGCCCCCAAAAGCACCAAGTTCTTCAAACAGGAGTTCTCTTCATTCCCTTCAAACCCATCGTGCCACAACAGCAACAAAGTAGCCACACGGGTTTAAAGAAGAGGCTGGGCTCAAGCCTGTATCAATAAAACCAGTACTAGCACCACTTCCCAAAGCACAGCAGCGCCTTTACTTGGTATGAGTTGGCTTGGACAGTGTTGCAGCTGCTCTGCAGTGGGAGAGCCTTTGCCCTGTGATTCCAGCTCCGTGGAAGCAGTTATGCTGACTTATGAAGTGCAGCAGTGCTGGAGTTACTGCATTTAGGAGGGTTTATTTGCATCTTAACAGCAGCTTGTAATGAAGTGACTCTGCTGAAGTGTTCATGTGATCCAGAGGGGTTACAATCACTTCTGCAAAATGACGTGAGGCTTTTGGAGCACCAAATAATAACAGGGAGGGTGGAGCCAGGGACAGAAGCTGCAACAACCACTGCCCAGCAACTGCTTTGCCTTGTGTCCACAGCATAGCCAGGGCTTTCAGGGCAGCTGTGCATTTCATGAACCATAGCTCACAGGTTAACAGGGGACAATTGCTGCCTCCTCACTCCCTCATACCCCAAACCAAGGGTCGGGCACCACAGCTCAAGGAGCTGGATAAGAGCCAGCACTCAGTAACACAGCAGCAAGGAACACAAGGCATTTACTTAAGAGGAATCAGGAGCTCGGGCTGACTGAGATGCCACTGATCCAGGCTAATCTTGTTAGAGACACCTGAGCTGCAGGACAGACCAGGCTGCAGGGATCTCAGTGCAGACACTGCTGTGGCTCACACAGAGGCATTTTCAGGGCCTGTTTGCTGCCTATTTTATGTGTCTGTTTTCACACCACCAAGCCAGGCTTGCAGGGCAGAAGGGCTTCTCTCCAAAGCAGGGACAGCTGTGTCCAAGGTGCTGGGGAACAAGTCCTGCTGCCAATACCAGGGTCACCGGTTTCACTCCACTTACTGCTAATGCTTCACACCTGGCTGAAAGACTTCCATCAGCAAACAAAACTGAGCACTAACCATGTTCAGTTTCCAAAGTGCAAAAAAGCAGCTCACAAAGCTCTAGCAGTCCTGTGACTGCTACAACAACGGCCTTCAATCAGACATGAATGAGTGACCCACCAAAAGAGCTCCTTTTCCATATCAGCCGTGCTCCAGCCATGGACACGTGTCCCTTGTCAGAAATCTTAACAGATGCCCTTTGAAGCTCATCAAACCAGAACAGCCCAGATGAAAGGAGTCACTCAGCTCCTTATCAGAGGCTGGAGGAGCTCTCTGGGAAAGCATCACATCCACTGCACAGATGGATGCTGGGGCTGACCTAGCACAGACACTCTCACACTATAGTTCCAGGAAAAGGTAAGGGAAATAACTTTCCTAAGATTATACACAGCACATCACTTGCAGAGCCAGGAGAGGAATCTGGCTCCCAGGTTGCTTTTGGGCTTCCACAATTACTCTGACTATATGAAACACCAGCAGAAGGGTTTCTTTATAAAACCCTGGTGAGTCCCTAATCAACCCCAACAAGCCAGGAGGTTGTCCCCTGAGGCCAGACTTCGAACTCTCCACTTGAAAGCAGTCAAGACAGGGAGGGAGTGACACCGGCAGCCCCTTTTGGATGAGGCAGGCACTCAGGGCTGCTGGAGCAGGAGTTTCTTCCCAGGCTGCTAGGTGCCTGGAGCTCAGGACACCCTGGGGGAGAGGGTGAGCTGGGGCACCCTCCATCCCACTGCAGAGCCAAGCACAGAGGTGGGACACAGCCCTGAATTGTAAGGAAGGGAACATTGGGGTCAGACCCCCTACATCCAACCTGATTACACAGAGGGGCACAGCTCCACCTGGAACATCCCAAACCAGTCCAGGTATTACAAAAAACTGCAGATAACCAGTGTTTATCAAACAGCTTTTCAACTAAGGACATAAATCAACCGGAGCAGCTGCCAGTCTTGAATCAATAATATTCTTGTAGATGAGTGGCTCAAGCATTAAATAAAACCCTTACACAACAGGCTATCCAAGCCTGCCTATTCCCACAGATTTACTGCTCTGCCCCTGGGTTTCAAGCCAGCCTCCCTGGCTCCTGGCCATGGTGCCCTGCTGCCACTAAATGCACGGGCTCAGAGGGAGCTGCAGGATGTGCTGGGCAGCACAGAGCTCTCACTCTCATGCTCAGTGGATTTTCAGAGCAAACGAACACACGGAAAAGGTTTAGAGGCAAAATGACCCCAGCTCATGTCAGCACAGGCAGACATCCTGCGAAGCACCACATCAACAGCAAACAGGAGCTGGGAGGGTGCCTGGAACCTGCATGAAGTTCAGCCACTTCAGAGCTGCCTTTGAGGGGATGAAGCATCAAACTGCACAAAGCTCTGCATCCAGCAATCTGCTGTCCCAGGAAGTTCTGTTTCTCCCACAGGAGTGGCTGGTATGACTGCTTTACACTGCTGAGATGGAGATCTCAAATAGTTCTGTAAGAGTGGGCTTAGTCACCATTTTATGGAAAAGAAAATTGAGCAGAGAAGAACTAGATCTGCCCGTGGTGGCAAACAGGGGCACAACTGGCTTTGTTCTCTAGAAAACAGCTCTCCATAGGTCCTATAGTAAGTCTGTTCCGGTTATAAGCAAATCATATCTTGTTTTTGTACTAACAGCCCTTTTTCTCTTTTTTTTTTTTTTTTTAATTGTTAACACATGCTCAGCATCTGTGCATGCATGTTACATTTAATACCAATTACAGAACTCACTATGGAGATAAAATAAGATTTACTGAATAAATAAATTAACCTCTCAAGCAGCTGGAGTCTCACTGGTCATAGGGATAAATATCTAGCAATGCTGAGCAAAATTCAAATGAACAATATAAATTTGGTGTTTATCCAGTTTTACACTACATAGTCTCTATTTAAACGCCTGGAAGAAAAAAAATAACCCCCTCCAGTTTAAGAAACTGAAATGCAGAATGACATTTGCCACGGAAGTTAAAGCTTCAGTTGGTCTTTCTGGGTTAGTCCTGTTGAGACTTTTACTGCAAGAGCATCCCTCTGAAGTCAGACACCCCCTCCAAAGAAAAGGGGGTAGAAGAGGGGATGGCACTGCATAAATGTGGCTTAATATTAGCCTAAGATTCAAATCCCAACCCTCTTGGTGAGTCATGCAGCCCAGAGACACTGCCCAGCAATTTGGCTAATACCAGGTTAGGGTTAAACCAGCTTGATGCTTGTTAAACACATGCCCACAACAATGAATAAAGATACAGATCACATTCATTCACTAATTAGGCTTATTATCATAAACTCATTTAGGTTGGAAAAGACCTCTACACTGTTATCCCATCACTGCCAAGGCCACCACTAAACCACATCCCCAAGTGCCACATCTAACAATCTATTCAATCCCTCCAGGGGTGGTGACTCCACCACTGTCCCGAGCAGCTGTGCCAGGGCTGGACAGTCCTTTCAGTGAAGACATTTTTCATAATATGCAATTTAAACCTCCCCTGGCACATCTTGAGGCTGTCTCCTCTTATCCTGTCACCTGTTATCTGGGAGAAGAGACCAACTCCCACCTACGCTCTCCTGTCAGTAAGTTGTAGAGAGTGAGAAGGTCCCCCTGAGCCTCCTCTTCTCCAGGCTGAGCCCCCCCCAGCTCCTTCAGCTGCTCCTCATCAGACCAACCCCTTCTTCCACTCTGTTGCCTTCTCTGGATGTGCTCCAGACTCTCAAAGTCTTTCTTGTTGTGAGGGGCCCAAAACTAATCCCATGATTTGAGGTGTGTCCTCATCAGTGCTCAGTGTGAGGGGACTGTCACTGCCCTGGTCCTGCCTGGCCACACCACTGCTGATACGGGCCAGGTGCCACTGGCCTTCTTGGCCACCTGGGCTCATGTTCAGCCACTGTCACCAGCACCCCCAGGTCCTTTTCCACTGGGCACCTTTCCAGCCACTCTGCCCCACACCTAGAGCATTCCATGGAGCTGCTCCAAGTGCAGGACCCGGTACTTGGCCTTGTTGAACCTCACACCACTGGGCCTCAGCCTATAGATCCAGCCTGTCCAGATCCCTTGGCAGAGCCTTCCTGTCCTCAGGCAGACCAACACTCCTGCCCAACTTGATGTCATCTGCAACATCTGCACTAGGGAAGGAAAAGGCAGAGCTTTGATTCATTTGACACAACAGCACTTCAACAGAAATCACCCAACATCAAAAACCCCTCCATCATTCAGACATTTGGTTTAGTGCTCACCCCATCAGTAACTCAGCTGAGAGTGCTGGGCTGTGCAGCCTGAGGCACAGCTACTCCCCACCCAGACATGATCATTTTGTCAGATCACACTCCACAGCTCCACGGATTTACTTAAGGCTTGAGGAAAATATTAAGTAAAAGCCTAGGACCATATCAACTAACAGCTCTACTGTCAAAGCAGGTCACTAAATTAAGCCCATTAATGCCACCTGCGAGACAGCTCTTCTCCCAAACCCAAGTTTTAATTTTACTGTGTCCATTTATTTGTCTGACACTAATGAGAAACAAAGGGTTACTATAAGAGGCCTGGAAAGCAGCACAGACAGAGGAATTTAAGTGCTAACCCTTCTCTGCCACCACAGACAGAACCATCTTCTGCAATGCCTTTGCACAATTACCAATCCCAGGCTCTTAGCGGCATGTCTTGCCGTGCAGGGAAAGGCTGCACAGGGCACTGGGCTCACTGTCTGCTTTCCCAGCACCTCCAGCTTGACCATTTCCCTGATCCCCACTGAGATACTGCCCAGTGTAAGAACAGCCACCCCACTGACTGAACAAACCGCTGGTCAGCACAGAGGCTAAAGCACATCTGACCTCTGTGAATGCCAGTGCCATTAAGGGTTATATTGTTTCCAGTTCATTAGCTCATGGAGAGCTGGAAATGAGTTTAATGTCTTCTTTAATAAGATTATGGTAGCTTAAAAAATATATATATTTGACACATAAGGATTTGTTGCATTGGGGTTCATCCAGCTGCCTCCTACCTCTGTTATTCAGAGCTTGACTCAGAACTGAAACCACCTAAACCAGGCAGAGAACTACAAGCCAAACCTCAAGCAAGACAATTCCACAGCAGGTCTGAAAAAACACCCAGCTATGTTCACCGGGGCAGTCTTACCCAGGTTACACAGTGCAAATACACCCAGGAGTGCTGCTTCCCCTGCAGGGAAGTCACCAGGGAGTTGGGGACCTGCATGCTGTGCTCCCCTCCATGGGAACAGCTCACAGGCTCATTGTTACATTCACCACCTCTTAACACCTGGCATAAGACCACAGGCACTGACCTCTCCACTGCTGCTGTCTCCTTGCCTTGTGATTTTCTCATTGCAGGTCATGCCCAGCTCCCTCCCCAGAGCAGAAAAAGGTGTGATTACTCCCACTGGAGCCTGTCCATGGTAGTACCAGGCCAGGTACCTCATAAGCAGCTGTGGCACGGGGAGGACTACACAGAGTGCTTCCCTCTCGACCTCATTGCAATAAAAATGTCACCCATATTAAGCCATGACATATAAAAATGAGACGACATGGATTTACAGCCTGAGAGCTTTGCACCGAAATTCAGGAGGGCTGGGAACTGGGTGGAGTAAATGCCTTCTTTGAAAGGGAGCCTGGATCAAATACAAAGCAGTGAAACACTTTGCATGCTTAAAACCACTTCTTGGTTTTCTTTTACACAGAAAAAGCACAGAACAAATATATCCACTGACCATGGGGATTCTACACCATGCAGCAACATCCATTTTATAGCAGGAAAACCTGCTGGAAGTTGGTTCAGTAGCACTGGTAAAATCCTTTTGGAGTTTCAGGACTCAGCACTGGGAGCTCAGTGATCCAAGCATTGAAAGCACAAATAATAATCAAGGCTTTGCAGAGATAAGCACAGCTCCAATTATTTCACACCAGCTAAGGAGGATGCTGCTTACCAAGCTGTCCAGCCCTCCTCCCAGGAGGTCCACAGCACCCATCTGCATGGAGGACACTTGGGGAACATTCACAGGGGGGCCCAGGTCCAGGTTGAGGAGGTCTCCCAGGAGGTCTCCCTGGGATGGAATGACCTGTGGCTGCTCCAGGTTCGTGGTGGCCGTCGTGCCCACGGGGCTGTCGCCTGCATCGGTGCTACAGGAGGTGGAACAAGAAGCAGAGGAGAGAAACATCAGTCACCTGTGGTCTCCAGCTTTGGATTCCCAGTCCAAAGCTTATCCCAGCAGCGGTCTGCCCACTGATATAGCTGGCAACGTGTTATGGCACGTGCTTCTTCACCACACACTTTGAGCACGGAGACTTCCCAAGCATCGTGCGTGGTCTTCAGTCCAGCAAAGGGAATCTTCCAAGGTGTGGGACCTGCCCACCTTAAGAATTACAGACCCATCCAAAACAGCGAGCCACAAGTACTGCATGGACTACAGCACTGAAAATAAAGTACTTCCCAGCTCAGAATAAATATATGGAATGAAGTTCAACAAGGCCAAGTGCCGGGTCCTGCACTTTGGCCACAACAACCCCCTGCAGCGCTACGGGCTGGGCAGAGTGGCTGGAGAGCAGCCAGGCAGAAAGGGACCTGGGGGTACTAATTGACAGGAAGCTCAACATGAGCCAGCAGTGTGCCCAGGTGGCCAAGAAGGCCAATGGTATCCTGTCCTGTATCAAAAATAGCGTGGTCAGCAGGACAAGGGAAGTGATCCTTCCCCTGTACTCTGCATTGGTGAGGCCACACCTGGAGTATTGTGTTCAGTTCTGGGCCCCTCAGTTCAGGAAGGATATTGAGGTGCTGGAGCGGGTCCAGAGAAGAGTAACAAGACTGGTGAAGGGACTGGAACATAAGACCTATGGGGAAAGGCTGAGGGAGCTGGGGTTGTTTAGTCTGGAGAGGAGGAGGCTTAGAGGTGACCTCATCACTCTCTATAACTACCTGAAGGGAAGTTATAGCCAGGTGGGGATTGGTCTCTTCTCCCAGGCAGTTAGCAATAGGACAAGGGGGCACGGGCTTAAGCTCTGCCAGGGGAAATTTAGGCTGGATATTAGAAAGAAATTCTTTACAGAGAGAGTGGTCAGGCATTGGAATGGCCTGCCCGGGAAGGCGGTGGATTTACCGTCACTGGAGGTTTTTAAACTGAGATTGGACATGGCACTTAGTGGCATGATCTAGTAAACTGACTGGAGTTGGACCAAGGGTTGGATTTGATGATCTCTGAGGTCTTTTCCAACCCAATTGATTCTATGATTCAGCCCACTGGGCCTGAGAACCACATACAAACATGGGGAAAAATAAATAATTCAGATTTCCTCAGAGAATGTTATCAACCTAACATTGATAAAACCCTTGAGACCTCACTCTAACCACTGCAAACTCTACCACTCCCCATACATCTCGATTAATCACCTTCCACTGACCAGCAACAAGCCCCACAACTCTTTCCTAATTAAAAACATCCATCTAAAATTGATTCCTCCCTTCTATCAATAATTTCCTTTTCTCTGAGTTAGCAGGCATGCTAATTGCTAGTCTAGAAATGCTCATTATACAGCTTCCAAAATTTCTCATCATATGCAGTCTGGCTACCATTTACATTCACTTGTCACTGAATTTTATAACAAGAAGTTGGGGGGGTGGAGAGTAACTGACTGTAGCTCCTGAAGATCTCACTCCAGTGTATTTATTCTTTAAATCCAGAGATGCTCATTTTAGATAATTAAAATCCATTCTGTACCCCGTTGCCAGCAGTAAGTGATAAAATGATTTCCAGCTCATGTTCTTGCGGCTGCAGCCAACAGGTAACTGCGCACAAATGCTGTGGGAATTAGTGTCCTGACAAGGTGTTTAACACTGGGGCTCTTCTCTAAGGATTGCAGCTCCTGATTCTGAGCAGCCAGAATTCCCTTATCCTTATTCAGCTGCTGAGGGGAAAGATTCAGCGACAGAGTCTAAGCTGCTCCCAGCTTCAGTGCCAAGAGGAAAAGATGGAGCATAAGGACTGCAGAATGAATTAGTTACCAGGCAGCAGCAGCAGAAAGCACTGAAAGCTTCTTTGCATTAAAGCTTTAGACCCCAAATACTAATATTAGCTGACCTTTCTGCCTCTGCCTTCAGCAGGGAGACTGCTGAGTGTGCTAACTGCTCACTGAAACATTTTTGAAGAGCGAGTGGTTACTGTGATCCACTCCCACCCCCACCCTGGGAAGGGGAGGAACAGCAGCTCCAAGCAGAGGCACATTACAAGCCACTTGGTTCGTTCCCAGTCTATAATCCCTCTAACACTACACCTCTTCAACACTTACTCATCCTTCTCCTGATGGAGACAGAGAAATCCCTCAAGGTCTTGTGTAACTGCTGTTGCCCCAAAACCCAACAAGAAATTAGGAAAGGACAAAGCTAAGTCAGTTTGTATTAAAAACCAAACCATTTGGGAAGAATGGGTCTCTTTGAAGAGATTTGTATAAAAAAACCTTTGAATTGTATATGAAAGAAGAAATTAATAAAGAATATGTGGGTTATAAAGGGCAGAAAGTCTTGAAATAAGCTTTCCCCCTCACAGTCTTGGGCAGTGGGTAACAGCTGGGTTGTTTGCCCATGTGAACTGGAGATTTAGCCTTATGAATTCGGCCTCCAGCAGTTCCCAGATGTTGGGTTTTACAAGGGATGCACAGAGAGAACCAGAATCAAAAATTTTCTGCAGACACCTGTGAAACAGGGGAATAGAGACTCCTGCCCAAGTCTAACCAGACTCCTCCCAGGAGCCCTGTAAACATCTTCCCAAATTTCCCAGCTGAGCAGGGGTAGTGGGAGCCACCACACGAGGAAACACTGCCAAGCAATCAGATTTGTCCCCTATCTGCAGGATACATCTGCAACTCTGTGACACTTGGGCTCACTGAAGAGGCAGGAACATTTCACCATCTGTGAGCTGTTCAATGGGTCTTCCCATCAGCTGAGAGAGCTGAAAGAAACCTGTCCTTGCTTTGAATGGAAATTAAATGAATCGAAAAGCAATGCAGTGAATTCTGCCAGCCATAACTAACTACTCCAAGGTTTATATCCAGGGAAGCACCATTCATCTATTTACCTCTGCCAATCCACTCAAGACAACGTTGTCTTGACTCTCAAGCCACATTCACTGTGGAACTGTGGACATGTCCACACTTCCATGCTTTCACCTCTACCTCACAGTGCAATCTGGAAGAAAACCTCAGTCTCTAGCAGACAGTTCAGCCACCAGAATGATCATTATTGGAGTGTAGGAGCTAAAAAGATAACTCCAAACAATTAGGTGAGGTGGTTATCTTCCACTGGACACTTAACTTGCCTTACACTTATGCAGAAAACCCCAATAATGGGGCCTCTTTATGAGGTGAGCTCCTGTTGGAGGAGCCCAGTGTGCCATTAACTCCACTTGTTTTTTTACTTTACCAAATGGGCTCCAGCACTGCATCAGTATGATCAGTAGGAGCAGCCTTCAGACCTTCCTCTAGCGCAACACTGCTGATTGAGGCCTGGAGGGTTTATGTTGAAGCAGTGGTTCTGCTGTAGTCAGAACAGATTTAAGGTCATCAGACAGAGCATGAGCTACAAGAGTCATGCATGTACACAGTATATGCAACAAGCTAATAAAAAACTACTCTTTCAAAAAAGCTGAATTCCTTGAGCTAAATCCCCTAAAATGTTATGTTCTGTAGCGAGCTGAAACAACAGCGTATACAGGAAGGTTGGTAACACCAAAGACCAAAGCTACCCCAGCTCATTTTGAGACAAATCTTTGACTAGGAGAGGCAGAAAAGCGGCCACTGCTTTCCTTGTCCAACTGGTAGACTTGTGCTTGCTGATTCTGGGTCAGTGCAGCCAGACTTGATTTCATAGGCAGGGAGAAAACAACTCGGCTTCCCAAAGCCAGTCACACAGAAATAGCTTTAGTTGCTAAGAATAGCAGAGAAGTGGTGTCAGAAAATAGAAAAGAAGCAGCATCGCACACTGATTTATCAGTGCAACAGCAAAAAATAGCACTCCAAATGTCACTTTGGGAATATTATTAAGAGGTAAGCCTGGATACTCTGCCTCCTGCTGCAAAGCACACTCAGTTGTGTAATTAACACCATTAGTGCAAATAGCACTGCTCACCTGAATGAGGGACCATGGGAACAGGCTCAATAGCAACCTCTCTGCAGCCTGGGACTGCTGCACTGCCTGTGCCTCCAGATCCAATCTGCTTCCAGGATTGTGATCACAGGGAAGCCATTAAAGCTCCAGGCACAACGCCAAAGCATTTCCCCCCACCTCCGGAGGGTAGACAGATATCAGTCTACCCATCTTCTTTTAAGCTCTAACAGTTTTCAGTGATGGGGCTTTGATGGCTTTTGCACTCCCCTTGTCTCATAGGCACAAAGTGAGAAAGGTGGTTTTACCAATCCTTCTCCATTTCATATTCCAACAGCGAAGGATTCCTTTACTTGTCTGTTCCAAGAAACTGATACTCTATTTCAGCAGACAGGCTCCTAAAGCTGTGCTGTTGCTGAAGCAAAAGCTCTTACAAAATCAACTTCTGAAAGATGCCTGTTCTTACTCTAGTCCTCTTCCCCCTGAAGTAAGCCCTTGCACCAAAGGTGATTCCACCCTTATCCAAAGCTTCTGATTTTTAACTCAATCTCTCATGTCAAGAGCACTTATAGCCAATGTCTTCTTAAAAAACATCACAGCTCCTCCTCACACAAGAACTTCAATATTTCCTGTGTCTTCTGACCCAGAAATTACATACCCAGGATTACCTTCCACAACTGAATGGCCCCTTGAATGACCTGCAAGCCCTTATACACTTATCAATAAAATCCCATTAGAGTGTTCTAAAAGATCTTGGCATCTTTTGGACTGTTTGCTAGAAAGAAACAGGCAACCCTGCCCATTATCCTTGTGGCTGCCTGAGCTTACCTCCCATGGTGAATTGGCAGGTGCTTGCGGTGGATGCCGTGGCTGCCCTCCACAAAGGCGTTGGGGGGTTTGTGGTACACGGAAGCCAGAGACCCGATGTGGCAGATCAGCTCATCGAGCAGGGTGGGCTCAATCAGATCGGTCTCCTCGGAAATCAGCGGCTTTTCCGAGAGAACCACTTCCTTGGCAGTCACGGGATCCGTGGAAAGAAGGCGCCAGTAGATGTAGCCGCGATCCCGCAGGTCTGGGTTGTCAGAATCCTGAGACAAAGCAATACATCACTCACGGGTCTGAAGTGAACTAAGGCCTGTAACCACTTTATTTTTCTTAGCAGTGATTCTGCTGGATTAAAAAACCCCAACCATCCAGCAGCGACAGTCCCTAGTTTCAAAGTGATGTTACAAACCGTTTGTTGTGATGAACACCCTAAAATAAAAACTGAGAAGCAGAGTATTAATGCCTGGCTTCCTGCTCAGCTGGTCAAGGACCAAAAAAACCCAGGAATTATATCCCACAATTGCCCCAAACCAGAGAGCTCTCAACTGCTTTCTAAACTCTCCTGCCACTTGATATAACAGTAAGTATCAGGAGAACTCCAAGGGGGTGCAGACAGAAGAAAAGAATGGGAGTGAAAATCACTCTTTCACATACTGAGAGTAGAGATACAATACTGAATAATGATCCAAGATTCCTGGAAATATATGACTTACCCAAGGGCACTGCTGGACAAAAAGATGCTGCAGAGCTACATCTTAATAAGCCATATTCTTTATACCAAAAGAGATCTTATTTATCCTGCCTTTTAGTTATCTAATGAAGTATAGAAAGATGTTAATGATACGCACTTAGGATACTTCATCAGTTCTCCAGCTGTCAATAATACCCTCGTTTTACTGCAGATACTTTGCCTCTGCATGAAGTGCTAATTATTTCTCTCCTCTTTGAGCATCTCTGCCCAGAGCAGCAAAGTGAGTGGGGATGGTTTGCAGCTAATGTTCAAGGGAGAGGGAGGTGCTGTGGTTTTATGTTGCAGCGCAACATGTTTGAACTGCTCATGTAAAACAGACCTGGGATTTTTAACCCCCATGCCAGCAAAATAACAGGATAAATGTTTCTGAGGGTTTTTTTCCCCCTAAAATTCTAGCAATATATCATACACCTCATCAGCCTTCCTCTTGGTATTTCTTTTCCTCTTCTGTGATCTCATTCATGCTGCTGCTGACCTGTCAGAACCTGCCTCTCTGCTGTGTCTCAACATCCTCAGGCACA
The DNA here is from genome assembly GCA_013396775.1 of Cephalopterus ornatus. Classification (NCBI taxonomy): domain Eukaryota; kingdom Metazoa; phylum Chordata; class Aves; order Passeriformes; family Cotingidae; genus Cephalopterus; species Cephalopterus ornatus. The sequence goes on from VZRE01012472.1 coordinate 102,792, forward strand.
CAGTAAAACCTCGATTTGGAATGAGACTGAGCTAAGCTCATTTTGCTTGTAAGGACCCAGATAAATCTACCTTTTGTCTCAGACACTGTCTCTGCAGTGCTGGTTTTGTTTGATGGTTGACTCTTTACACCCTTAACAATCCCTACAATCCTTAACAATCCCTTTGCCCTTAACAATCCCTACAAGACTCTCCACATCCTGCCTGCAGCAGCAGCTCAACATCAGGACGGTTTCTGCAAGGTGGACGTGAAAGACCACATGTTTCCATCTACTTGCAGGCACGAACAGATCAAGACTGGCTGTTTCTTTCCACAGCCAAATAAACAGATTTGAAACTTCAGTAAACCTCCTGAAACAAGAGGCTCAGATCTTTCTTCCCTTTCCCAGTTTCTCTCCTAGTTCTCTGCTCTCCAGGGTCTGCATACCAGTAAGCTCAGCTCCCCACCCATGCCAGACCCACAACAGCAAGGGGGATGTAGAGGTCTGTTATGGGTTATGATCCCTGCTATACATCTCTGTCCCTGCCATCCCCAGCTGCTTCACTACTATTTTGGCCACTGCTGGCTGGATTAAACTGGCTCCTGCTACAATCACATCTGCAGTTTGCTGTGCAGACATACCCCAAGACACTCAAAGTGCAACAACACCTAAGCTGGGGAAAGAAACACACGTGTAATTACTCACCCACTCAAGTGAAAACTAGTATCTCCACCTCGAAATCAGTCCTTGAAACGTAAGGCTTTTTAGTGTTTTACAGCCAGTTATCCTACATTGACTTATTATTCATATAAAATACAAGAACCCAGACTGAATCAACATTTGTGACAAACAGAGAAAACACAGACGCCTATTATACTCCTAGGGTGCCATTAAGTGTTTTGTGACTCAGCACAGTGGGTTTTAACACTTAGTACCTTTCTTCTGTTGGCTCAGGCAAATGATACAGCAAGCCCTTGGCCCATTCCTCTCTGAAGAGCAGCTGAGATCCTGCCTAAAAACCAGGTTTTGAAGCAAGGAACGCAGGCCATGGGTTTCTTGCTGCTGAGCAATGCAACTAACTCCTCAAAAGAATGAATAAAAGTTTTAAGTACTAATAAATTCACAGCCATGATTTCTTGCAGCACAGAGGATCAAAAAAGCCAGCTGATGATTGACTCCAGGTTTTCTGCTCAGAATCGCAGCCCATTCAGCTGGGAGACTATTTTTATCACTCGACACAGCAGGCCTGGAGAGGAGCTGCTTTTTTTGGGCTGTTTACCCCAGTCATTACAGCCAGGGAGTGCAGGAAAATTGGCTGAGGCCTTAGCCACCCCTGCCACCAGGACATCTCCACTTCTGTCCTCCAGAACTGCAGCACTTGTGTCTGCCATCTCAATCCCAGCCTCGCCTGCAGTGATCTGAGCTCGTAACTCAGCACCTCATGCATAATGAAACCGTGATCTTAACCCACTGCTACAGCCTCCAGGAAAGCTGCCACGTTGGTTGACAGCATCCAAGTACAAAGGAAAAACCCTAAACTCCAGTTCTTTCTTTTTCATAGCACTGCCTAAACTTCGCTGTTCACAGAACAAAGTCACAGCCAGGCTCTTTCCCTCTGTCACAGCTCCAGATGTTTTAACTGCAAGCCACCTTCACGGAGAAAGCATTCTGGTTTCTTGGTAGCTCCACCCTGTCCCTAACTTTCCATTTAGTGGGGGAATGGGGAAGGAATTTGGATAAAGCAAGAGCTAAGAAGGAGAGGGCAGGTTCCGGATGGCAGGAGGCACACAGCAGCTCTTAAATAGAGCCTCTATAGGAGAGAGGGGAACACCCTTGAGTCCCATCTGCTGCAAAGCTGACTGGCCTGGCAGATGGGAGACACCACACAGCAGGATGCAGAGTGTCTGGAGGGCTCTGGATCACGGGATATCTTGGCTTACCTGGGTGGCCAGGCTGAGGACCTGCTGAACCAGCTCCTGTGTCTCAGAAGGCTTTTTTAAGAACAGCTTCACTATAGCAGTCAGGAGGGTGAGCTGCACCTGAGAAAGGGACACAACAGGGAACAGAAAATTCATCCATGTTTTAGCAAAATCTTGCAAGTCTCAACATTTTTTGCTGATATAAAACTTGAGTTTCATAACAGCATTACACTATTCTTTGCCAGTGAAACCCAGTACAGTGAGACTCAGACTCTTGCAGGTTGCAAAACACTTTCACAGACACGGCCCCGAGCACCACACTGAGGTTTGTGTCCTACTGTGATGCATCTCATCACTATTCCTCTCTATGTTCTTGTCCCTAGTAGGGCTATTCCCCCAGGAAGTATGAAACATTTAGAAACCCCTCCAGTTCTGCCTTATCCTTCCAAGAAGAGAAGTTTTGGAGACAGGGACAACAGAACAAATCTACAAGCTCCCAGAGCATTTCTTTAGCCAAATATTGCAGCTTTCATTGAATAATATTTACTGTCCATGCCATTAACGGACTGCATGGAAATTACAGATAAGGAACACAATGCAATTTTACCTGAGTACTTTCATCGTGGAAGCCCTCCAGAAAACTCTCCAACAGCTCATCAGCATTGTCAATTCTTTCTGCATATTCACCCACTATCCAGATCATGGCAGCTCTGGCATCTGGTTCATCCAGGGAATCCAGGTTCTCACACAGAGTGGCAATGATGCTTTCATACCTGATTTGTCAAGAGTACAGGTGGATTACTGGGGGTGAACTGGACTTGTCTTACTCCATTTCTGCCCACATCATTCTCCAGGGAATCCTGCACTAAGTATCTTGTATTTCTATGCAGCATTTTCACTTAACTACAGAAGATATTCCCCAGCTTTTTCTTTTTCCAAGCTGAGCACTAAGATCTCTCAGGGTCTTTGCAGTTTAGTTCATCAGCAAGACCACCCAGATGTGGAATTCCAGACAAAGCTGCCTCACTTTCTGTTTGCTAATGGGAACGTTTGATCCAGCAATTCAGCCCATGCATCTGAATCAGATCCTGCAGCCTCACTGGAGTCTTCAGACTGGTAACTCTGAACTGGATATTACACTTCCCCAAAGGCTTTACTGTAAAACAGACAATACCCTGCACTAATTTAGCTTCCCCTGTTCCCGGAGCGTGGGTTTCCCTGTCTCAAGCAGACAATCTGTCTTGTAAGTGACAGCAGAAATTGCTAGAGAGGCCTGCAATGTCCCATATTACTTTTTAGGTGATCATCAAGTCTCTGCTGAAAAACAATGCTGCTATTCTGTAGCTGAGGAGACAAAACCTTACTGCAGAAACAGCAAAAAAAAAAAAAAGCTGAGTTCTGCCCAAACCAGAAAGAACATTCCATGGGGAAAGACAACAGTGTTTTGTTCGGCACAACCTGACTGGGATCTCAGTCCAGGAGAGCCACGAACCTTTCATGGCTTTGTATGTAAGACTTCTAGAGGAGATATGAACAAAGTGAGAAAAGCCTGATGCTGTAAACTTGGCCAAATTTTCCATTCTGGCATTCTCTGCAAGAGCTTTACTGGCTTTTGAGTAAGGCTTCTATTCAGCATATGGAGTGGAGGGGAAGGAAAAGCTTTCAATTCCAACTAATAATGAGTCAGGCCGATACCTCACCTAGAGCAAACATCTGAATCCTACCAAACTAGGAGTGGAATCAGAATGGACACTGCTTCCACCTTTGCTTCAGAGCCCTGGTAAGCCATGCTGAGTGAGAGCAGACAAGGGCTCCCAAAAAACCTTACAGCAGTTCCACGTACTTGTTGGGGTACTTGCGGAAGATGTCTCTGATGACAACGATGGCCTCCTGCACCACGTAGTTGACCTTGGTCTGGATGAGGTCCAGCAGGGTGCTCACACAGCGCTCTGCAGATTGCTGGAAAGGGCAGAAAAATGCAATTAAAAGAGCTCCAGAAACACTCCTGAGCCCACAGCACACATTGAGGAACAAGGCATATCTATGAGAAAAGGCCCAGAGCGGGAAAACAAGAGGACAGTAGCTACCAGCTGTATCCAGAAAAAAACCCACAGGTTGATAAATGCTTGTGGAGATACCAGCTGACTCCAGCTCCTGCAAAGATTAAGTCTGAAGCAACCATGCCAGTAGATAGCTGGGTCACCACACAGGAGACCTACACTGCTCTTTTTATCACCCTCTTGCTGGCGAGCAGCTAAACAGGCCACCAAGTGAGATCTCTTGAATTTCCCAAGCTGGGCAATCAGAGCTGGGAGAGTTTGGACAGAAACTCCTGGCTGGGGAAGCTGTAAGGCAGGAGAAAACCGTGCTGGCAATCACACTGCAGGAACAGCAGCAAAAAGCAGCTCACAGCAGCAAGAGGTTCAGTACTTTTGGGGTGAGGTCACTAACAACATGTGAAGATTCAGCTAAAAATAGAAATTCAGCTGTTGCTAATGCAGCTTTCACATTAATTAGTTCCAAAAAAGTTAACAAGGACTGGACACTGTCACACTCCAGGAAGCAGAACTGGAATTAGAGGCAAATAATTAAGCGAGGTCTATTCCCAAACAGCACAGTGAGGCAGGACATCACAGGAGCAACCAACTTCAGCACCAGAGAGTCTCCAATAAGGACAGTGATTTGGCTATTAGCAGAGCACATGTGAAGCCTCATTACACAGCTGGTGATTAATGTGAGAAGAAGCCTGCTCCCGACACTGCCGAGGCAGAACATTCATAAAGCATTCGGGATTGAGACAAACACTGTAGGGCACAAACAATAGCTACGTAGGTGGATTTTTCAATTTCAGTGAGTTAACAGTCCCTTTGACTTACAGAGCACTGGAAGCCTGGGCAGGAGGAGGAAGAGGAATGAAATGGCATTTCAGTCACAGGAATCAGTTTTTTGAGAATGGGCAGAAATCTCAAGGACAAACCTCAAGACTTGTAGAGCTGAATTTGGATCAGAGACTAAAACCTCGTGGTGATTTCCTGCCCTCCTGACTCAAGGTGGGGTGTCTTACACAGCACCTGTCAGCACAAACAGGGACCATGCTGACCTGGGGATCAGCCGAGGGAGGAGACAGCCTAAACCAGCACTCACTCATCTTTGCAGACTGGCAGTAAGTCATGTGACTCTTCCCTGAAATTCAGACCAAACAGAAAATATACCCAATACAACTGGTGTCAGAGTAAAGAGAGGCATCACATAAAACCGTATGATTGGTATAATATTTTTTTTATGATGCCTCTCCCTCCTTAGCACAGCTTTTCATGTACTATGCCACTGTGAAGGCAGTGAAATGGCAAAGTGCCCTGCTCTGATCTCTTCTGCTCCAGAAGAGATTCGAGGTCTGTGACCTCAAAGACTCTTCCACTTTATGGAGACTGACCATGGATCTGGCTCCACAGAGTTTGACTTTGCTCACAGTGGGAGCCCTGCTCAAAGTCCTTGCAAGATTGATGCTGCAGAGCTTGCAGTTTCATCTCTTCATCCCAATACCTTTCACCAGATGTTTTAACAAGTGACCTTAAGGGGGTAAATCTCTCCTAAGCCAACTCCACTCTACAGACCCTGAAGCACCAGTCACTGTTGGCAATAAGCAGTCCTGTCAGAGCCTACAACCAGCAAAGCTTCAAGAGCTGCAGAAATTCAAGGAAAAACAAATTCAGGCTTAGTTTTCTTTTCTTTACACTCTGAAGCATGATTTTTCCAGGAAGAACAAAACATCCACTTTGAAATATGCAGCAATGATTTTTAGTCCCTTGGAAAGCAAGCAGTCATGTGGGTACATGCCCAGAAGAGCAGTCCCTCTAACAAAATAGATCTCAGCTCACCCCATCCCTTGTAAACACATTGCTTTTTGAAGGTGGACATCCTTGGGGACTGCAGTGCTCTGCAAACTGATGAAAGAGTGCCCCAACTAGAAGAGCTTTCAAGTTGGCGTGAAGAAGGACAACAAACCGAAGTCAAAATTGCTCTGTTTTTCTGCAGAAATCAAAATGAAAGCCCACAAGATTACCAAAGTAGCACATCACACATCAGCATTCAGCCACCAGCCTCAATGATTTCTAAGAACCAGGCTGCTGGCAGAATCTCCTGGAAACAAGACAAATCTCCCTGTAATATGGCTCCTTCTGCTTCTCCTTTGCTCCAGAGGAATCCCTATTCTTACTGCATCCACTTCATTTCCTTTTCCCACGGGAGTGGAGCTTGTTTTCTTTACAATCTAAGCACGATGACTTCATCTAGTGCTGGGAAAGGAGCAAAGTGATGCACAAGGGATCCAAGTGCAGCTATACCACATGGTTTGCTGTAGACACATCCAAGCTAACTCTGAGCCCAGCTATCAACAGTCCAGCCCTATCCATGCAAAATGATGATATCCTGACACTCCCCAAACCAAAATGATCGCTCTAGCCTGGGCAAAATCCATCAGCCTTAACTACTCAACACTGGGTATTGGTTCCACATCCAAAATGAGCACTGCCAGCACAAGCACCACATTTCCTCTGTGGAGCACCTCAGAGCAAACAAAATTATTTACTGTCTTCCTCTCTTAGGAGAGACAATTAGACAAAAGGTAGGATCCTTGAAGGCAGAGCTACAAAATGCTCTGTGAATGCTCGTTCATCACCAGCTCCCACCGGCTGTGTCCTGTGTCAAAAAGCAGATTTCTAAGCCTTGGGAACTTGGACACTGATGGCTGATGCTCTTCTATTAGTCATAACTCACAGAGTAAACAGCCTCTAGTAAACACAGATGCACTAGGGACAGGGATTAACCTGGAGATGAGGACACTGTAATGAGTTGTTCTATATTTGCCCTCTTTAAATCTGGCTCTTGTCAGAGCAGAAAACAGACCTCATCTTTAGCAGCAGCTTCTTCGTGGAGCAGTGCTAAAAAATCAAGGTTAACACTACTTATGGAGAGACACAATTCCAGTTTGAGGGTCACTGTGAATTTGCTGGACATTATTATTAGTCCTTTGCATGACTGTCATGGTATCAGGGACAGGGTAAAGACTTCTAAAAACACCTTCATACTTCAGGAATACACCACCCCCCCACGTGAAACTAGGACAGACACATGGCCAAATCCTAGTGAGGATGTCCCTGCTGAGAACTAAAGCAGACTCCCACCCCCCAGCACAGCATAGCTACGAAAAGGGCTGTCACCAGCTTCTTTTAACTCCTCTGTAGCCCTTTTCCATGCTCAGGGGGATTTTCTACTGTCACTGCTGTGCCTCCATCCAGGCCACCTCCCGCCTGGACACAACATGGAAGGAGCACTTTGGTGTTTTGAGCTGCAGACATGAAACAGAAACAGCAGTCACCTGCTCTATGGGGCTTCAAAGACAGCCCATGGCAGGGATAAGCCTTTAAGGGCTGAAGGAAGGAAGAAAAAGGCTGCACAGGCCGTTGATTCTCTCAAGAGCACAGAAGCTGGTGTCCTCCGTACACACAGACTTACAGTAGTTTAGCTGAGAAAAGAGAAACCTGTGCACTGACACCACACTAAGCCAGGCATGATCAGGGTTATTATTTAAATCTGCTGTCAGGCAAAGCTCATGGGAACAACACTTTAGCAAAAGCTAAATGAACTCAGCTGAAATTAGACCACTTATGTGACATTTTGCACTCAGTCATCAGTTTACTGAAAAGTACCAACACCACAGTGTAAGTCGTCCCTCTCTTCACAAGATTTCTGAGCTCCTGTCGGGTGTTTCAGATTCACTTACAGTGAAATGAAAGCAAGAGAGCACTAAAAAAAATAATATTTTATTATGAGTATTTCGGTGGATGTTCCACTGGCAGAGGACATTTCAGACTAGTTTTGGAGAACTGCAGAGGTTCCTGGGAACTTATCTGCATAAGCATCGAGGCCAAAGAGAGCACACTCCAAGTGAAACCACAAGTTATACGGACCTAAGTAAGCAAATAGAGTCACTATGTTTGAATAAATTGCACTTAATGTCCCAATTCTCTGTAATTCTATGCCTGTGTGTTCTGTTCAGCTGAAATAGGGGGGAGGAATGACACAAAATGTTTCGTAATAGAGTTTTCTCTGCACAATCTTTTCTCCTTCCGCCTTCAAAAGGTCAGTCCACAGCTATTAAAGGACGTCCTCATGGATAAGTGGTCATTTTTTCCACTGAAGCCAGTGCAGTAAAATATTCCATCAGGAACGAATTATCTGCCTTGCTGTGCCTGCAAGCTGAGATCTGAGAGAGAGCACCCCACCCTCCTGTGATGCACTCACAGCTCGCAAGCCCTGTTGTTCAGCTGCTGCTCTGCCCGTATCCATGATGTATCCAGGCCACTCGATGGCCAACAGTGAAGCAAACTTGGTGTGACGAGGTGGCAAAACCCATCACTGTTTCTGAAGACAGAGGACCACAGAAAAGCTCAGGATTCAGATACTTGCCTCAACCTTGATGGCACAGCGCCCGATGGCTCGCACGGCCTTGCGCACGAAGTCAACGTCCACCTCGGTAGCGTATTCCTTGAGCTCTGCCAGGACCTGAGGAGGCAGGACACCAGCTGAGTCCCTGGCTCACTCAGAGAATATCCCACTCCCACAGCTGATGCTACCTGAACACCAGAACACCAGCAGGATGTTCTTCCACAGCTACCACACGTATCCAGAGCTCACACAGTCAAACTCCACAACCAACCTTCGAAACACACCGGGTTTGGACCACACTTGGTTTAGCATGGACAAAGCCAAAACGTGGCTCTGTCTTGGGTTGTTTTCAAATTCCCCTGAACAAAAGCTGGGGGGAAATCAGCCCCGCCAAGCATAAATGTTGCTATTCCTTCCTACACTGAAAACACATTCACTGTATGCAAAGCTCTTGGCAACAACTGTTTTTGATCTCTCCTTTCCTGTGCCGAGATGAACCTTTGGATCCCCACTGAATCCAAACAGAAGGTGCAGAGGAGATCTGAGGACACCCTGGAACATCTACACTGAGATTAATAACAATGCTAAGATACTTCCCCTCTTAAAAATAACATTTATTATTTTGTCTCAATGTTTTTGCTAATGGAAACTGGAGAAAGGCTTAAACCAGGACCTGCTGGGAACCTACAGACCTTAAACTAAAAAACCACTTTGCCTTAAACAAATCACTTAGCTTAGAAAAATTTTAATAAAAAAGACCATATGTAATTTATATTCCCTCAAAAGCTCAATTTATTTCAGTTTCTCATGCCAAACACGACATCAGGGATTTAATTGTGATGTCACAAATAGATAGTGAGGGAGAGGTGAACAGCACAAAGCCAGACAGTTCTTTGAAAAACCTCTCATGAAGGCAAATTGCTCAGAACAATGACAAGATAAAGAGGCCGTGAAGGGCCAGACTGCAGACAAATAAATCTGCAAGGAGAAGACGGGACATCTGTGTTTTGAAGTTTTATTATTTCCCTGGATGATCTATGTTGCACAGCACTGGGAGCACCCAGGTTTAGCAGCTGATGCTTTCCAAACACTGCCCAAGCACCTTGGCCAGAACCATCCTGCTGCCTTGGTCCGGAACGGGCACGGAGATGGAGAGTCTCCCCAGGCTGCACAGGGCGGGGGTGGGCAGAAGCTGCTCTGCTCAGGTCTCATTCCAGGACGTATTCCTGATGTAGTTGTGTTGTTTTATGTCTTTTCAGAACCAGGAAGAGATTCATTCATTAGTCTGCAGATCCCAGACTCTGCCCTCCAGACACCACTGCCTTTCACGCAAACAGCCCATTATCTGAACATTATGCATTAAAATTGGGATGGAGCCTAGCAAGAGTAAAGGGAAAATTCTGAATATATTCTCAGGGAAACTGATTTTTAAAACGCTTCCATGTCCCCAGAGCAAAAGGGGCATGAATTACCTTGCTCTGTTCCAAAAAACATCAGGGGAGAGCTGAAGAGAGCTGCTTAAAAATGTCATATTACATGAAATTGCTCTGTGACAATTAGGAGAGGACAATAATAGCAGTAACCAGAGGCATTAATCATTCTGCATTAGTGTTAGGCCTTGTGGCCAGGAATGCACTCGAGAACGCTTCTTCCAAAGAAATTTGGATTAAAACAACATCAAGTACAAGAAGAATCTACACTGTAAAGCAGCCTCAATTCAGTTTAGCTTCATGCTATTTCCACTCTGGAAGCAAGTTATGCAGAAGAAAGGGTTTTTTAGCCTGTGCAAGCATTTAACAATTTTACTAACTTGAAATTCACACTTCAATAATGTTTGGCCTTTCTGAATGCCTCTGTTACCGGCACACCCCCCCTCACTTGAAACAAGCCTCTCATTCCAGCCTCAGCAGTGACTCATTTGACAGGAACCATCAGCTCTCCTCCTGGAATTGTAATTTGTGAAACAAGACCTACCTAACGGTCACGATGCAAGACATATCATGCCATTAACATTTAAATTATGGAGGAAACTCCAACACCTCCCATTAAATAGCTGCAAAGAGCACTGTACCACGGACAGTGATGCTTAAAAACCAAGACAACTGTAGTAGTATCTGCATACATATCCCTCAGGCATAGACCAGGAGAGAGTTTTCCCCTCCCAGAACACATGAGAAGTCCCTCAGCTAACCTGGGCTATGTTTGCTTGAGAAGCCAGGCGGATCATGATGTCCAGTTTCTCCAGTTTGACATAGATGGGGTCGTTGTACTTCACGAAGAACACCTTGATTTCCTGCTTCAGGATTTCAGGCCTGGGGGGAACATAACGTTGTGTCACTCAAGACTGATTAAAAACCCAATTAGGCTCTTTTTTTGTAACCAAATGCACCCTTTCTTTAAAAATCTATCCAAATATTCTTCGAGAAACAGAATGGTGTCACTTTGCCCAGGCTGCCCAGAGAGGCTGTGGACTCCCCAGGCTGGACAGGGCTCTGAGTAACCTGGTCTAGTGGAAAGTGTCCCTCCCCACAGGGAGGTTAAAACCTGCAGGGGAGTTTGGAACTAGATGATCTCTCAGGTCCCTTCAAGCCCAAGCCCTTCTATGATTCGATGATTTTGTGTCCAGAACATGCAAGCCAATCAACAATTTAGAGAAGGAAGGCTGGATAAAAAAATTGTTTAAATACAAAATGCAGAACTCAAGTCTTTCTATGGCTATATCTCTACTTCCTCCATTTCAAAGGCCGAGCCAACAGGTAGGTAGTGGATGACTGTTTCCAAATTTTCAAATTTCAAAGAACCTACAAATTCACCTAAAAATTAATTTCTACTTTCACTTGCAAGATGCCAGTGCACAGTAACTCTGCCCTGAACACGATCACAAAGTGCTCTCCGAGCTATCCCACCTTTCCAGCAAGGAACAACAGCATTGACACATGCACATGGGAGTAAATAAGTGAAAAAATTAACCCACTGGACACCAGGACATCACCAGCCTGGTGGTTCTGTGCTGAACAGAACAGCATGGGCACACTGAGCTCCTGCAGGTCATTGTGAACTGCACAGTTGCACCCTCGTTCCCAGAGGGCAGTTCTGAGTGCTCATAAAGAGGCAGTGAAGAGAGGCAGGTGAAGAAATGCTGCACGAAACTGGTATTACAAGCATGCTGTAAGAAAATCAATTCAATCTACCAGAGTCACGAGATTGTTTAATCTGCCTCTCAAGGGATCTGAGCCTGGATTAAAAGAGTCTCTGTGCATGTGGAAATACCTGAAGGTCTGAGATAACCAGATGCCCTTTGACAATGCAGGAATAACACCCCCGAGCCTTTACCTTTTCTGCACAATCAAGTTGATGTTCCTCAGGGCAACATACTGAACTTCAGGCTCTCCAGACAGCAGGGTCACCAGTGGAGGGGCGAGTTTCTTCAGCAGCATGTTGTAATAGTCAGAGTCCTTGGGAAGAAGCTCCAGGAACTTCATCAGGACCTTCACCGCTGACAGCACCACGGCCGAGTTGGCGTGAGACAGTCGGGGGGTCACCCGCTCACAGATACTGGAGACACAGGAGGAGGAAAGGGTTCACATGTGTTTCAGGGTGTCAGATATTTCAGATCTGAATTTAGGAGATTGCACATGGCTCAAGACAGCTTCTCACATGCTACTTTGAGTTGGTTTTGTTACGGAGAACAGGCAAAGTCCTGCTTTCTCGAACACAGCAGGAAGCAAACAAGGACCTCTCTCATAGCTTCAAGTTTCTCTCCTGCCACACTCAGCTCAGGAAAAATTCCAGCTCTCAGCATGACAGTGCCAACACATACTCAGTTATTAGTGCTTCCTGCCTTTGCCTGGTGGTGCTCTCTATTTCTGTGATCTTGTCTGTCACTTACAAACATAACTTTAACAAAACAGCTATTGGAAAAACACTTGAGCCTCCACATAGTAATTCAGAGGTGATACACGCTTCTGGCTTGCCTGGGGGGTTTGCTGCCATTTCAACCATTTCTATCTACAAAAAAAGACTTCTGATGCTCTGAAGACTCAGGGAAAGAAGGACCTAAATACCTTCCCAAGTCTCAGATTCACCATAATGGATCCTGTAATCAACAGCACCCTAAACAATCCATCCCAAGCAGAAAGGAAGTTTGGGTTCATATGGTCTTTCTTGCAGCATCTGTCAAGTTTCTTCCCACTCCCTCCTGCATATTGCGAACTCAGAACAATCTTATTCCCATCTGTGCCTCCTAAAGCTTCTTTCCCTGAAAGATTTGCTTTCAGCCATGCAGGAAGGGAAGCTCAGTGAAGAGCAGAGTCAGAGTTGGAGCAGCCTCCAGCTGCCTCTGGCCAAGGTCACCCCCATGTCAAAGCTGCTTCATCTCTCTGAGCCTCAGTTTCTCCATGCACAGAGCACTGACACCAGCCTTGGTGGAAAGAACATTATTATATAAAGTCCAGTGCTGCCACTCTCCTGTCTGAAATAAGGCAAACTCCGAGAGAAACTCCACACAAAGCAGTAAAAGTAGTTCCTCCCCTTGCAGTTTGATAGACCAGTCTTCAGAGGAATTACAGGCGAGGAACTGGGACGTGTTCACAGTTGTTCAGACTGGTGGTGCCTCTCAGAGAGCTGGGATAATACCAGCTCACTCTCTGGAGATCTCTGCAGGTTTCTAGCACTCATTAGGAGCTGCTTCTGGCACAGAAATAGAGCACAAGAGGAAAGGAGGTGGGAAAAAAAATAATAATAAAAAAAAAATCAGCAAGACTCCTGGCAGGCTTTTCAGAAACAGTGGATTACCTATTGTACCTCAAAAAAAACAGTCAGTGAAGAAACCCATCGAGTTCAGAAGGGCTTGTCCAGGATTTTGCATGTGGGCTTGGGACCCTTCCTCCCGCTCCACACGAAATACATCATCTGAGAAACCCCCTGTTCTAAGTTATTTCTCTTGCTGGTCCCTTGTTCTCCTAGAAACACAATCTGATTTTTTGTGAGGTGGTTTGAAGTGCACAAATTAAAACTCCACTACCTAAAACCTGAGGTCCTTGTATTCAGGTTTAGTCACTGCAGCTAAAGGTAAAAGCACAAGCGTGAATTTGGAGTGATAAGAAAAAATTATTTCTTACCTTTATTTTCACTTCTCTCATATCACAATCTGGTTTTCAGTTGGAAAAAAGTATTCTGGCCTCAGACCTTTAGGACTTTGCAAAGCTGCAAACCTATAAAGGCTTTTTGCCTCTCAAAGTAGCAAAACCAGATATGAAAGCTGTGCTTTAAACCAGAAAATCCTCTGAACAGTGCTTCCACTGTTACAGGTTTGGTCTTGGGCTGATCCCTTCTTAGTAGCGCCAGTTCCCACAAGAACCAGCCCTTTAAATAGAAAAAAAGTTAAAAGAAACCCTAAAGATAAACAGAGAAAGTGGTTCTGCTGAGGGAAGAGGCAGGTTTCCAGCATCAGCCCAAACTACCAAAAGCAGCCTCCCTTTTAAACCTCTTTTATCAAGTCTTATTTGTGCTGCCACAGACCTCAGAACCCCTTTAATTTCAGTGCTGCAACGCCTCCCACAAGTGCCCTGCTCCTGAATAACCACCCTACCTTTGAGCTTCCCGGTCATCCTTGGGGTTGTAGTTGGACAGACAGTCCAGGATGAAGATCTGCCCCCACTCTGTGCACTCATTTAGAGCTGTCAGCAGCTTGTTGATGTTCTGAGGGTTCAAATCCAGCAGGTTGCTGTTGGGATGAGATTCACTGATTTCTGACAGGGCGGCCACAGCATTTGCCACCACCTGGGGAAGAGACAAGAGTTCTTTGTTAGCAGGACATCAGGGGATTGACTTGGGATTGGCATGGGTTACATATGGAACCAAACAGGGAGATCTATCAGCTGATAGCAGGTGTGTTATCAGCTGCTCAGCAGCAGCCACCACACCAGTTATCCCACCCTTCCAGGACCCAGTACAACCTCACAACCAACCTGGAAAGCCCAAAACTTGACTGGGAGGAACAGGGACCTGGGACATCACAAGAGGCTTTGCTCTGGAAGGAGCTAGAGGTGGCATCAACAATGAACAAGAACATCTGGCCTTCCTTCAGCTCCAGATCTCCCCCCTGGATTGCTTCAAGCAGGAATCATCTCCCTCCTGTTCCAGAAAACGCTCAGTTGATATAGTCAAGGTCTCAAAATCTCCAAATGCCCTACTTATTCAGGAATGTATGTCTGCCTCTTGCCTAAATTCCCCTTGGCAGCCCCATGGCACATGGCTTAAAGATATCCAGAAATGAGCTGTCAGGTGCCTGGCAGGCTCCAGCTCTGCAGCAGCGCTGTCAGGTCACCCAGTTTGAAAACAAACACACCATTTCCCTAAAATGGAAACTCCTGCTAAATTTTTAATAACACATTTCAATTCCAAACAGTCTCCATAGCGTTCATTCGCTTTGCAGAGTCATGTTAAAGCAAGGACCCCAGCACAACTCATCCCTGAAAATACTCCTGCTACATTTAGGACTATATAAGGTCTTTTTTTTCCTGAGCACAGATTAAAGGATCACAGAGGAGGTTCAGGGTCCAGCTTGGCAAGAATGAGAAGTGGGAGTGCAGCACAAATTTCTGATTCTTAGTGCCATATTCAAATTCAACAGTTATTCTAACTGACTCCATGTGAAGATTTCTAAAATAGAAGAGTTGCAGAATATAGAGACAAAAATAGAAAAATTGCAGATGAGACTAAAGTCTTATTTGTTTAACTAGCTAGAAAAGAGATTTAAGCGGAGTTTGACACACAAAACTGAAGTACCTATGAAGTGCCTACAAAAAGGCGTTTTCAGGACATTTTACAATGTACATCATGTCCAGCCCAACTCACAGTAAATACCTGCTCAAATGAAGATTTATAGCATTATTTTCTATGGGATTAAGGCAAAGAAACATCTTATCTAAAATCATCTGACTGTTAGGATGACTAAAGATGCTTTTGATGCAATACAATGAAAACAAGAACAGCACGACCAGAAGTTTCTCTGCCTTGTTCCCATCACTGCTTGTAATTAAACCAATATATTCCAAAGTCATTGAACAAGCACAGTAATGACTGTTTTGCATTTCACACCTAGAGGTCAGAGATAGGATTTTGATCCAAGATTTTATGAATTTCATTAGTTGAATGAGCCTTCTGTCACCAAAATCATTAGTAATCAGAACTGCTGTCTTCTTGTACTGTTTTAATTAGTAATTTATTAAGATATGCTGCTTATTCTTCTTATTATTTAATTTGCCTAATTTCTGAATGGTTAATGTGACACAGCATAAAAATGAAGTAGAAGACCGTATAAATTTCACTGCATTTTGGAAGTTCACAAGTGAAGACATATCATAAAAGCAACTGAAAAAGCCCAAAATCCTTATGAAAAAGTACTTATAGAATGAAACTACTACGGAAAATAATTCTGAAGTAACAAAATTTTCAGAGCCAAAGCATTGCAGAAAGGGACCTGTCAGTCACACTAAGGAACAGGGCTGAGCTCTGGCAAATGCACTCACACTGCCAGGCACTACTTTTGTTGCAGTAACTGATAAATTAGTAATTAACATAGAATCACAGAACTGTTAATGTTGGAGAAGACCTCCAAGATCATTGAGTCCAATCGTTAACCCAGCGCTGCCAAGTGCCACATCCAAATGTTTTTGAACATTTCTAGGATATCCTAAACCCTGGGGCAAGTACAAGTCAAAGCAGCTGTGTTTATGTTTCTTTCCCTGCAGAGTCCATGCACAGTCTATCCCTGTGTTTTCCAGGGGCAAAGGATGCACAGATATGCTGTTCCCATGGGCCTGGTGCACAGCAGCTCCCACCTGGAGACCCGACTGTGAATGAGATCTTGCCCTTAGGATCTTTTTGGGCTTTTTTTTAAAGGAATTAACACGTCAGCACAGATGCAAGTGTCCAAATCAAAGCTGAGGATGGGACATTACATGGCAATCCTCTGAGATTTCCGTTAAAAGCATCCATGAGACAGTCTCAGATGGCAAGATGCACTTAGGAGCATGGGTTGTCATGTTATTAAAGAAAAAAAAATGGGTGTTATTAAAAAAAAGGATTGGAAGGGGCTGTGCAACATGTGATGGCAGCTCAGCTCTGCCAGAGGAGCTGGGATCTGCAATCCATAGTCCACAATTAAAGCTGGTCCTCACCTCCTGCCTCAGCAGAACAGTGCTGCTGTCAACTCAGTGACGAGAAGATAAATGAAGTAAAACGAGATAAGGGAAGGGTTGGGGAGTGTCTTCAAACTTTAAGCAACACTGATTAAAAAAAATGGACTCTGGTGATTTGCACTGAACATATTGATATGTCATGGTATGCCAACAGAAATAATTAGCATCTCCAAGGCTTTTCACACAGCCACAGCACAGCTGAAACGAAAACAGATTTCAGGGCCCCATCCAACACAAACACTGGTTCAAGCACACACGCTCACCTCTTCCTTGGCACTGCCACTGGGCTTCGCTGGGATGCAGGAACGCACAGCAACACAAGCTGGCACTGCCTGGTTCCATTCCAGCACACAACAACTCCTCTGCCAACAGCTCTCACCAAGGGAGAGGGCAGGTCAACGAAGACTAAAGTGCTGCCCTCTAACAGTTACCACTCAGGTGTGGAGAAGAGTCCATCGAGAACCATCCACCCCAATTCCAGTATTACAACGCCTGACAGCCTACTACATATTTTAGCAGTCACGCAAGTGTCACTAGAAGTATTTAGAAAGATGTTTTGGCCAAAGAAAACCTACAACATCGAAGCTGAGTCGTAAGCCTTCAACTCAGCTGATGCTTCTTCCTTAACACAGCAACACAAGATGGTGAATTCCAGCTGCACTGGACAGCAAGAGCAAGGTACAAAGTAGTAACTCATGCAAGTGGTTATTTTCCCTTGAAAATAAACAGCAATGATGGACTTGCTGGGGGACATGTAAAAGTAAAGCTAAAGTTTTACCACAACTTGTCCTGCACAAAGTTCCACAGGCTGACAAAAAGAAAAGCCCTAAGATTTTTTAGAAAACTAAGTATTCTGTGCTTCTCAAAACACGCACCAAGTTGATTTTGATGAGAAACCAACCAGGAGTTGTATAATTTACTGCACAGATTAGAATGAGGAAACTAAAAGGACAAGAAGCTAACATTTATCATAGTCTTTAGTCCTCAAAAATAATGAAAAAACTGTGGTCTCCCCAGTAGCCACAGGTATGTGAGCCCAAGCAACTAATAAACAGAAAAAGCTTTTAAGAGCTTAAACTTTCAAGTTAACTCCACAGAAAAATGCCTCGCTTGACTTGCAATTAAGGATACCACCTTTAAGCTAAGAGCTACCAACCAATGAGGACCCACCTAAAAATCACCTGAAAAATAAAAATGCAAAGCAGACTGAAAAATTAATTATTAATAATAACAGGTCCCTGGCTTGCTGATGTAAATCAGTTCACCCTGGCTACATTTCAACATTATTCAAATGCAGCCACAGCAACATCCCTTTGGAGCACAGACGAGCCCAATGACAATAAACCTGCTTTTGGCTGGAATTTCCCAATAAATTTAGACTGTTGGAGAAGCGTCATTGGGATGAGGATAGCTAAATCTCACAGGCTCTTATTAAAAAAAAAAAACAAACCCACAAAAAAACCCCCCAAAAACCCCAACCCTGCACTTAGAACTACATTACAGCTTTCACAAGAACCCAACATTTTTAAATCCACCTACAGACAAACTCCCTCCGCAGCCGGAGAGACCAGATCCGACCTCACGGAAAGCTGCAGAGGTAGGAACACTGATTTGCCAGTTACTCCTTCTGGCAGCTCAAACCTTTAGCTCAGAGCAAATGGTATAAAATACATTAACAGGGAGGAAAGGGGGTGGGTGAAAACCTGAGTGTCTGCCTGTCAACCCACACAGAAAAGCTTTGCAGGGGGTGGGGGGACAGAGGGAAGCTCGGCACATCCAGAACGCCAACCAGTCGGAGCAATCAGATTATTTTCCTCCCATCCCAGGCTAATTGGAAATTAAACCAAGTGTGTAATGGAGTTAATGAAATACAATGTTCTGCTGCTTGAAACAGGAACCTCTGGCTCACCATGCCATTAAAATGAGGAGGAAAATGAAGAAGAGAAGGAAAAATTAAGGGGCTCTGAAGAGATGCTGAGCAAAGGCAGCGTTCCCCACGCAGCTGGAGGCTCCCACCCTCAAGGGAGCCAGGCACCACACAATGTTTTTGGGACTGGAGAGGTGCTGACACTTTGAAGAGCACTCTGAGCTTGCATGTCATAAAGTACAGACTCCCAGATGGGATATTCGGGGTGGGTATTTCACAGGGCCACTCATATTCATGGCCACAGACCACGCTGTGTGCCCAAAACCTCCCTAGTGAGTACTAACACAGACAAGCTCTTTCCAGATTATGTGACTCCTACTTCTGTTCATATTATATCTTTTATCTACAAGCCCCCTTTACTTTGCTTCCCTAGAAATGGTCCATGAAAAATGAAAAATATTTATTTAAAAGTAATTTTGTAATTAAATTTACAGAGGAAGTTCTTTGCTGTGAGGATGGTGAGGCCCTGGCACAGGCTGCTGAGAGAACCTGGGCTGCTCTGTCCCTGGAAGTGTCCAAGGCCAGGTTGGACAGGGCTTGGAGCAACGTGGGATAGTGGAAGGTGTCCTTGCCCATGGCGTGAACTTTAAGGTCCCTTCCAACCTAAACCATTCTGGGATTCTGTGACTCTGTAAAATGGCCCAATCGGGCAAGTCAGGGAGCCTACTGAACCTCACACTGCTAATTCACGTAATACGTACAGATAAAAATTAAAGCTCTGGGAGACTAATACATCCCCAGTTCCTGATCACATCCCAAAAACTGCCTGGGTGGGGAAGACCTCCTGGCTTGCTCTTTGCAAGTGGGATGAATTTTTATGGAGGTGGCAACCAAAGGGAAGTTAAGTGTTATCCTTCCCACGGCGTGCTTGCCCTGACTGGTTTTTGCACTTCCCTGCAGAAAAATGGCACTTTGTGGCAGACTAGAACACCACTCCTGCTCTCACATCCTCGCAAAATCAGGATGTGTTAGCTGTAAGACAGGAAAACATGCTTCCCCCAACTGCTGAAACTTTAGTGGTAGGTGGGCAAGAAGCTGTTCAAGGATGGCTCCATTTCTCCTTGAAGGATTTCTCCTTGGCACAGCTGAGCCCCCAGCACAGGAAACTAAACTCTACAGGAAGACACAGAGGGTCTGCAACTCCCTATCCTCTTCCAGAAAGCACCATGGTGTGATCCCAGCCTGGATCAGGCACCTATCACACACCAGGAAGGCTTCTTTTGCCTTTTTTTTCATGTGTGTGTGTGTGAGGCCCTTTGCAATTTTCCTTGAAGAGGTTCTCGCTGGCACCATCCAGTGGCAAACAATCCAGGCTGCAACCGAGGAGAAAACCCACCAGGAGAAAATCAAAAGCATCAACAAAACCTTTACAGAGCCTTGAAAAGAGGGGTGTAGAATTACAAAACATCACAGCCACAGCGTTTTCTGAGGAATGGTGCTTGTCAATAGCTAGAAGTGCTTGTTCCGATTGAAAATGTAACATGTAGACACATGTCAACAAAATTCCCAGCACCCTGATTGATGGGAGAGATCCTGGAGTGATCTGTTCCAAGACAAATGCTTTGGAAATTAGGCACATACTGGTGGCTGTAATTGGAAGGAGACAGGTCTCTGATGGATGGATTTGTCAATTAAGCTTTATAAATGAGGGCTCTGGGAAGACAGACTCTGTGGAGCCATGGTAATTCATACATTATCATATAAACTCGTTGCATCTCTGCTAGTACTGAAAACATAGGGAAAAGCAAAGCTTCCATGGAAGATGCTCGAGACCTGCATCCCTCATTCACAAGCCTACCAAAAACAAACAAACCAAGAATCAAGTCCCACATACAGGCTTAAAATTCCCTCAGACCTGTTCAGGGTGACAACCTGGAGAAAAAACCAGCTACTTGGAAAGTCAGATTCCAGCCTTCCTCTGGAGAAGCTGTTGCAGGAGCTCATTCTGAAGCCAAAACTGGGTTTCACCGGCAGAGCACACAGAGTCAGAGTGGGTAACCAGAAGCTGTGCCACCAACTACAGACAACAGCTGTCCCCTTCACCCCCAGTTCAAGTTTCTGCTCTCCCCTGGCAGTCTCCCACTCTCAAGCACCCACCACACACATTAATTTAGCCATTGTTTATACAGGCTCCTCCATAATCTCTCCCTATTTCCATCCCAATTTGCTGCCGCCGGCTGGCTGCTTACTTTGCAAAAAGTGTGGCTCTCCCTCCTGGGCAGCCTCATGTAAACAGCAGAAACATCCATTAAAGAGCTCCAAAGTACTGCCACCACTTTTCAACAACCCTAAGCAATGGGCTCATTCTCTGCAACATATACATCAATGGATATAAGAAATTCTGCCTACAAATGCCATCAAGTATCTCCCAGAAGGAAATATTATCTCCACTTGCAGCACAAACAGATTAAAAACCCAAACCACACACAGGACCAATAGAGACGTGGTTGGGGGTCTTCAAATCCAGCCCGCATCTGCAACAGCCGCGTCGAAAAGAGGAGGGACATTTTTGATCAAGAGGGACAGAGTATCCCGGAACAGCCCCAGGCTGATGAGAGAGCCCACAGGTCACAGCAATATTCAGCTCCATTCTGGGATGTGAATTTTCAAGTCCTTTCAACCTTCATGAGCAGCAATCGTGAACTCACTCAGCAGTGGTGGTTCACTCCTCTCACTTCATAAAGCATCAGCTGCACAGGGAAAACACACAGCTGTGAGAGTCTCCACGAGGAACAAGTGCCCTCCTGTGCCCCTGGAGAAGGTGGTGTTCCACTCCCTGCTGTATGAGAGAATTCCCACATCCCTGACTGCCTCCCACAGACCCCTTTTGGGACTCAGAGGATCACCAGTTTCCCAGCTTTATTACACAGAGAGAGATTAAAATTCCTGCAAAGTGCTCAGAGGAGGATGGCCCAGGAGACAAAAGCTGCTTCTCTTTCTAGACTGGCTCATTCCTCAGGACACCATCTCACAAAGACATACAGTTTGCCAGCTAGGAGGAAAAAGAACAAAAGAAAGACCTGCTTCTTCCACAGGGTCATCCAGGAAGCCCACACACACACTGAAGTTCTGGCAGAGATGGAACCCACATCACTTGGAGGCACAGCAGGAGAGACAAGAGAGCACTGTGATTTCTATCAACAGGTTTTCAGTCTCAATCTGTGAGCTGTGGGCACTCAATACTGCAAGAGGGACCTAGGTGGACATCAGCACCTCTAGCTGTTGGATCTCAAGAGACTCCCTTCCTGGAACGGCTAATGCTAAAGGCAAAAAACATCCCAGGTAAAACAGAGTTTGATGATCTCCACACACTTGGTGCATTTACTTATGTGATCTCAGTTTATTCCATGTTGATTCACAACAGAGTTTCTCCAAATAAACTGCGATGTGTGGATGGTGGAAAACACGACATTTTGTTGGACAGCACAGAAGTGCTACGTCTGTACAGCCCACAAAAACACAGGAGCAGAACAGCCACACCTGAAAAAAGCCCTGATCCAGCACATCACAGTGACAAAGCAGAATGTGAGGAAGGAGAAATGCTACAGGAAGGAGTTAAACACTGAACAGCACCTAGAAAATAAAAGGGAGAAGGTGACATCAACTTAAGCCATGTGGATAACAGATAGACTGGTAAGAAAACTATTCCATGGGTTAAGAGTTATCTTAGAAGGTCAAGGATTGAAAATATTTGGACAGAAAGGTTGTTCCATGCAAATATTAGAGGACCAGTAAGGTTTAAGAGGGATTTCTTCTTATGTTTGTCTGCTAATATTTACATTCTTGAAGAAAACCTAGCGCAGGGATAAAAGCCAGGAGGGAACTAGTTACAAAATGAGGTGTCTAAGGGCATTCAGCTTTGGTTCTGCTTTAAGCTGCTGCCATCTCGTGGTCTGCTCTCCCTTACCTGGGCTCAGCACTTCCAACTATGAGCAGTCATTGGGTCTCATTCAAAAATGCCAGAACAAGACAGAATCAGAAGAAAGGAAGAAAATTAAAAAAGGGTTTTCCAAGATTTCAGAGAGTCTCTGGTCATCAGTAGGTGTGTAACAACCCTACCTCTCTTACCCACCTATTATCTACTGCTGCTGCTAGGTGTGCACAGTGTTCTGCAGCGACCTGGAGTACACAAAAACCCTCGGATGTCATTTTGGAATTGCATTTTGGTTGGAGTAAGTGGATTACAGGAGCCATTCAGTGGCTTCTGAGTCTCACTATGCCCAAGTGAGAAAGGCACTGAGGACTGAGCAAGTCCAGCAGCCCAAAGCAGCCAGGCCCCAGCAATGTATTCCTCCAGACCTGCTTTTGCTTTTCTTGCAAGGAAATGCACAGCAAAAGAGAAAGGTTTGCCTTAAGACAGCTCTGGGAAGGAGTGAGGGCTCCCTCTAGGGAAGGATCCTCTTTGGCAGGATCCCAGCTGACAAAGGGCAGCCACAAGCTCTTCAGACCCATCTGTAAAACGAGATTAAAGACTCCTGCCACAATCAAACTTCTGCAGTGCAACTGAACTGTGCCCTTGCAGGGGTTATTGGCGCCGTGCCTGCACCAGGCAACGCCTGTCCAGTAACTGCTGACACGTCCTAAGTCACCAGCCCAGCTGCTACCTTGCCATACGTATCCACATCAATATAAACGCAATTAGAGGTTTGAATTAATTCATCCAGCAGAAGCTGGAAAGCTATACAGAGATTTTTCAGAAATGGCTAGTGAACTACCAGACTGAGGTGTCAGGCCTTTAGCCTCAACTACAGCCAGCTCAAAGGGTGCGACAAGTGCAGCTGTTCAGAAGATCACTGAACGTGAACTAAGGACACATCCTGACTACAAAAAGCCCAGATAAAAGGGGGCAAGCACCTTGCCTGTGGACCTGCAGCACCTCCACAGGACTTCAATGCCCTGAACATTCCCAATCTGTTACCTTATTAACACAGAATTATGCCAGTAGTCAAAAAATACGGGAAAAAAAACCCAAAACAACAAAATGTTTCTGACAAGGTCACCTCCCAACTTAGTCAGACATCGTTAGGATGAAGGTGATCTGAGCCAACAGAAATATGCACCCTGATCTCTGCATAATTATAAGGCAATTAGCAAGCCACAGATGGAGATGTTACTTTACCAAGCACCCAGCTAGAATGCTTAGTGCTTGCTCATGTCCTAGAGGCAACCAATTACAAAACCATAATAAAACCTTTCTTGGAGACTATTTTTCAACTGCGGCCATTTTTAGCTCCTGTTCAACATCCTCATTTCTCAGAAGAGAGAACAAGTGTGGATTTCCCATCTAAAAAATTCTGCTCCATTAAGTGTCTAATGTTGCCCATTTCCACAAGCCATCAAAAGAGGAGAAACATTTATAATATAAATATGAATGAGCTTAGATAACAGGTTCCAATGATTGAGATGCACCATTTACAGAGGAATAGGCCATAAGGATTGATCCCTCTGTACACCATTTTTCCAGCAATCTTTCTTTTGATAGCCAACACTGATACACAGATTTTACTTAAAAAGAGCTCCCAGGCAGGGCTGCATTCCACCTGATCAAGGAAAAACAGCTTAGCAAATATCAACTCGCACACAAATATAATTTATCTGGCAAATACAACTCCTGGTCATCTGGAACCCCACCGGAGTTTCACATGGAGAAAGCAGCAATGAGATGGATGGTTTGACTAGGAAGATGAACCTTAATTGGAGGTGGATAGTTCCTGTACTTTTGACAGAATCACTGTGCCACAAAGGCATGAATTTCAAAGGGGACCAAAGGAATAAACTTAACTAGAAGGAATGTCTTTTCCTACTAAAATTGTAACCAGATTAAATATTGTATTAAATCAGCAGCTAGAAGAGCCTCAAACCTTTGATAAAACCTCTCCCCATGCACTCTTGTGAAGCAAAAATATAATGCTCCATCCACAGTGAAACCTGGGAAACTGGTACACAGAAAACCGGCTACATGATCCTTTCAAAGCCACACGCCACAGGCCTCTCCATCACTGTCACTCCTCTAAACTGCACTGTCCTGCTGGGAATCCTCAGCTTGGGGAAGAACAAGGTGAGTGCAACACGAGGCAGGTACTGTGATCCCACACAGCTCCAGCAGCTGCAAAGGTTCTGCTGCCCCAGCCCACCCTCATTACCTCCAAGGAGCTCATCAGTTGTACTTTTGTTTTATTAGGACTCCTTGTGCTACTTTTGGAGGTTTATTTAGCAAATGGAGCACGCATTGCCCTTTGGTATTTTTCCTCTTCTCTCGATTAATTTATGTCAGTATTTAAGTTAACGCACCTTTTAAATACATATCGGTGCTCTCCTGTCTCCATTTACCAAACCATTCCACTGAGTGAGTTCCACTGAGATCAAGGAGCAGAAAGGGCAAAAAAACCCTTAGTAATTTCTTCTGAAATACCACGTCCTTTCAGCCTGAGCTCTTCAACTCACATCCATGTGGCTGTGACCAGAAGAAAACCACAGCTGGAACCCAGGCTAGGAGAAGAGGACGTTCTATCCCTGTCCACAGCACATTCCATCGCTGCCTGTGAGCTGGTTAATGCCAGGGCCAGCATTTAAGTGGAACTAAAGCAACCCAAGGAAGTTCTTTCAGAGGCTGCAAGGCACACCCTCCCACATGGAATTAACCCAGCAGGTGTTTCTCTATGTGCCTCAAAGTTGCCTCGACAGAGAGAGCATCTTCAAGGAGTCATCAATACTCATACAGAAACCTGGCATAAGGAAAAAAAAAAATCAGGGAGGCAGGTAAAAAGAACAGCTTGTGAAAGAGCTGGATATTAGAGGCAATAGGTGTCTCCTGACAGACATCTCTGCTCAGACTGGTGCCTGTGAAAGTCAGACATCTCTAGTTTTACTGTCTCCAGAAAGTCTTACAAAAAGCAATCAGCAGCCTTCACTCTCCTCCTAAAGGGGATGGCACCTCACCACCTGCACTTGGTTTATCTAGCCTGCCCAAGATAGCTACAGAAGCAATTTGCTTTATATGGTTTGATTCATCCACCATGGAAAGAGCTGTTAGACAAGGCCTAATAATGTGCAATTTTGTCTTTAAGCAGAATCAAGTCAGAGCTGTGCTCTAAAAGAGCTAAAAAAGTAGTGGTCACATCCTTAAACTCTTGAGGTAAACTGAGCTGCAGAAGTTTTCTTCCCTGCTAGGAGTTCGGATGATATATATGCTCACTAGATTCCAGTAGATAACAGGAAACAATATTGAATGAAAGGATTATGCAGTGGGGCACTTCAATCCATTGGCCACCACCTTTTAGTTACAACATAATAGCAGAACATGCCTGGCTTGGAAATGGACCCTTCATCAACCATGATTAAACACTGATTTAGTAGGTAATTTACTCCTGTGAAATTCTTGGTCATAATCTCCACCTCTGCTCTGACGACTCATTTAACTTTATTAAAAACATTAGCATTGATTTTCTCCACTCATTACAAGCCAGTGGATTTATCTGCATTAGTGAATGAATTCATCCAACCTCTAATTCCAAGAGCCAAAGCCTGCAGGAAAGCAGTAACTACAAGCTGTCACTGAGGAAGCAGCATCAAATATTTCTTGCTGCTCTGACTCACCTGACCAGGAAGTTACACTTTTGCTGCAGCACTCTAGACAGGCAAAACAGGCAAAAGCTTAAACAGATTTAACAACAGAAGGTATTTCCTGTTTTCTGAGGCAACTGCTGCTCTCTAACCAACCCATTCATCACAGTGCAGCAGTTGCAATTAAAGACCCTTCACATTTCTGGATCATCTGCCCATTACACACTCGAGCAAAGCGCTGGGAATACGTTACCATGGGATTGGAGTCCGCAATCAGGTCACGCAGAGAATCCAGAAATCCTTGGTCCTCCACCATCTGGGCATTGATGTCATGCAGCTTTGCCACGCAGACAGCTGCAGTCTTCCTGACATAGGGGTCCTCATCCTTCAGACACTTGCGGAGGGGCTCACACAGGTACTCTGTGATTTTATCCACCCTGATGCACCCCATCGTGCGGACGGCCAGGGCACGGATCAGAGGGTTTGGGTCCTCACAGTCCTGCAAGGGGACAGAATACCCAGTAAACAAATCTGCACTGCCACCCACTGATGCCTTCCCTGCAGCCAGAGTCAGGCTGTTCTTGCTCAAAAAGCATTCTCTCTGATTACACGCTAAAAACCACGCAATTATTTCAGACAGGGGTTAAAAGGTGGCACTCAGTGGTTCACAGAAACATTTGACGCTATCTCAAGATGTTTTCAGGCTGTGATAGCTTGTGAAATTGTGATCTTGGTGTACCTTTGTTCTCCCAGGAAAAGCTTCTTTCAACATGATCCAGGAGCCACAGCTAAGCCAGAGAGGCAGCTCTCACCACCCAAAGTCGCAGGCAACCCTCAGACAAAATAATACACTGATTTCCAGCCTTACTGGCTTAAAGAAGCAAGAGATATAATGGGGAAAGTCAACAACTAAACACAATGCAACAGCCATCAAGGCCTGTGCCTCCCTTAAGTTTGTAACATATGAAGCACTAAGCAAAGGCTGGTCTAGAGGTGCTTTTCTGAAGAGGAAAAAGCAAGAGCAGGCAGGAACACAGCACTTCATGCTTCAAGACCTCATAGTTTTCCGTACATCCAAACCATCCACATCTCTGAGCTCCTCCAAAAATCAGCCTATAAAAAGGATGGCTGCAGAACGACTTACAAAAGCATAAGTCCATTTACCTTTCGCTGTTTAAATTTCCTACAGCTGATAAAACACTTTTAAAAGGTTACAAGAGAAGTGACACCTCCTGCCAGTGCATTCCACATCTTGAACTGTGAACAGGGTGTGAAGTGCTGAGTTAGTGCAGACCAGTGTCAACACTTGCTCTTTACAAACACTTGTCCCTCAACTTGCCAAAAGGGACACCAGACATTTCCTTGCAGGGAAAAGCATGAAGATGGAAAATATCATTTTGTTTGTTAGCCCATTCTAATAGAATTACACTGAAAGACAGACAGCAATATTCTGTCTAGACAGGAAGACAGAGACACCCTTCTCTGAGCAGAAGTGACCTGCTCTCAGCCTGCTCTCACCTCTTTCTGCCTCAAGAACCATGACACAAAATGGAAACTCGACACCATTCCCCAGTATCTCAGCTTTTATAATACTCTACAAGGAGTTTCAAACTTGTTCTAAGCACTGGGTTTATCTTGCACAACGTGAAATAACATTTTCTCGATAAGGAGAGGCAACCTGACAACAGAACTAAAGGCAGCACAGCAATCAGGCTGTTATTTTTGCAGTCTTTTGGTTTCACCACAGATAAAGGTTTTCCACACAGAGCACAGCTGGAACATTCAAACAGGAAGCAGGTATCTACATATCAGAGATACTACAACGGCTGGGAGATGAAACAGATAAAATCTGTCAGCCAATACCAGAAGTGGGGAAAACAATAAAAGCAGCTTTCCCTGGAGCAGGCTCTCTCATAACCACTTACAGGGGTGCTTAAGTCACCTCTGCAATAACAGCAGCAAGTGAGAGAAAGAAGCCAGAACGACTGCACTCAGCACGAGCCCAGCCCAGAGGCTGAGACCAACAGCAGAGATAAACAGCTCCCAAAGGCTAATGGACAAAGGAGATGTGCAAACAGCCACGGTGCTGGGCCATTTTCTGGTGAGCCCTGGGAGCAGGTTACCTTCACAAAGCTGTTGACAGCCATGATGGCCATGTCTGGCTGACTTTTGGCGTAGTTCATCAGGTACAGGTAGACCAGCTTCTTCAGCTCCAGGTTGTCAGTCTGCATGCAGTTCACAACATCAGGAAAGAGTGAGCTGGACAGACAACACAGGAATAAGCAAAAATAAAATCACACAATTGCTTAGGTCAGAAAAGACCTTTAAGATGATCAAATTCAGCTGTTAACCCAGCACTGCCAAACCCACCACTAAACCGTGTCCCCAGATGCCAAATCTTCATGATTTTCAAATCTCTTCCAGGGATGGTGACTCACCACTGCCCAGGGCAGGTTATTAAAATTCAATATAAACCTTCCTGGCACAAGTCGAGCCTGTTTCCTCTTGTCCTATCACTTGTTACTTGGGAGAATAGACTGACTCCTATCTCGCTACAGCCTTCTGTCAGGGAGCTGGAGAGAGCAAGGTCTCCCTTGACCCTCCTTTTCTCCAGGCTGAGCCCCCCCAGGTGCTCCTGGTGCTCCAGACCCTTCTTCAGCTCTGTTGCCCATCCCTACCCAAGTTCCAGCCCCTCAACATCTTTCTTGTTGTGAGGGGCCCAAAACTGGACACACAATTTGAGATGCCTCACCAGTGCCCTGCACAAGGAATGATCCTGGTCCTGCCTGGCCACACAATTTTTGATACAGGCCAAGTGCCATTGGCCTTCTTGACTACCTGGGCACACCTTGGGCTCACGCTCAGCCACTCTCAACCAGCACCCCCAGGTACTTTTCCAGCTTTCCAGCTGCTCTGCTCCAAGCCTGGAGTGTTCCATGGGGTTGTTGTGACCCAAGTGCAGGACCTCGTACCACTGAGCCTCATACAATGGCCTCAGCCCATCCATCCAACCTGTCCAGATCCCTCTGCAGAGACTTCCTGCCCTCCAGAACATCAACACTCCCACACACAAGAAAAAAAAAATCAAGAATTCATGGTAGGCTAAAGGGATAGTAACAATAACAAGGAAGCCAGAAAAACTGGAGTTCCACTTTAAGCACCCTGCTGCCTAACAAAAGGTCACCTTCCTTCCCAAAACGGTTTGCAATGGCTTTTATAATAATCATTTAATCTCTTCTAGGGCTTTAACATAGGTCAGTTCCGGAAGAGGTGAAAACTAATGCAATTTCCTAAATGTGTTTTAAATGGGGAGTTCTCCAAACAAGAAAACTCTACCATGCTAGGCCTGGGGATGAACCCACAAGAGTAAAAAAGCGTTGCTTAAAAATGTTTTGGTCATGCAGGACACTTCCAAAGAACCTGCCAGATTTCAGATCAGTGAATTCCAGGAGCTTAAACACTGACAAGCTGGGTTTCACTCAAATGTCAAGCAGCAATCTGTAAACAGCACTGCAGAAGAACACAAGGATGTTACACAAAGATCTCTGCAGCTCCCACATAAGCTGGAGGGATCTAAAGGTGAAGGGCAAGTGCTGCGGGCAAAAAGGAGTAGGTTTTTTTTTTTCCTTCCAGTTTACACGCTCCTTCATTCTACGATGAAGTCACGATGCTAAATTTGCAACCTTATCCTGATTTCCGTGGCAACAGACCACGCTGCCATGAATCCAGGACTGCTGTGACTTTCTGGTAGGCTCCAGTACCAGGAGGAGAAAGCATTCACTCAAGCAGGTTTTTCTGGTTGTCTCAAAAAGACAGAAAAATGTGTTGGGGATAGTGTTGCAGAAGGTAAATGCTGGTGCCCTTTGAGACGCAGGTTCAATTTAAAAATCACTAGTTTTAAACTGTAGCTCAAATCATCACCTCAAGTGAACACACACATTGGTTGAATTCCGGATGGGTTTATTAAACAAAGAGGGCTACTGGCACTGGGCTAAACCAGCAGAGAAAACAGTTGTTTGTTTTGCTCTCAGTAACAGGAAGGAGCTGGAGAAATCTGTGACCAGCATAGGACATATCCAGCCTCACCAAGACGCCAACTCGGAGCTGTTCCATGGACATGTGTATCACCACACCTGACTGAGTCCCAGGACAACCAGAGCTGCCAAGAGATACAAGTTGCTTTTTACCTGACATCCTTCCCCACAGTCATGGCTGCAATAACCTTCTTTACGGCTTCTTTCCTCTTCTCTTTCTTCTCATTATTGAGTTCAGCCTTCAGTTCAAAAATCTCTCCTGGCAGAAGACAAAACAAATTGAGCCTCTTGGGAGAAGAAAAGGGTCTCACTACAGGGACACTTCAAGAGTGAATTTTTACTTTCTCAGCCTGTTTTCCCCATAAAACTGGTACAGCAGCACGAGGAAGCTGTCAGACCTTAGGGACAGCGTGGTTCAGTGAGAAGCAAAGCTGCAACACTCCAGGGAATGATATGGGCTACACCTTGCTGAGGGAAAAGCTGTTAACAAGAACCTGCATGTTGCAGCTCTCCCACTTCCAGAGCACCAAATCACATCCCTGTGGTGTCTGTTTCTCAGAGGCAACTATTATATAACCAGGATGAAAAGATATTTGGAGATGCCAGATTCGTGCCTGCAAGAAAAAAAAAAAATCTAAGCTAGGAATTTTGCCCAGACTTTTTAACTTTTGCTCATCATCGCCTGCTTCCTGGGAAAACTGGAGTGGAGCCCAAGTGCTGTGGCTGAAACAGGAAAGCATCTATTTAGTCCAGTGGAATAAATTCCTTTAAAGCTGGAAAGGCAGAGCTACTCCTAACAAAAGCTGCATGTAACACAGCTTGTCTGGATTCCAAGGTTGCCAAAGCAGCCTTTTCCACAACACTAATTCTTCCTGAGATTACTGCACGGAAAGTCAGCTTATCAGGCTGGGTCACCAAATTGGCAAAACAAGTTTATAAAATAAAGCAACATGTGCACAAGACTGTTTATCAGGCCTGTTCCAGACAGAGCAAGTGCTGTGAGAAGGATAATGCTCCCAGCTGACAGCCAGCTTTCCCCAGGAAGGACAGCCAGCAGTATTCCCAGTGGAAGCCACAGGCTGAGGACACATTACAAATATCACAATATTTCTGAAAAAATACATTCTAGCCTCAAATTTGAGTTCCTACATGCCAATGCCACTTTGTCAGAGCCACAGCAGTAACTACTGAAGGGCCTGGCACAAAGGGCTACCAGGCACTTCAGAAGAGAAGAGCAGTTGCTGTTCTGCAGGATGCAGTGCAGGGACCACTCGTCATCCCTCCTGCCTGAGGGAGAGACTGGCATTACTCACCCAGAGCTCATGCCCTGGAGCAGAACTGAGCCAGCAGCACAGCTCACCAGAGCCCAGACTACGCAGGCTGACTTCCTGCAGCCACTCCAGAAAAACCTGCCTTGAGGACTCAACTTACAGATGTCAACTGCATTGGCTTTATTTACGAGCTCATTCTGAAGCTTAATGAAACATAAATAGATCAACAGTGTAGGTTTTTCCCTGGCAAGCATTCCCCAGAAGCACCCAGACATTTTGAAAAGCATTCTCCCTATCTGCTCTAGAAGGATGAGCAACATCAGGCTTAGACTGCACTCAGAGACAGTGTTTTGTTTAAGAACAGGTTAGAAAATAAAATCTGCCTGGGACAGTCTCAGCAGAACAAACCCAGCTCTGAAACAGCTGAATGGATAAAGTGTCCTCAAAGATGTTTTCCAGGGTTCCCATTTTTAAGGGCAGAAGTTTGTCCTGAGGGTGAGGTGACCACCACACCTACAGTAAAGTCAGAGGGAAGTCAAACAGAGTAGTGCAGCTTTGGAGGGAATGGCAGTAGGAAAACCCATTATCTTTACTCGATGTAGAGTACCCCAATACCCAAAATATCAAATGCCTCTCAATCACTTTAATCCTGTGATGCCCAACAGAACAACCATCCTCAGTCTGGAACTTGTTAGCCCATAGCTAAAACTTTGCCTCTGACCAGATCTGCACTCAAACTCCAATATTTTGCTCTCTGATCCTTAAAAAGCAGCACTTTGGGTGGTCTTGTGCATCATAAAACGGTACAATACACCAGTTTTGTCTTTTGTCACCATGCGACCTACTTCGGAAGTTTCTCCCTGGATGATTAAGAAGAGAAACAGGGACAGAGCTACCAGAAAAGCACAAGTCCTTCTGCATGCAGTTAAAAAAGCTGTGTAAAAATAGCCACCCACCACCTCCAATCCACTGCACCAGCCGAACACCAACCTTTTTTATTGGTCGTGAAGTATTTGGAGTCCGTCATGGTTCCAGGTCCTTAAAACACCTGAGAATGACAGTAACAAAAAAAAAAAGAACAAGTCAGCTCCCAGAGCTGTCTGATGGCAACACCCAGTTTGGGAGGCAGGAACTTGCAGGGAGGACGGTTGGTGAGCGTGAGGGAAGAAGCAAACGCTTTACATCCACAGGCACAAGTTTCCCAGTCCTCATCCTGCACCTGCTGCTGGTGTTACCTGGCAAACCCAGGGATCTAAAGGGCTCAGATGAACAGTGCTGGTGAAAATACAGCAGCCTGAGGCGGATGGGCTGGGAAAGCTTTCCAAATTCCCACTCTCAGGAAGGGAAAAGGTGTTTTTTTTAACTCCACATAATCGGCAGATCCCGAGGTGATCTGCGGCTCTGTCTCTCCCGGGTACACAATTCCATTTCCCAAGAAAAAGCACATTTAATATCTCGCCTGGCAGCAAGAAGTCCACATTTCAGACAAAGGAAACTGTCATCTCCCCCTAACGATACTTCCCTGTGCTGCATCTTGATGGAAGGCACAATTAACCCCACTTGCAACACCCACCCCCAGGGCCTTTCAGTTCTTTCCCTTCTTTTGTTCCCAGAAGATGTAAGGCAGCTGGGGGTTTGTCTTCTCTCCTTTTTTTTTTTTTTTTTATTTTTGGAAAGAAAAGGCATTACTTTTCAGTTCTCTCAAGCTTGAAATCGAAATCTTTCTCTGCCAAGATCCAACATCCCACCTCTGAGACACACACAGGTTTATTATTTCAGTGCTGCACTGCTTGTTTTGTGGACAGGACCAAAAAATGCTGTTAGGCCAGCAAAGCACTCAGCAGAGCCATCAGAATGGTCTCCCCAGCACTTCTCTTGCTCCACTAAATTATTAATGCCTTAGAATACAGGGATTGCCCAGACATGTGGCTATCCATCATTTGATTCTGACAAATGCCAGCTCTGTGACAGACATGACTCAAAGAATTTTCAAGTACTGGCTGAAAAACAAGCAGAGGAGTGGGCAGTTTCTCTTGATGAAACAGCCTGTATCAGTGCTAAGAACTATGACCCTAAAACCACCTCAAAAAAGGCTTTTTTCCCCATCTCTTGTCTCCTTTTTCTATTTTTTCCCCCGATTCTCCTTTTCTTACACATCCTTCCATGACCTTAAACGCTGCCAGCAAAGCACTAAGTCATCTGTTCCCCAAATGCTGCTTGTCTTGCCTCTAAACCCTGCAGGTCTTGCTGGCTCAGCAACAAAAGGACCAGCACAGCTTTGAACTCCAAGACTCTGCCCAGCAGTGCAACCAGCAGGGTGTTCCTTAACACTTTCCTTCCTCATCCCTTAACCAGCCCCAAAATCATCACCATTCCTTTGCCCCTGTCCACCTGGGAGTAGTTTAACACCTTGCCAGGTGAACTCCCAGCAGCAGCTGAGGGGTAATGCCCCAATTCCCACCTTTCTCCGTGCCCCACGTGGCATTGCTGGGATCATCTCGTCCAGCTGCCAAACAACTGGATGAGGAACAACCTGTTGCTCTTCCCAGTTCCCTGGAGCTCCTGCTTGCCCTGTGGTTTCTGCCACATCCTAATTAGGCAGAATTACTGTGTTTGGGTTTGACTTCTCTCCCTTTCTGCTCCAAGCTGGAGAGCAAACTAATGCCTGGAGGCAGCTCAGGAAGCACGTTCCTCCTGCAGAGGAGGTTTAACCTCCTTCCAAAACAGAGGCTGGGTTGGGAAAGCCACATGAGCCTCAACGCTCCAAATTTTTCCAGCAAAAATATCATCCCCCCCACCCCAAAAGCAGAGGCTGCTGTAGGGCCTGTTTTGTCAATTAAACCCAGAGCCTGTGTTCAGCTGCAATGTTACTGTGGCACAGTCCTTCGGATTTGAGCCCAGCTTAAAAGATGACTTAAATGTTTTTTCTCTATGAGAGTACTTGGCACAATGCCACGGAAAAGGCATTGAACGTAGCCTCAATGTTCTTTGTTCGCATTATACGTGGATTTGTCTGCCAGGGTCATATCTCCCAGCTGAGCTACTCTAATACAGCTTTAACAGGGGCCAGAGCAGCAGATTAGAGAGCAAATCGAGGAGAGAAAAATACCCAAACCACCATAAACATCATCCCAGTTGCATAAAGCCACACACACAGAGGGAGGGACCTCGCTGAATCTCAGGGATGACCACTAAATCCCTAAAGCAGGACATTTTGCTGTTTTTCCTCCTTTCAGATCACATGCTTGGGAACACAAAAAATCCTAGAAACACTCAGACAGGGCCAAGCACAGCCCATGCCTTTACAACATAGTTTCACAGATACAAATGAGAGCTGACTTAGGTCAACAACCAAACCACCCTGTTGCAAGTGCAGCACAGGATAAAGCCCTTTTTCTCCTGAGCACACACATTTTTTGCATCATGTCTGTCAGGGCTTGCTTTGCACATTGCTCACAGACAGCTTGCCAGCAGCACTGAGCATTATCTCATCTCCAACAACCTCAGCATGGTTTGCAGCAAATGAAACCAAAACAGCCCAGATATTTAAAACACTGCTGTTTGTATCCCTCCAGAAAATGCCAGCTTCCTGTACACAAATCTAACTGCAGGGAGCCAAGACAAATTATGAAAGCACCATGAACAACCTTGTAATTTTAGAAGAAAATCCACATCAGGTTGCCCCCCTCCTTACTATTGTTTGTGTCCAGCCCTTGCTAAGGTGGAAACAGGTAAGAGGTGTTCAAAGATGATGGCAAAAGGCTCCTGATACAACCCCAACAAACAGGAAGATATTAAATAGACAAATTGCTCCAGAAAGTTCCAGCAGTTCTTAATGCTATTTATTGACATTTAAATGCAGGCTAAATCAAAGAAGTTAAGTGAAAGGACTAAGGAACCATCACAACCAGTAAGATAAACCTCCTGAGCCCAAAACCACACAGAAAACTGGATCCTGTGTCTGATCAACACCTGCTTTATCCCACATGTAGCTCCAACAGCAGCCTGATCAGCTCCCCACCGCTCATTCCACACAGGTGTCACCAGGGAGGAGGCAGGTTTAATGCCTTGGGATAGATCCAAGCTCCCTGGCATTGAAACAATCCACTATTGCACCTCCAAATCTCTACAGTGATCCCTGGTTTAACTCCAGTCTTAAGTGGTGCCACCCATTTTCCCTGAAAAGCCTCTCAAGGAACCACATGACAGCCCAAGAGTGGCCCAGAGCCACCGGAACACCAAAAAAATAACAGGACAATGGAACACGGATGGCAGAGGGAGAGCAGTGCTGAGGCTCCAGACACCTGCAGCCCGGGCAGTTTGTGCTGGGGCAGGGAATTCGTTTCCATCTTGGGGACCAAATACCCCTTTGGTGCTCCCCCCTCCACTCTCAAATGCCCTGTGCCTCCTGTCAGCTCCCAACTCCTTGGA
>VZRE01012472.1:140258-168314 GCA_013396775.1 Cephalopterus ornatus
CCCGATCCCTGGAAGTGTCCAAGGCCAGGTTGGAGAGGGCTTGGAGCAGCCTGGGCTAGTGGAAGGTGTCCGTGCCCATGGCAGGGGGTGGAACAGGATGGTCTTTGAACCCTTCCAACCCAAACCACTCTGTGATTCCTTCTGTTTTATGCCCCCTTTCACAACAGGTGCTTGCCGAGTCCAATCCTGCCCGGTACGGCTCCTTCTGGCGCTGGTTTGATGAGATCTACGTCCTTCTGGACCTGCTGCTCCAGCAGCACTACCTGGCCAGGTGCAGCGCCTCCTTCTCCGAGAACTTCTATAGCCTGAAGAGGATCCCGATGGGAGAGGGCACGCGGCAGGCCCTGGCCACGGCTGGCCTGCCAAAGAGGCAGCACTGGAAATCTCTGCTCCTGCTGGTTCTTGTTCCTTACCTGAAACGAAAGCTGGAGAAACTGGTGTCCAGCCTGAGGGAAGAGGATGAGTACTCCATCCACCCTCCATCGTCATCCTGGAAGCGCTTCTACAGAGCCTTTCTAGCTGCCTACCCCTTTGTAAACATGACCTGGGAGGGCTGGTTTCTTATCCAGCAGCTGTGCTACATCCTCGGGAAAGCTCAGCATCATTCTCCCTTGCTGAGGCTGGCTGGGGTCCGTCTGGTCAGGCTGACTGCGGAGGACATCCAAGCCCTGGAGAAGAAACTGGCTGGAGCCACCTCAAGTCAGACACACAGGTACGTCAGAACCTGCTGCTCTCCAGGGGGTTCTGTGGGTGTGTTAATTCAGAGGTGATGCTGCAAAGTAGAAGTGCCTTGTTCTCCAGAAATGATATTCAAGATGAAGAATGGCAAAATGTGCTCCAAAAGGGAGTATTGTTAGTGAAAGTAAGGAAACAAGTAGCAGGGGTTGGCTTAACATCTTGTGGTAATGAAATTGCAGGATTTGGGGGTCTTTTGGGGCATTCCAGGCTTTATCCTGTCCAGTCTTCACCTGCACATTTCCAACAAGGGAATTAGACTGTAGCAATGTTGCTAAAAGGATTGAAACTTAGTTCTTTGATTTTCCTGAGCAGCATCCAGTCAGTGATCAGCCGAGAGTGAAATGCTTTGTGGTTCAGGTCTCCTCAGTCCAAACTCTCTTAATTTAGACTTCTGAATGAAAGAGGATTTGGATCTTTCTTAAAATACAAAGAATCTGAGAGAAACATCCTAGCAGATGCCTCACTACAAACATGGAACACGCTGATCAACTTCCTCAGTATTAAGGAGCTTTAGGAAGCAGTGACTCCCCAAGTACATTTTTCCATGGTTTCTGGATGGATAAATACGCAGTAGTGACCATCTCTCCATGCTCTTCTCTCTGCCACAGCTTTACATCACGAGTGCAGCTGGCACTGAGGAAGGCTCTGGGTGGCATCGCCTTCTCCCTCTCCACCGGGCTGTCTGTCAGCGTGTTCTTCCTCCAGTTCCTGGACTGGTGGTACTCCTCAGAGAACCAGGAGACCATCAAGTCTCTGACAGCTCTCCCAACTCCTCCACCTCCTGTGCACCTGGACCACGAGCCCAGCTCAGCTCTGCTGCCCAGACTGAAGACCGTGTGCCCTCTGTGCCGCAAGATCCGCGTGAACGCCACGGCCCTGTCCACGTCCGGCTTCGTCTTCTGCTACCGCTGCATCTACAGCCATGTGAAGGCTCACCAGCGCTGCCCTGTCACAGGCTATGCCACAGAGCTGCAGCACCTTGTCAAACTGTACTCCCCTGAGAGCTGAAAGGCTGATGGTAGCCTCCATCACCCCTTCTTACGTCCCAGGAATCCTGGCCGCTACAGCTCCTCAGTGAGCTGAGCTCCGCAGCTCCTTTGAATTTGGTGGAACATCAGTTTTGCTGCCTCTGTGTGTTCTGGCAAGGCTCTCCCCTTTGTTGCGAAGCTGTTCCAACATCCTCTGGCACTTCCAGAGGGATCAGGCAGCCCCAGTCTGCCAGCCAGTACAGAAATACCTTCAAAGACCAGCTGCAAGGGAAGGAACATTGATTTGGATAAGAAGAATGCAGATGTGAGGATCAGAGACCAGCACTGGTAGAAGTCCTGCCCAAGGGCATGAGCCAGCAAATTAAAGAGGTAGGGAAATTCTCTAGGAGAGTTATTCTTCCCTTAGGAGCTTCCCAGGCTGAGCTCTGGCACTGTGGGGCTTGTCAAAGAGGTGGAGACAGGCTTAAACCTCTGCTCTGGTCATGCTGCCCTTCAGCCTCCTGCAATTTCAGGCTACTCACCTCCGAACTGAGAACATCGCACCCCTAATTGCCATCAGTAGTTCTAAATTAAGACTTCTGACTCATTAAAGGAACAAGAGATCACGTGTACGAACAAGGAACATCACAATTTCTGCACAAGGGAGGAAAATGACAAACCAGATTAAAACAGAAGCCGCCAAATGATGAGTTGCTTTTTGCGTTTGTTATTATCTGCTTTTATAAAGCAAAATTCTGTCTTGATTGAGAACCTAACTTAATTATTTTCTGGTTCCAATAGAGTTTTCTCCTCTGGGGGCTCTATTTACATAAGAAACACCAGACCAAAGCTGCTTTCACCTTTTCATGTGATGATAATGGATGTAAGATTAGTATTTTGTAAGCTGAGAATCTTTAAGTATTATATTGCAATTAATGCAGTCTCAGCCACGCAGCACATTCTTATCAATACAAAACATTCTTTCACTGAACACAGTAGGAAAGAAAACCTGTGTCCCGTGGCTGGTTCCTACTTGACACCTGATTTTTCAGGATGGAAGGTTTTTTTCCTGACTCTAGGGAGCAGCAGTGCTCCAGACATCACAGAGCAAAGTCTGCTGCACGAAGTGCAAGTTCTTTCCAGATTAAGAGATATCTTCAGACATTTATTCCACTGAACCAGGCATCTCATTTTCCCTCCATTTTAGCTCTGCTTCAGAAGATAAAAATCTCCAATATCCTCCCTCACCTGTAAGCAAGATAGCAGAGTTACTGAATAATGTGGGAAAGTACAGTAATTTGCATCCTTCCAAAGGTGCTCTGGAAAACACCCATTGTAACAAATGAGATTTGTCCCTGACACTTGTTTTATTATATCTGTACAAATTCCAGACCCTTTTACTTGTGCCACTATGGAATAACAATAAAAACTGTCTCGTTTTTCCTTTTTCCAGTAGTTACAGGATCCAGGAAGACACCTCCCTTCCTTCAGAGAGCCAGTAAGATCACACACATCTTACTGGAAGAGCAGTCCCATCAGGGTGTGAGATTATCTGAGATTTCAGATCACTTTTCAGAGGGTTGGCCTTGGGCTGGGTATTAATGTCCTGGTGACTCCAGTGCAACTGCTCGTTTAAGTAAGGGCTGAAGCATTTGACTGATGATTCAGTTTCACAAGTGGTTTATTTGCCTTTTGTCCTTCCCATGCTTTCCAAATGATCCATCTGCTGCTCAGGGAGAAGGTGGGCGGACCTGGGACAGAAGACTGACCAATGCTGACTCACCTGCCAGCGCTGCAGAGCTCCTGGGCAGGTTCTGCACCATCCTCCCTCTAATCCGGAAGGATTCATTAAAGGCCAAACAGCACAACAGAGCTGCCTGATCCCACACTGCTCCAGGGCCTCTACACCTCCTTCTCCCCAGGATTAATCTCTTCCTCTCCCCAGAATGCCCACTGCCTGCCAGGCCCTGGCTGCCTTCCACTCCCCACTGCACAACACCCTGCCCCTGCCAAACCTGGATCTGGCCAACTCCACAGCAGCTCCAAGACCTCCACAGAACACCCACGCCTAAGCCTCAGTTCTGAGCAGCTGTGGTTACTCTTTTGAACATTAAATTGCTCTTTAAATTAAGTTTTACTCCCTTACTGAGTAACAGGCATCAAGCCCACAATGGTGACAAGGCTCAGCAATCACCTGGTGGATTTTATGTGTTCCTGTAGACAGCTGCAGGATGCCAGCTTGGGATTTGACTCTGTCAAAACCTGTCCTTAGTAGCCAAACACATACACATTTATCAGGTTTAATGTTCTAAAACAAAACTACAAAACCCATCAGGGTTATAGAAAAATTCCCATTTATCCCCTTTTTAACTGTAATAGTGTTCTTAAACCCATGATGGGCTAAAGATAGACAAGAGAATTTTTTTTTCACGTAACACCAACTTTATTAAACCAACCTTTGGGCTCACATACTAACTGGTGACTTACATACAGTGATGTATCACATACATGCCTTCAGGATGCTTCATTGTTGCTTAATACAATTTCATCAACATAAACAACAGCACTGGAGCTGCCCAGTACTTCACTGCCAGAACTGGACTTTGCAAGTCTGTTAACAAATAATTAGTGAACCTGAGGCACATTCACGGCTCATCCACACACTGTTCAAAGAGCGATGTATTAGCAACTTCTACTTCCTTCAGAGAAACCATGTAGCTTTTCCCGTTAAGGAAAAACCACCATAACATACTCCTAGGTATATATTCCCCATAGATGCTTCCTTCTCCACAGGAAGAGAGGAATGAACGTAAAGGTGTCAACAGGACCTGGAAAAGAACAAAAAAATGGATTAGATAACAGCTCTCTTTTCCTCTCCTTGCCTAATTAGCCCAGCCTCTCCCCCAGCCCCAAAGGGGCTGCACTTTATCAAGAGTATTCCAAAAATACTCCTGCCTCCGTGCTGGCAATTGCTAAATGAGAATACAGCTGGACCAACTGCTAACGAGCATCTACAGGACAGGCAGCTCAGTCTCCACCTTACAGAGAAGGTACAGGGGCAGAGGATCTGGAATTTCATGAGCCAGGTCATATATAAGAGACAAAACAAGAAACCCCCTCACTGCAATCTCAGTCCTAAACCCAGCACTGCAGCAAGACACACACAAACCCAAACAAGTATTTGCACCGCTCATTTTTCAAAATGAGGTTTTCTTTTTCTACCACTAAAAAAATTGCTAAAAATTCTTAATAATTTTTTTCAATTTTTTTTTTTTTTTTTGAGGCGGGGGGGAGGTTCATCAAAAAGTTTCAAGAAGCAGCAAAGCTGTTTCCTTCAGACGAGCTTAGCCAAAAGAAGCTCAGAGAGAAGATTAGGTGATCATGCCCTGGTCAGAGCAGAGACAGGGAGTCTCGGCAATACCAGTTCAGACTATACTTCGCTCATCATTGCTCTGGGCAAGTCTTATTTCCATTCCATAGGGAGCCTGATCCCAAGTCAGGAGTAGGTGGTTTCCTCTTTCCTAGGAGGAGGAGCACGTGTAGCAGGGGAGCACAGGAACGGATGGACATCTCTGCTAGAGCTGTGCTGGGGAAAGGCAGGTGACGAGTGGGGATTCCAGGGCCAGGAGAGCCAGTACCAAGCTGTACGATGAGGAAAAGCCGTGTCATACCCACGAATGCCGCTGCAATCAGCGTCGCTCCCGGCGGTCCAGAGGCCTGTTTTTATCCCTCACGCCACACGTTTGCACTCTCCCATCCCCTCCCCCGTATTTTTTCCCCCAGACCCCTGCAGCTCTTCAGCTCCGAGTTCCTCTGCCCGTGCCCGCCCCAACCCAGCCCCGCGTGCCCCGAGCTCCCAGACAGCCTCCCCTCATCCCGCTCATCCCCAGCTCCGTGCAGTTCAATCCCTCAGCCGCTTCCGCGTCGNACACCAAGCCCTGAGCTGCCCCTCCGCCGTCCCCTGTCCCTCGAACCCCCGCTCCCACCCGCGCTGTCCCGTGTCCCCTCACACCGCTCTCAGCTCCCCCGGGCCCGGCCATTGCAGGCCAGAGCCACCCGCCTTTGTCCCACCCCCCCGGTGGCCAACAGCCAATGGCAGCGCGCGGCTCTGCCGGCGGGGCCGGGCGGCAGCCAATAGGAAGGCGCGTTGCAAGAGCTGGGGGCGGTGCGAGCGTTTCCCGCCCAGAAGAGTCTGAGGGAGCCGTGGGGCTCTCTCAGCGTAAACTGCGTGTTCTGTTATGTTTTAGCTAAAAAATGCCAATAAATGGCTTTTACAGCAGTAGTTTCCCCACTCAGTTTCAGCAACAGGATTAGTATTAGTATTAGTAGAACCCAGTTGCTCCAAAGAGAACCTTCAGTGGGAGAAGGAAAACTTCGCCCTTTAAAACCAATGTCAGGTTTTGTCTTGATGTCAGAGATGCTGGTTAGATAAAACTCTCTACAGAGTTAATGTAAAGCACTTTGGAAAGGCAGATTCAAAATCCCTATAAAACTGGGTATCCAAAAATTGCAGGCTCGTTAAAAACAAACCATATTTTCCACCACACCGTGTGGTCTGATACCTTTCTGCTGTCACTGTAAACTGAATGTGGTTACAATGAGAAGATATTGTGCACAGCTGCAATAACCCTCCAAATAAATTTGCCTTTTCGGTCATCGAACCTGTTAGCTTAAAAAATTTTAGGCTTTTCTAAATTCAGAAAGCTAGAGGCACTTTCCATTTATTTTTTTCCCTTAATCAACACACAAGAAAAAGACTATCCCCATGGTTCCTTTGATAACCTCCAAACCTCAGTATTTCATTATGCTATGCCTATTCTGGGCATGACTTATATTTAGTTTTATCAGAAGTATTTTACTGTGCTTGAATTCACATTTAAAGTATTGCTGAATAAGATTATATTTACTATAAAGTTAGAGACTTCCCCCCCCAGGGACTAAAGCAAGGATCTCTGGTTTTTTTTGTGTTTCCCACAGAATCCATTAAGAATCTGTGCTTGAATGAAAATATTTATATAATGAAGTTTAACGTGATGACCAACCAACTGGTGTGTTTGTTTCTCATTCTGCTTTTTTCATAAATTAGATATTTCCAACATTCCCTGTTGAGCCAAACACTGCACTCTGGTATAAACCTCAGCTTAACCCCTTAGTGCCACCTCCTTGTACAGCCTTTCGTGGTTACTCTGCATCTTCATTTGGCCAGCACTGGGTAATTTGCAAGGGATGAAAATTCAGCCTGCGCTACAGATTACTCCAGTTACCCAGTTGTCTTAGAGTCTCCTTTTGCTTAATAAAAGCGGAACAGGAATTCCACATGGAACAAAGTAGTGAATTTATTCAGAGTTCATCCACCATCCTCACACTTTGGCACACAACTTACCACAAATGAACAAAAAAGCACACAGCTAAAACCCAGCCTATTTTCTGACTGCAGAAAAGAAGGCACTTAACCCTCTCTGTTCCACCATTGCTGGGAATTCCAGAAGTACTAGGGGCTGGAGGTGGACTCACAACAGATTTCAGCTCGTTTGAGTTTCCTTCCAACAGGCTCCTGGAACATTTCCAACACAACTGACTCTTTCACAGCTGGGCTTTGAAGCTTTTATCATTGTCAGCTGAATGGGGGCAGAGAAAGGATTTATACCATCTGGGAATTACTCAGATGGACACTTTCCACATTTCCCAGGCAAATGCCCTCCTTTTTCTCGTGGAGCTTCTGATCCTCCAAAGCTGTCCTCAAACTATTCCGCACCTTGACAATGGCACTAGACTCTCCTCATGGCTCACTTTTCTCACAGCATTTTTTCCCCCCACATTCAGCCCTTTTTGTTGCTTTTCACCTCCTCATGCCTGAGAGAAAGGTTTGATCAGCCCATAATCCATGCAGCTCGTGAGGCAATCACGCGCCACGTTAATGATGTGCTGCTTCTTGGGGTGATCCTCTTGCTTCCCAATGTAGGTCAGGATCTCCAGGAGCTCCGACTCCACCAGCGTCTTCGCCAGCTCCTTGTCAGCACTGATTAAGTTGAAAGCAATGACCAACCCTCGGTGCTGGACCTCCATGTTGTCGTGCAAGCAGAGCCTCTGCAGGATTTCGAGCCACTGGGTGGTCTTCAAGGGAAAGAGGGATCATTAGTATTGATCTGCAGAGTATCTCAACCAAAAACTGTGAGTTTGGCAAGGCATTTCTCAGCAGAAGGAAGAGCAACGCTCATGTCAGTTGTGGTTATTTCATTCTTTAACTAAGGAAGCTTGACTCCAAACGTTTGAACCTAATTTTTGTTACACTAAACTCAGAACCTTTCGTGGCACTGGCACCACATGAAACGCATTTCATGTTTAGGCTGCTGCATAATCTCTGTGCAAAGAGTCTGACCAGAATATTGGCACAGCTGAGATGACCAGGAGCAGATCACACACTCCCCCACCCTGATCTTCCCAAGCCTCTCTTTTAGCTTGATTAATCATTTTTATTCTAACAAGCTCCAGTGTCCAACATCATCATGTGCGCAGCACAACAGGGTTCAGCGTTCCCAACCACAGCTCTTCAGAGACACTCAGCCCTGCAGCGTCTGGGTTCTCAGGGCCTACAGATCTGTGCAGGGAAGGGAGATGCTTTGGCATCTGTAAAGCTCAGCAGGTTATTGATCAAGCTCTTCTCATTTCTGAGTGAAACAAT
Organism: Cephalopterus ornatus; assembly: GCA_013396775.1. Lineage (NCBI taxonomy): Eukaryota > Metazoa > Chordata > Aves > Passeriformes > Cotingidae > Cephalopterus > Cephalopterus ornatus. The sequence goes on from VZRE01012472.1 coordinate 148,647, forward strand.
TTCAGGTTATTTATTAAAATGGACCAGGAGTGTGCACACCCAGGCCTCAATTTCAGCAAGTTCTTCACTATCAAACTAGTGGACAGAATCTTTCTGTTGAGAGGCATTTTCATGTCTGAGCCAGGCCCCTTCCAGGGTACATCCACCCTGCCAATAATCAGAGTTATGGTCTTACCACTTGAGTCATCTTAGAGCAGAGTTTCTTTTGTGCTGCTGTAAGCATGGCCAGGGCTCCTGCCGCCGCAACCTGGACTTTCTCATCATCCTCCCCACACAGTAACACCACCAACTTCAGCCGGTCGTTTCCATCAGCCACAAACCTCTCCTGAACCTAAAAAAACCCCCCCCATGATACCCAGAGGTAACACATGTGCTGATGCACACAGTCAGGTTTGAGGTGCCCAGGGAGTTACCTCTTTGTTGACCACCAGGTTGCACATGCACTCGGTGGCTGCCTGTCGAAGCTGGTCGTGGTTCTCAAACATGTAGTTTTCAATATCTGGCAGGGCCTTCTCTTTGACTATCTTCAACCTGTGTTGGGGAGCAGTCAAATAAAACATGTTATGGGCCAAGCAATAACCAACTTATCAAGTATTAACTGCAGGGAAGGCCTTGAAACAAATCAGTGCCCGCAGCACTGGAGCTCATGATGTGGTTCATTCCCTGTCTAATGCAGATTTGGTTCATGTCTTTCCTGTTTCAAGAGAAAAATGTGCCACTCACCTTTTCCTGTTTTATTAATCTTTTAGCTCTGAGACCTTTGTAGCTCTGCCAAAGGTAGCTTAAACTGACCAGCCTTCATGGTCCAACAAGAAAAGTGCTGAACTGTAATTTATATTCACTCCTGAAGAAGAAGGAAAGTTAAAAAGCAGTTAAACTCACCTAAGTTTATCACTTCTTCCTGAGAAGTTAGTGAGACCTAACAGAGCCTCATAGTTCTGGAGGCCATCTCTCTCTGTGTTCAGCAGGCTGACAAGGGGCCTCACCACCTCATAAACCTAAGAAGAGAAGGCATGTCACTGCTTTTCCAGCTCTCAGATTTTTATTTGCCAAAGGAATTATTAATACTTTCAGTTTTATTAGTATTATTATTATTTCTAAGCTTACCCTCTCCCCTGGGAATGCAATGTCTGGATTGGAGATAGCAGCAATTTTTGCCAGAGCGTGAGAAGCCTTTATCTTGCCAACATCTGTGCCTTCCAGAGCCAGAGGTATCAAAGCCTGGTGACACACAGGAAAGCATTCAGTGCTCTGAGGAGACTTACAGGATTGCCTTAATATACTAAAACAAATTTAAAATATTCTAAATATGTGTCTGTTGAAGAAATGGGTCTGGACTGCAGCTCACAGTGACATCTTGCTTTACTTTTCAAATAGGCGCCACACCAGAGCCTGTAGCTCTTGGAACAACACACAATTGTTCCAAGAACATCACTTCTTTGCAGCCTTGCAGAGATGGGGCTGGAGTGTCAGTGTGGCCCCAGTGGCTACCAGAGCAGCTCGTGCTTCTCTGTCACTGTCCCTCACTGGAGACACGTCACAGGCTCCCAACAGACGTTAACTGCACAGAAAAGTAATCACCTTTCCACCTCCTTGAGCAACAATGGTCCCACGGTCCTTGGGGTCTTCACACAAGGCAAGAAACACCCTGTAGGAGCACAGCAACACTCAGTGGAACAGCCACATGGGACAGCAACAGCCAATACCCCTCATGGAAGGGGGCTGAGGTTTTGCAGGACTGCCAGAGCCACCGGGCAAATTCCAGGTGTTTAACCCAGTGCCCGTGGCACTCTAAGGGGAAGTAACAAATGGCTCAGTAAGTTGTTTCCAGGACTGTAAGATGAACTCTATTCCAGTCAAAACCAGTGGAGAGGACTAAAAAATCAAAGTGCATCCTAGCAAGGCAGCCCTGTAAACCTGCTTCAAGGTCAGAACATGGATTTTTATGACATTACTTAACAGAAACATTGGTTTAAATCTCTTCTCCACCTCCCTTTTGTCCCCCCACTACAGGCAGAATGAACAAGGAGCCGGCCCAGGTATCCCTCTCCACGGCACACGGGCTGGCCAGCGCTCCCGGCTCCCAGGACAGCGATGGAGGCACCTGGCGATGAGCTCCTTGCTCTGGTCCGTCAGGATGGCACTGTCTGCCTTCACCATGCAGGCCAAGGCAGAGACAACACCAGCTTTCAGCAGCCGCTTCACCCGCTTCACCACAAAATCCTTCTTGTCCTGAGGGGGGAACATTGGAAAAGGATCAGCCCTCAGCAGGTGCTGTTCTGCCAACTAGGGCCAAGCCCGGTTGGAGAGCAAAGCAATTTCAGCCTCAGGGACAGGAGACCTGAAGCCTGTGACAATGGATACACCAAAGATAGTTTATCAAATCTGAGCAGCTCCTCCCAGCTCCCCAGCAGTACACAACCCACCTTTGGATGCTCCTCAGGCACGTGCTGCTTGGAGAATTTTGCCAGTTGCACCAGCTCTGGGACCAGCTCCTTGGTGTCATAGCTGTTGGTACAGTTCACCAGAGTAGAAGCCACAGAGTACAAGATGGTCTTGTCGCTTGTCTGCACAGACAAATAAAAGCTTATGTGAGGTGAGGAGGAGGACACAGCAGGGAAAGGGGTCCCTTTGGACTGCCATCATGGTGATTTGCACTAGCTGAAGTGTCCTTAGCCTTATCCACAACTTTATAGCCCGTGGCAAGGAACACCCAAAGTTTTTGTGGTTAAACAGCCTGTTTCACGCCATCAGTGCTGCCAACACCTTGGTGGTTTGGTTTTCATGCAGTTGCTCACAGTAAAGGTAGGAGCAACCACCCTGAGCCTTGGGAGAAGAGCAGGATGGTAACAGCCTTGAGGTGTCTCCAGGGCACAGGCAAAACTCTGTTAGTTAACCTCTGCTTAACTAGAGGTGAGGGACTGGGGGTCACAGCCCCTCCTGACTGGGGAGACAAGGTAGGGTTGGAGAGCTGGGAGAACTTGATGCTACCAGAGGAATGAGGGAACAAGAAAAGGAGACAGGCCTTGGCTAAATCAAACATAGCTTTCAGGGCTGGCTCATCTTCAACAAAGTCATCTTTCACATCTGCATCGAGGGTGAGATATGACATCCCTTCCACAGCCCATTTCCTGGTGCGGGCATCAATGGTGGTGTTGCACAGCCATCTGGAAAAGAGAAAAACATTCACATTTCCATCTCAGGAGCCAGGACTGATATATCTGGAAAAAGAGAGAGGAAAAACAGATATTGAGACTATTTCAGGCCCGAACATGTCCTCAGGTTCAGCTGCAGCTCCTAAGACAGTGGATGCTTCCTTTTGAGACATGACTTTCCTCCCATGGCCCAGCTTGAGGGATGTAAATGCTGCAGGGAAAGGCAGACCAGGACAGCTACTTGGCACTGCTTTGTCTTCACCATCCCATGAAACACAGGATGCCCTGATATCCACTGCCTGCAGGAATGACCACCCATTCAGTCGCTCCCTAACTTCATCCCAGCTCCTTGGTTAGTCCACCTGATAAATTCCCCTTCAGAAGGGACTTCTGCTTACGCAAGGTAGCACTTGATCAGGTTGTACCACTCTGGCAAAGAGGGAGGCACCATGCCTGGTGTCTCCCATGGGCAGTGAGCAAGGGAGAAGGCTCATCTGGATGTTGAGGCAGGAGGAACATATGGTTGCTTCAGGCACAGAGGAGCTCCTGATCCCAGTGCAGGGGCTCTGGGGGCACTGTCAGCTGTCGGGCAGCAACAGGAAATGAAGGCAACGTGTGGGCAGGATCTCATGGGAAAAAGGAACATATTGTGTTTCGCAAACCACAGGGCAACTGAAGAAATAAGGGATGTCACTCACTTTCGGCACTGCCTGGCCAACTTCTCAGTGGACCCCTCAGCAAACTGTCGCAGGCCATAATCTGTGCCTCCTGCTGAGCCCAGCTTGCAGAGACCCTGAGGAGGATGAAAATATTGTACCAGTGAGAAAGGCTTATTAACCCTCTCGTATGGCTGCCCAAAACAGCCTAACCCCACACCTGAAGTGTGAAGTCAGTTCTAGCAAAGAGGAAGCACCCTAACAGACGGTAGATCATTCAGTTTGCAGCACAGCAAAGGGATGTTTTGTCCTCCTACTGGATGTATTTAATGGAAGATTAACCAGTTTTACCTTCAAAGTTACCAATAATCCATGTGCTCTCTTCCTTGTAGGGGAAACACGGTAAACCATTACCCATATGAGGTGAGTGAACCATTCCTAGGACCTCCCCACTCTCCCAAGTCTGGGGTTAAGCTGGTGAATGTGGCAGGTGATAAAGGCAAGGGCTGCATCCTTACCACCAGGGCTCGGATTTTGATCTTCTCATTCTTGGTCTTCTTGTAGATCTCTTTCAGGAGGTTCACCCCGTTGGAGATGATGAAGGTGGCCCGGCTCAGCTTGGTGGAGGCGTGGATGAGGGCTTCCACAGCCACCAGCTGGTCAATCTCCCTCTCGGACCCACACAGGGCCACCATCATCTCCATCACTCCCTTCATGCCAAGCAGCTTGTTGCCTAAGTCAAAGGGCCCTTGCAGAACTCCAGACACGATCTGGACAGCATGGAGTGTCTTATCCATGTCTTGCGGGTCGATTTTGCTCCTGCATGGGATAGAGGGAGTAGCACGTGGGACAGGAGTTACTCACAGTTCTCGTTCCCTTGGGCAGGGAATGCCCTCCCTCGGACTGGGAAGTGAGTTCCTCTGCTGAGATATATTGGTATCTGGGGCAGAGCTCAGCCCAGATTCCTGGAAAAGCTGTGATCCAGCAGGATCTCAAGCAAATCATTATCACCCAGACCCTCAGTTTGGAACGTAGTTGGACTTCAGGTGCCTCACCTCATCCTCAAGGCTCCTGGGAAGCCATTCCCAACTCACTTGATGTACTCCTCGCAGATGATCCGGTAGTTGTCACGCTCCGGGTCGCAGCGCAGGTCATCGTACAGCTTATTCAGGAGCACAGAGGCAGTCAGCTGGGTGTTCTCTGTCAGGGGCAGGCAGTCAGGCATCTCAGGAATCTGGCCCACCACTTTCAGTATCTTTTTTAAGCCTGGAAGCAACCGAGTGATACAGCTTGTTACAGGGGAGAGGGTCTGTGCAAAGCTCAAGATAGCATTTGTTGGTTTCTTGCCATGAAATATGTGGCTTGGATGGTTCTCAATTATTCTGCAGCCTAATCACATAAGTCTTAAACAGACAAGACACTCAGATATTCACTGGGGAGGAGCTTCTGCTGGTGAGATTAGGGGTTTGGAGCATCAGACTTTCTTCCAGCTCTCAGGGTGAGATAAGCAAAACTGCATTAGGTTCCTGGCTGGATCAGTTATTTTTGTCAGGAGACATTAAACCTACTGACCTCCAAAGCTGGAGGCTTTGACTGAGGAAAACTCAGCAACTTTCAAGTGATTCTGGATGTCTTAACCCTCCTTTTGCTGAACTGTAATTAAATAACTTCCATCAGAATGGTAATATGCATTGGAATTAGTATAAAAACACACTGCACACAAATCCCTCACCCTTGTCCAGTTTTAGAATTGATCTGTTCATGGATCCACCAAGCTCAGCAGGTGCTCATCTCATCCTGTCTAAACTAGAAAATTTATCCAAGCCAAATCCTCCTAACATTAGCAAATATATTGGAAAAAACTAACCAGAAATGTTAGTCAACTCTTTAGAAACTCAAAAATTCTTGTTCTCATAGACAGATTTTTATTTTTTTTTTATTAATACTGTTTCCTGCTAATAAGTCTAACTTTGCTCCAGGATTTATTTTATAGAGAGGATCAGTTCTACAGGTATTCAGGCAAGAACACACAGCTCCACATCTCCCAAATCAGAACAGGATGGCGGGGAAGGGCTCACCATTGTCGATGACAAAGATGGTCCTGCTGTTGTCATGGTCTTTCAGGTCCTTCCTTGGTATATTCTTGTTGAGGAGGTTGAGAGCTCTGTCTCGCCCTTGCCCAGACACGCTCTTACTGACCAGCATATCCAGCAAACGCATTGTGATCATCTTCAAATCTTTCTTAGTATCTGCACAGGAGCAAAACAGTAGCAGCCAGTTACAAGAAATTATCTCTGAAAGCAGCTGAACCCAGTGAAAACCATTCAAAGCCATTGTGTGGCTCGAACGAAGGTATTTCAGTTATGCATTGAGAATAAGAGCTGTGTGCAGGTTGTCATCCTGTTGAAGGGTAAAGGCCCCACCTCACAAAAGAACAAGGAATAGGGCGCACATCCCAGGAGCAGAGCTCTTCTGCTCACCCCACTTCTCCTCGAGCTGGATGGAGGGATACCCATGCTCTGTTACCTAACACGACTGCCTCCTCCTTGCCGTGGTGCTCCTCTTTGCCCTGGCCCAGCAGGCAGTCAGTGATGGTCTGCAGGAGGTTGCAGACAGCCAGGGAGATTTCCTCGTTGTCTACCGACATCCACGTACAAATGCTGTCGATGCCCAGGTAATGGAGAATGGCAGTGGCCTGGAGAGAGCAGGACAGTGTCAGCAAAGGCCTTTCTTTCCTGTGTGCTTCAGAAGGGTCAGGCTCAGCTGGGACAAGGATTCTATTTTCCTCAGTGATTCCTGAGTCAGTACAAGGCAGAGCTTTAATTTTTCCCCACTGCTCACAAACATACTGCAATTTGCCAGGTGCAAGGCAAGAGCAGCAAAGGTCCCAAGCATCCTGTTCTTACCCGAGCCTTATGTCCTGTGCACATTCCTGAAAGTGTCCTCACGGCTGCCAGGATCAGCTCAGGATTTTTGGTTTCTATCAGCTGCAGCAGCAAGTTGACCCCGTTATTCTGGAAAATCCTCTCGGCACCTGCTTCCTCCCGCCCCAGGACTATGAGGTTGTTTGCAGCCTGGGTGGGAGACAGAAGAACCAGGGGTCGGTGGCACAGCCAGGCCTCCAGAACACCTGCAGGCAGCTCTGGGAGGTCCTGGTGGGAGCTGTGGATTGGCCATCTCCTGACATATGCAGCAGACCAGCTCAGACCCCCCCAGACAGTTTATCCAGGTGTATTTGGGATCCCTGCACTCTACTCAAGAAGAGTGGATTGCTGCTTGGAGTGGAACATTTAGAGGGTGGCAGGGAGGGACCTGAGCAGAAGTCCACTGTGATCCCACCTTTGGTATTTTGGGAGGTTTGGCCGCCTTGCCTTGGCGTAGGGATGATGTCTCACTGGGACCTTTCCCCTCTCAGCTGTCCCTCTGAGTACAGTTCATTTCCCAGCTCCTTCTCTCATCCTCCATCCAGGGGAGGTGGGGAAGGGAACTCTGTTGTGCTCCTTGGTGCAGCCTCTGACATTAAACAGCCACTTTGCCAAGTGCAGAGCAGTTCTCACCTTTTCTCGCTTTTCTTTCTCGCTGTTCTCATCCAGCAGGATTTCAAACATCTTCTGCACCCTTGAGTCCGTGGAGAACTGAATACGCAGCTGTGCCAAGGGAGAGAGGGCATGGAGCATCACAGGGAGAAAATCAAGGAGCAGTTTTCCTTTTTGCTTCAAGGACACCCCAGACCCTCAAACCACAGACAATTTAAGCTGAATAACAAAATAACTTCTCAGCTATCAGCATCCATTACCCATCTCAGACTCATGGTTTCCAGTATATGACCAAAAATCCCTTGGTATAACCCAGAGCAAGGACTTCCCACACCTGCCCTGTGAATCCAGGACTGCTCCTCCAGCATTTACCTTCTCCTGGATGTTGGCCCCCAGCCGCCTCAGGGTCTCCTGGAAGTTCTTGTTGCGGGGTTCGATGGTGGCACATTTCTGAGCATCTTTGAATGCTTGGTCCAACTTCCCCAGCTTTTCAAGAGCTTGGCTGCGCCGGTACAAGGCTTTGATATCTGAAGTGTTGATGTCGATAGCTGGGAAAGGGATCCAAAACACCAGGCATCAGTTTGCTGCTTGGGAATGGCCTGTGTAAACTGGGATTTGCTTTGTTATTAACATCGTGCATGAATCGGTGCCTGATTAGCACTGACTGCACCATCCCACTGAATTGGTACATTGTCTTTTGAACCTCCAGTAATTCCCTTGCGGCCTCAGCACTTGGGTGTTACTGGACAGCAAGGGATAAGGCCACAGTGTCCCAAAAGCAGATGTGAGAGCAGGCTGAGCACACGTACCCAGCAATACAGCTCTCCAGTCTCAAAACAGCCCCCTCCTCACCTCGAGACGCATCTGAGGCTGCCTTGGCATATTCCTCCTGTTAAACCAGAAAGGAGAGAGTTGTTAGACATGGAATAGCAGGGCATGTCCCCATTCCTGTTGGACACTGACCCCTCTGTTCCCACTTCCTCACAGGACATCCCAGTGAAGCCAGCAGCAGCCTATGGAAGGGAAGGGGAGCTGAGGTACCTTTGCATCACTGATTGAAGGGAACGGGTGTGTGGTGCAGGTTAGAAAACACACTTTGCTGAGGATGCAGCAGGACAGTGGGCAGTGAAGGAAGAGGGAATACTCACAACAGCCTTGGTCTGCGTTGGTGTCACTTCTGGAGTAGTGAAAATTCAGGAACGTGCAAGCAAACTGCTAAATTCCTACAACAGGTCACTACAATCTGAGACAATTTTGGTATAGATACCAGTAACTTTTTGTTTTACTAAATATCTTCCCCTGCTTTCCTTCTGCTGGGACAGACAGCAAAAGCAATCCCAAGCTGTGGCTCTTTGGTAAGTGTGGAGCAGCCTGGCTGCCAAAAGCTTTTCCTTCAAAGTGATTAGGTGGGACCATCTCTGAGCTGAACCTGCACGCTCAGCGCCATCAGGATGGAAGCAAGGAGGCGGCTTTACAGCTCTAGCACAAGCCCAGAACATGTAATTTCAGACCAGTTTGCAGACACCCTATTCAATAAATAGGCAAACCACACAGTGCACAACTGGTAAGCCTCCCTGCTCTTCTCCCCCGGAGCACTGCCCAGGAGAACTTTTCTCACCTTTTTGAGGAAGCAGGCTGCCCTGTTCCTGTACAGCACCGCCTGCAGCGCCTTGTCCTTGTTGAGCTTTAAGGCTTGAGTGTAGCTTTGAAGGGCTTTCTCGTAATCATTGGCCTGAAAATATTTATTGCCCTCCTCCTTCAGCTGGATGGGATCCTCCATCTGGAGAGCTCTAAGGAAAAACATCGATTTGGGTCCCATTTTCAACTGCCTGTGTCACCCGAGGTCACCTGCCTACTGCCCCAAGCTGAGTTTCACCACGAGACTGACATATAATTAACACACACATTAATAAAAGCAGCTTACCAGACTGAAGAGCTTTGAAAATTAAGACCTAAATTGCTCCTCCAGGCTGTGACTTCTCAGAAGCTTTTCCCACTGCTGTAGGTCCTTAGGAGTCAATTAATACAGGAAAAAAAAGCAACAACAAACAAAAACAATTGAAGAAGTCTGCCAGCACTATGGAGAGTCCGTGGGGCTCAGCTAAGAGCTCACTTCCCACTCCAAGTTTGGGCAGGACCTGGCAGCTCCTGCTGTCTGTCAGCATCACCTGTCACCACAGCCTGTCCCCTCCTTGTCCCCCTGTGCTATATATGCCTGGGGAGGGCTGGGAGCCAGGGCCAGCTCAGGGGGGGCACCTGCCTGCACGTGGGCAGCACCTCTCTGCAGCAAGAGGGGATCCTCTCCCACCTGCCAGGGCAAATCCCAGCTTCCCTCTGCCTGCAGAGCTGCACAGGTTGTGGGGCGCAGGAACAGGGGGTTTTCATGCCAAAAAAGCCCCCAGCTGGGATGGCTGACCCCCGTCACAGTGCTCGGACCCTTTTCCCTTTCTATTTTGGGAAGCATGAGACAGCTGAGTCTCAGGGACAGGCGGCCCCACGCCAGCAGCTGCAGCAGCGCCCAGCACCTTCCAGAATTCCCTGGGATGGAAAGCTGACTGACACCCAGTGCTGCCTGTTCCTTCTCACGGGGCCTTCAGGAGCCCATCCCGCTGGAAATCTCACCCACTGCCACCTCCTCTTTTTCAGCAGCCCTCCGACACAGACTGTACTGGAACATACCGGCCCACTGCTGTGATGAGTGGCTTAGGGCTCAATTTGAGTGACACCAGTAGACAGAGCAGCACTGAGCTCCAAAAGAGCTGAGCCTTTCAACACACCCTGTTTCCCAGGGGTCACGCTCAATCAGGAATTCTGCTTTGGGACTTATCTCCCCCAAAACGCAGGCCTTGCCTTCCCGAGTGTCCCCACCAGCATCCCAGCTGTAGAGCAAATGGGGGAACTGGCAGAAGAATGGGGAGAGCACAGGCTGATCACAGAGACACTGCCAAGAGGAAAAATATCATTGTCTTTAATTCTGTGATCTGTGTTGTGGTTTGTGGATCTTACACGGCAAGAATTGGCACAGGACTGCCCTGCCAGGTCTTCTATTTTATTCACCTGGCACCAGCGACACTGATTGGCCCCTGCTATCCAGGCAGGAGGCGATTCCAAAGAAATTTGGAAATCCCTTCACAGCACATCACCTGCACTGCAGCTGCAGGCAGTGCATCAAGGGCAGCTCACACAGCTTCACCTGTTTGGTGGTATGTCCAAGGCACAAGGACAGCATCTGTGGAAGGTGCAAGAGGCCATCCCTGCCTTGGATAGACTCAGTGCAGTGGCTTTTCTAGGATTCACATGGATCAACCCACCAGAAACCCATTCCCATGTGGCTTTAGGTACCAGGGAAGGCTCGTCTGGCTTCATTTCAGTACTCCTGGGATACAGCACAGCCTTTCTCACGTCAGCCAGAATAATAACTCATTGTCAGAAGCAGCAGCACAGCAGGTACTGCAGGTAAACCGAGTTACAAAATCAAACGTTGTTTGATGCTGCTCATGCTCAGGGCAGAGCTGTGAGGGCAGGGTGAGCAGGGCAGGCTCAGCAGCGAGCGCCGGGGGCCCTCTGCAGGCCTCGGCTGGGAAAGAAAAAACAATAATTTAAAAAAAAAAAAGCTTTTCCAGGAGAAATTCAAGCCCCGGGTAGCCAGGGAAAGGCACATGGCTCCCTACACCCGCAGGGCTGTGAAGACCCCCAGACCCTGCATCCCCCACTGATGAGCCTGGACAGACCCAGTGCTGGGAAAATCACAGAATCCCGGAAGGATCTGACTGTAGTGCCCCGGGCTCTGCTGACCCAGGCGGAGGAGCCGGGGGAGGGAAGCCGGGGCCGGGTTGGGAGCGCTGGGAGCGGGCACAGGAGCGGTCCCGGCCCTTCCGCTGGCGGCAGGAAGCAGGAAGGGAGCGGGCAGGGCCGAGGTACCCTGCTGGGGGGGTTGGGGTGCGCAGGGCGGGAGGACGGGCACTCATCGAGGGGCTCTGCTGGGGAGGGGTGGGGATGAGGACGGGGATGGGGAGAATAGCCCCGTCCGGGGATGGGGCTCCCCCCGCTCGCTGGAGCCGCTGGCTCCGCCGCGGCGGTGCTCCCGTGCGACATTTGGGGATGCTTGACCCTAAAAGGACCCTAAACACCCACTGTAACCACCCGTCCCAGACACAGCCTGGGCGGCTTCTCCCCAGCTCCAGGGGCAGGCATCATCCAGGGCAGGGCATGGCTCAGTGTTGGACTTGGTGATCTTAGGTGTCTTTTCCAACCTTAATGATTCCATGAAATCCATTCTCCTCCGCAGGTCTCTCCCGCCCCCGTGGCTGTGGACATGGGGGTCCTGCGGGCTGGGCTCTGCCCTGGTCTCACTGAAGAGATGATCCAGCTGCTCAGGGCGAATGGCATCAGGACGGGTACTGGGGTGGCATTGGGGCCTCGGGTTGGGGAACATCACCCCTGCACATTTGGTGTGCCCACATCGTCCCACGTCCTGGAAGGGTGCTGTTGGTGGAATATCCTGCCATGTCCTCCTTGCTGGATGTCTTCTGGGTCCCCCTGGGTGGATATAATGGTTCAGGAGAGTGTAAGGACATAGTGGAGATCTCTGCAAAAGCTTTTTGAGGGTTGATCAATTATGGCTTTTCAAAGGTGTTTTGATAGGATTTGTGCAGTTTTCCCTCTGACAAAAGCCCAAGTTCCTGCCACACTGCACTCTGGGCACCTCCTGCCCTTAGAGGGGAAGAAAAAGGTGGTGCTGAGTAGCTCTTGAGCAAAACAGGGAGATTTTTTTACCAGCATATCTCCCTGATCTGTTTTGCAAGAAACAATTTGTTTAGTGATGGGTGATGGGGCCATCTCAGAGAAAAAACTCAAATGTGGGATATCCTCCTCCTCCACTTGCAGTGTTGGCAGAGGGCACAGACACTTCCAGTGTTCTTGGTCTGACCAGGTTTGGCTTCCAACCTCTTGTCCCTCATGTTGTTTGCAGTGGTGGACTTTGTGTCATCAGACCTGGAGGACGTTGCCCAGAAGTGTTCCCTGTCTTACAAGGTAAAGAGGACTCCTAAGTCCTGGTAGACTAATCAGGGAGCTCAGAGCTGATCCCCTCATGGCTTGGATGGCCTTGTCTAGGGGAAGCTGCTGCAGCAGATGTTGGCCCTGGACTTGCTCAGTCCTGTTTCCAGACATCTCTCTGCCCCCCAGGCGCTGGTTGCAGTGAGACGTGTGCTCCTGGCCCAGTTCTCTGCCTTCCCTGCCAATGGAGCAGACCTGTACGAGGAGCTCAAGAGCTCCACGGCCATCCTGCCCACTGGGAGCCCAAGGTGGGTACATCACCCATCTGCCTGGGGTTGGACTTGCTGCACGAGGCCCTGGTTGCCAGCACAGACTTCAAGGTTCAGTGTGGTGATGCCCTGAGCAGGGTTGGTGATGTCCACGCCATGCTCAGGGGCTAGTCTGCATTTGGGAAGGGGTCTCTAGGGACTGCTGCTTCCTGATGTCCCTGCCATTCTGGCTGAAGGGCTGTTGGTAATCTCACCTTGTGTTCAACTCGTAGCCTGGACCAGCTGCTGGACTCTGGGCTGTACACGGGGGAAGTGACGGAGCTCATGGGAGCACCGGGAAGTGGGAAGACGCAGGTGAGTGGGATGGAGGAGCAGGGAGAGGACAGGTGGGGTGAAGATGATGCCTGGCTGACATGTCCCTGTCCCTCCAGGTGTGCCTGGGCATTGCAGCCAGTGTATCTCTCGGCCTCAAGCAGCATGTCCTGTTTCTTGACTCCACGGGGGGTTTCACTGCCTCCCGTCTCTACCAGATGCTGCAAGCCCAGACAGAGGATGAGGAAGAGCAGGCAAGTTCCTCTGGAGCTGGTCCCTCTGTTTGCACTAAAACTGCCTTTCCTCTTGCCTGCAGACAACCCCCAGGGATGGTTTGTCTGCCCAGCTCTGCCTTTGTGCTCATGGGCTTTTTTGGGACTCTTCTTCCCATTGCCCACTGGGTGCCGTGCTCAGGACAGACACTGCTCTTTGTGGTTTGCCTTGGGAGAAGGGGAGGACTTGCTGTAGTTGCACACACTTTTGCTCCCTGAGCTCAATCCAGGTTACTTCTTCCATCAGTGCAATAGAGACAGTGGTGTTCGTGGGGTGGAGGCAAATGTGGAAGAATAAGGGCTCTGTGTCATGGTGTGAATGCAAAGAGCTGGTGGCAGCTGGGGCAGAGGGAATATGACAAGCCCTGGAGGGGGTGAGGCTGTTGGTGATGCCACTTTGTGCCACAGCTGGAGGCTCTGCAGCGGATCCAGGTGGTCCGTGTGTTTGACATCTATGAAGTGCTGAGAGCCTTGCAGGAGCTGCGGGATCGCCTCTCCCAGCAGGTACGAGGTGGGGTCTGGGCCCCTCTCCCCTCCCCAGAGCTGCAGGGAGGGCAGCAGGGTGTGCCTGGCAAGTGACTCCAGATTACCCCGTCCTGGGTGCATTTGAGCCTCTGTGCAGCTCACAGCCTCCAAAACTGCTGGATTTGTAACTCCACATGGCACATGGTCCTTCCTTTCAGGTCGTGAGCTCCACGGGGCCTCTCAAGATTGTGGTGATCGACTCGGTGTCAGCTGTGATTTACCCACTGCTGGGTGGCAGGCAGTCAGAGGGTGAGCTGTGTCCTTAGCCTATGTGCCAGTAGGCTGCAGAGCTCTCTGCTTATCCTGAAGAGCATCTTCCTCTCTCTGCTGTGTACTCTGCTGTGCCTGGAGCTGGAGCTGGGGCTGGGACAGGTTGGATGGGGATGTGACTGCTCCCATCTTTGGGACTGCATAAAGAGGGAGTCAGTTTGCAGTGTTGTCAGCAAACATTCAAGCTGGTTGTGGCTGTGGATTGTGGCAGTGATTTGAAACCTGTCCATGGGACAAGGGAGGCACTGAACTGTTTGTCAATATATTAAAACCTCTGCTTGCAGAGCCACAGATACATCACGGTTGCTGGCACATTTTGCAGAGCTCCCCAGAGGCTCTTTCTGCCAGAAAGGACTTTAAATCAGAAGTGAGGATACCAAGGAGGCCCCTCAAACACCTTCCAGAGGGACTTGCAAACGTGGATGGCAACTAGTGCTATCACAGGGAGTCCCCTCACAGCCACGAGTGTGGGAAATGAAGCTGGAGAGATGGGTCCTGTACCTGCTAAATCAACCTGGCCAGTTTTGTCTCAGCTCCTGGTGCTTTTGTAGGTTTTTTTTTTGGCCTTGGGGCTTCTAAGATAGAAAAGGAGGGATTGGTCTGGTGCAGATGTCAATGAACACCAGCACTGGCACTAAATCCAGTGCTCATGCAAATCTAGATGTCACCTGCCTCCAAGATGCACTTTGTAGGTCCATCCCCAGACACCCAAGTGCTTTGTCCTCCTCCAGGTTTGGCCATAATGATGCAGCTGTCCAGGGAGCTGAAGACACTGGCCAAGGAGTTCAGCCTTGCTGTTGTGGTGAGTGTTGCTGCACTTTGTTCCTTGTGTGTTGGTGTGTGCTGTGGTGAGTAGCCACGGAGAGGCTTTGGAGCCCCTGGGAGAGGGCACCCCACTCCCAGCTAAGCAGGAGCAAGAGGTTTGTACCCCACAGTGCTCTGCTCCCTGATGTAGCTCTGTGTCTCTGAAGCCCACAGATGTCTTATTTCAGTGAGTGTGGAGCAAGACCAGGGCTGGTTTGCTGCCTCCTGCTATTGCTGTGCTCAGCCAACACGGTATTCTCTGCATTGAGCAAGGCAAGGAGATTGGAAGGTTGTTTGTGTTCATTTTTGATATAACACCGTTCATTTAAGGGGCTGGCCAACCTTCTGGGTAACCTTTTAATTACCTTGGAGGAGCTGCAGGGCATTGCATCATCCTAAGGGAGCTGGGAACTGGAAGGGGCCCTGCTCCAGTTTCCCCAGCTCTTGGCTGAGCAATTGCATTTACCAATGCAGCCAGACAGGTTACTGGCACCACAATTAATGTGTGTGAACTGGGAAGGCTACGACAGAGAATGGTGGTCTGCTGAGCCCGGCACTGGAAGGCACCAAGGAAGTTCTGCCGTTCGTTCTGATAAAGTGAGAAGGAGGTGCCTGGAAGGACACTTGGAGTCTCCAAGTTCAACGCTCTGGGTGGCTTCAGCACCAGGAGGGATGCAGCTTGCAGATACAAGCGATCTCCTACCCGAGTACCTGTCTGGGCCAGTTGTCTGGGCTGTGTTTAGAGGGGGTGGCACAGCTGTGCCAAGAAGGAAGGCTCAGACTGGCCGTGATCTCCAGTGTTTCATTGCACAGAGTGCTTGTCCTGGGCACTGATAAGGCCTGTTTGTGCTGCAGGTGACCAACCAGGTGACAAGGGACAGCAACACTGGCCCACTGAAGCCAGCCCTTGGCCGCTCCTGGAGTTTCGTGCCCAGCACTCGGGTGCTGCTGGAGAGCAAAGAAGCCGCGTGGGACAAAGGCCCGACACAGCGCGTGGCTGCCCTGGCAAAGTCACCCCGCCAGGTGAGGCTCCCCGGGCTGGGAATGGAGGAGCAGCTGTGGGACTTGGCCCTGACTTTGGAGCAGAGGGTCAGGCAGGATCCAGCCTTGCTGGGTGAGCCGTGGCAGTGGGACAGGAGCTCCTGCAGCCTGCCTGTACACTGTGCAAGGGAGGAGCATCCCAACAGCCTGAGCTTGTGTTTAGGGGCAGGTTGAATGAGTGGCACCACTTCCAGTGCAGGTCACTGTGTTCCTCATGCTTGTCTCACTCTCCTGATGGTGTGTGGGTCCCATGGAAGTGGCTCCTACACCTGCAGAGGGGACTTTGGCTTGACTCCTGCCTGTGTACAGGCAGCATTACCTAAGCCTCCCAGCTCCAGGCCTCCTCTGCTGCCTGATTCAAATGGGTTTGGATGTGGTGGTGTGCTGGGCAGCAAAATCCATCCTGGATGTGCTAAATAATGGTGTGTCTGGGGATGCCTCAGAGCAATATGTTCTTTCTTTGCTAAATTGCATTGTCTATTTGTATCTCTGCATTCAGCAGACCAAGTTAAAACAGGGGCATCAGCAGAAAGAAATCCTCAAGAGGATATAATTGAGGATTTCTGGCTCTGGGATTAGGAGGAATTTCTTCTCGAGTCCCAGCAGTGTGAGGTTAAGCTTCTCTCTGTTTCTCCTTGCAGCCAACAGGATTACAGGTGGAGCTGGACGTTGGAAATGGTGATTTGCCAGAGCCAAGCCCCGTGACACCCACACAGGGGCTCTGATGTGATGGAAAAGCAAATGTCAAGGTCCAAGAGAGCTGCACAAAAGCAGGCAAGCACCCTGAAGGTTTTTCAGACTGACTCTGAGGGTCCTACACCCCTGGACCAACGTGAAGAACCTCTTGTTCTTCTGCCTGGGGGAGAAACTGAGCTTGGGGTTCCCCAGAGATCTCCGAGCTCAGCAGGTGCTGCCTGCAGTGGCTGGGCTGTGTGGACAGCACAACAACCAGCTCCTGTCTTCTGCTGCAGGCTTGTCTTCACCCTGCAGAGCCAGCCCTGTCCTCAGGTGTTGGCTGGGGACCAGCTGGCTTGTCCCTGCACAAACCCATGACTCCCTGTGGTGGTTTTGTTCCCCCCATGACTGCCTGTCCTCTGGACCTGGAGCTCTGATTGTCCTTAGCCAGCTCACAGTGGTCTTGGTTCAGAAATAAAAGGAAAAAGCTGTTGCACGCTGTGGTTGTTGAGAGCTGGAATTCAATTAGAGGTGACTGCTGGGAGCTTAATTAAAGTGTTGAGGGTTAGTCCCCAGCAGGACTGGGTTGGGACAGGCTGGGATGGGAAAGGCTGCTGATGAGCAGGGACATAATCAAGTGCTTGCTCTGACCTTCTCCCCAGAGTAACACCAGACCTTGTGGGGAGCTGCTGGTGTTTTTGGGGCAGTGCTGTGCTGCATAAAGACTTGCTGATAAGTGATGGAAATTCTGGTCTGGATCAGCTGGGGCTGATGAGTCCTGGCTGACACCAGCTGGCCCTGCCTGATGCTCAAGGACCTATTCAGTTGCATGTGGTGATGTTTGAAATAATCTCTCCTTTTTCCAGTGCTTTCCAGCTGCTCTTCCTTGCTCTGGGCACTTGTGTGGTGCTGGGGAGGAGACAGGAGGCTGGGATGTGATCCCAGATGTCTCAGACACCCTTATCCTCTGCATAGTAAGAGACCTCCCTGGCAGGTCAGCTGAGGCATGGTTGTGCTTCAAGGCTGCTTATGTTGAATTTGGGGGCTGGGACTAATTCAAGGCATGCTCATTAAACTAATAACACAGCAGCACAGCTCCTGGAGCCTTCTAGGGCTGTACTGGACAAAGAGGAGTTTGATTTAGCCAGAATTTGGGTGTTAATGTCTCCAGAGTAGACATTAACAGCGTACAGCCTTGTGTTTGTGAGCACATAGCTGCTGTGGGGAA
Source organism: Cephalopterus ornatus (assembly GCA_013396775.1). Classification (NCBI taxonomy): domain Eukaryota; kingdom Metazoa; phylum Chordata; class Aves; order Passeriformes; family Cotingidae; genus Cephalopterus; species Cephalopterus ornatus. Next base: position 166,388 of record VZRE01012472.1, read on the forward strand.
GGGGCAGTTTGGAGGGATATGTGAACACACATTTTGGTTTCCCAAGAGGCAGCACCAGATCTCAGCATGGATTTTTGTTTTAAACATCTGTCAGAGTTGTGTTTTCTGTGAAACTCAGCTCTTGGTGCTCCCAGGGCTGTGGTTTAGGGAGCAGGTCCCAGCTCCTCCATCGTGGCCACCCAGCCACTGCAGCTCCGTGTGCGTGGCCGTGGGAAAGGCCCTGATCCCAGCAGGTCCTGCTGAGGAGGGGAACGTGCCAAAGCAACATGAGCTGAGCCATTAAATGCATAATTTTTACTGAAAACTTTTTAAAGTTGTGTATTTATTTGTGTTTCTGTGTTTTGCAAGCTCGGGAGGGGAGGTTTGGCCCCAGGGACTGCAGCCTGGCTGGAGGATGGTTTTCCCGTGCTGACGTGGCTGGTCCTTGCGAGCAGAAATTTAGCTTGGTGCATCTCTCGGAGCTGTGAATAAAGAGCTGCTGCATGCAAATTTCAACCAAAACTCTGTGCTGCTATTTTATCTCTCTGTCTGTGGTTATTTAGGGGAAGCAAAGCTCTCAGGGTGGGGAGTGTGAAGCAGAGAAGAGCCAAACAGAAACCTCTTGGGTTATATTTGAACGAAGAGGGTTTTCTGGATGTTTCTTTCCCCTAACTAGCAGGAGGATGAGAAGAGGAACAACCTACTTTGGACCCTCATCAGGCTCAGCATGAGACCAGCCATGTGCCCAGTGTGCATCTTTCCTGTGACCCCTGAGAAATGACAGAAGAAACTCTGCTCTTGCACTCAGTCACGGGGGAGTCACGGGGTGGTGATTCAACAGGGACATGGCCAGTCTGTCTGGAAAGGTGAGGATGTGAAGTCAGGGCTCCTCCAAAGCTTCCCATCCCAGCTTTCACAGGCATAGTCATGACCAGGGGGGATTTTCTCTCCTTGGCAATCAGCTAATTGCAGCTGTGGGAGTTTTATGTCTTCTTGGGAAACAGCTGGATAGGTGGGGGAGGACAGTGAGATATGAGGCCTGGCTGAGTTTTGTGTGGCAGCTCCTCTTCTCCCTGTGCTGCCGAGGTCACAGGGATGTCCTGAATTTCTGGCTACGTTGCTGTGGGTGCTGGTTATTGCTTGGTGTGGGGACACCAGAAGGGCTCCGGCTATGGTAATCTATTACCTGATCTGGAAAAGCTTGACTTCTTACTCAAGCTCATTTGCCCTACATTTGCATAGTAAAATTAGGCCAAAAAAAATGTTCCTGACCTCAATATCCTAATTCAGCCTTTCTCCGCCGTGCTCAGACAGGCAATTGTGCAGCCCTGTAAGGCAGAGCTTGGGATGTCCCCACTCCCTGCCCCTTCCCCTTGCTTAAAACAGCTGGGAAAGCTCTGGAAAGGCTTGGAGCGGGGCAATGAAACCCACCCAGGGCAGACAGGGGACCTCTCGCCCCAAGCAGCAGGGATGCCTTTTGACACCAAGAGCTTATTTGCCTTTGATATGTATAAAACACGCATATAAATGTGTGTTTTTATGTATTGTGTGCATAATTGTGTGTATGTACATGTCTGTCTGGCTGTGTCTGTCTCTGTATGGCCGTATTCTCAGGAAGAGAGGACACCGTCTCAGCCTGCACCAGGGGAGGTTCAGGTTGGACATTAGGAGGAATTTCTTCTCAGGAAGGGTGACTAGAAATTGGGATGGGCTGCCCAGGGAGGTGGTGGAGTCACCTTTCCGTTTAAGGACAGACTGGACGTGGCCCTCAGTGACATGTTCTGGTGACCAAGGTGGTGTTGGATCGTAGGTTGGGCTTGATGGCCTTTTCCAACCCGACTGATCCTGTGATCTGCCGGTATATACCCACTTGCCGTGCAACGCAGTCGAGCCCCGTGCGCACCGCAGGGACACCGCCCGCGCTCCCCCCCACCCCACTTTTCCCACC
>VZRE01012472.1:169232-211948 GCA_013396775.1 Cephalopterus ornatus
ATGGGGCAGGGAGGGGCTGCCAGGAACTGGGGCAGGGCATGAGGATGCTCAGGCCTGGACAGGCAGGGGGGAAGGGGGAGGCTGCAGCACGTGGGTTTAGTTTTGGGGAGATGAGGTAAAGGGGCTCCCTCACAGAGAGTGCTTCCAGTGTTTCCCTAACGAGGGTGAGTGTGCCTCTGGTGCAGCCTCTTTTTTCTTGTTTAAAAAGTGGCATTGAGCAAGTCATGTCTTTTCCGAGTTGTGCTCCCAAGGGCACTCTGGGGTTTGGTAGGCTGTTCTGCTCAAATTGCTATGAGAGCTGAGGAATTCTGGCTAAGCACCAGCCTTCTGTAGAGCTCTTTGCTGAAATTGTTGTCTCTTTGAATCTTACCATGTCTAAGGTATAATTTGGTGTCAAGGACCTGAGTTATTTTCTTCTCTGCCCATTTTTTGCTCAAACTTGGAGGGGGGAGGTGTACAGCAAAGTGAAAGTTGAGCAAGCCCTTCCTTTGCCACGGAGAGCAAAAGGAGTTCAGAAAATAAAAGTACTCGAGCGTCCTTCAGAGCAGTTTGTTCCTGTAAGCAGGTCAAGGTGTTTCCTGTGGGGAAAGCAGTGACTCATCCTCCCGTCGGTTTCTTACCAGTGTTTCAGCAAGTGCAGGTTAATAAAGGCCGTCTCTGCAGTGAGAACATGCACACGGTCCTGTCTGAGCCTCCTCACATCAGGGACTTGACAAAAAGGCTGAGGATGGACTGTGTGATAAAAAACCACGTGCACTCCAGAGTTTCACATGTTTTCAGACACTGCAAGGACAGCCAGGTGTACTTAGGTACTGTAGAGCCAAGTATAACATTAAAGGTAGATAGGAGTGCATTAGTTTTATAGTTCTTTGATTAAGCTGTGCCCAGGGTAATGTTTATTTGTGTGAGGCAGAGAGGGTTTATTTCTGTTTCATTTGAGCTCACTTCACACAGTGAGTCTTCCGTTGGGAGCACAGGATGTAGTCTTGGGTTTGGAGAACTGTTTCACAGCAATGGAGGGACTTGTGGCAGTCTTCTGTTCCTTCTAACCTGGTTATGGAATTGGTAGAGCACTTAATGGATCTACAAAAAGCTCTTCTAGCTCTCCATGCCATCAGGATGGGGGATGACAGGTGCATTACAAGTTGGCATTTCATTGTGCTCACACTGCAGTGGGTTGCATTTCAAAACTCTGAAGCTCACATTTTATGATAAATGATCTTTTAGGCACATACACGATTTCATAAACAAAGAGTTTTAACTCTTTGTCTTTCCACTGTGAGCTCGTTTTTCCAGAGCTGAGAAGTGGAGCAGAAAGCTGTGAGCTTTAAATGTTTCTTACAAATTCCAGATCCTTGGATTTCCCTACCTCCTCTCATCCAATACTGAATCTCCTTAGCACATGCGTGTCCACAATGATGGAGAGGGGGATCTTGTAGTCATTCTTTGTAGTCATAATTGCTTTTGGTGGCACAGTTGGGTTTAATGAAACCAAACAATCACCTTGGGCTGTTGTGTTTCCCATTCTGGGCAGTTCTCTCTGGTGCTGGGAATGCTGGAGCAGAGTTACCTGGCTCCACCTGTGTCTGCAGATCCACTCTGCTGTAGCAACTGACCTTTTAATGAAAAGCTGATTGCCTTGACAGTGGTGTTCATGGGTTAATGCTTAATTGCTCAAGTTTTTGCCGAATTGGGTTAGTTTTAAAGCCATCATTTAAGTATTGTGTTGAATTGTAGGGTAGGAAATGTAGGCTGGCTCTCAGTGAGGTTCCTCAGTCTTTCTCATTGGCAGGTACCTGTGATCGGGCTCCTTAAATGAGACCTGAATGCAATACTCTGCATGGAGAGTAGAAAGGAATAATATAGATGATTTTTTTTGGGGGGGGTCGGTGCTCACTAGTTGAGTTTATGACTGAAATCTGCCTTCTTTTCTTCAGGTCTTCAGTTTTCTCTTTACTGTGGTTGACTTCAGTGTGGGTTCGTGTTGTTTTATTTGCTTGTTTGTTTGTTGAATCGTGTAATTTTCACTTGCTGTTGTGCAACTTTGTACCATGGGTTGTTGTTAAGAACAGCTGAGGTTGTAAACTCTTCATTAGGGCTGGGGCACGATTTGAGCTGACCTCCTAGTTCTGTCTATAAAGGGTCATTAAACCTGTGCTTTGGACTTTGAGCCACTTTTTGCCTGGTGGAAGGGTAGAAGCAGATTTCCAAGGTCTGCTCTGGAGTTCCAGGCTCTGTACCTGGCTCTGGCTCGCTGAGGGGGCAGTGGAGCCAGGCAGGCTGTGTCTGACCCAGGTCTGCAGCTTTGTGTCCTCAAGTCTAGCCAGGTAAAATGCTCTCCTCACCTGGGGTGTGTTGGTTTCATGTGATACGTGCAGGAAAAATTGTGTTTACTTAGGGTTAGGTTGCTTTCCTGTCCCTGAGAGAAAGAATGTGTTTTCACAGGTATGTAAGCCATAGAATCTCTGAATGGATTGGGTTGGAAGGGACCTTAAAGATCACCCAGTCCTAATTAAAGATCACCCGCCTCCAGCTCTTCTCTAAACCCCCTCACCAGTCCTGAGGGATACAGAGCCCGATCCAAAGAGAAGAATATCAGAAAGTACCTTGAACCAAGTACTTGGTGCTTAATAAAGACGTTGCAGGCAGGAGGATAATGTGAGATGCGGATAAGTTTGTGTTCATGTCCCTTTTTTGGACACAACTGTGTGTGACCTGCTGCTGAGCAGGGAAAAGCACCTGTGGGTGCCTGGTAGGCAAACCGAGGGAACTGAGTCCTTCTCTCTACTCTGAGCTCTGACTACAAGCACAGCCCGGCTTTAAGCTACCTGGATGTTGCTGTCAGGCTGGGCTAGGCTGGTTGCTTGAGTCTGGATTGAACTCTGGGGGCAGTGGTGCAGCCACACGTGAGGTCTGTGCTGCTGTTCCTTGCCTGTGTTTTGTGCTCTGCACTTCCACGGCCTCACGTGGTGCCAGTGTTTCCCCAGCCCTCCCCTGCCCACCCACACGGCAAAACCCCAGCCTGGCTCCTGCTCCCCTAATTCCAGTCATTAGCCTTCATAGCACCTGCCTGTGGCTCCCCTTTAACTGTCATTATCAGAAGCCAGAAATTAGCAGTGTGCACGTCCATCTGCTGGCTCTCAGGGAGCATGGAATGCTTTGCAGGGGGGAATAAGTGTTGTCTCTGTTTCACAGGTGGGAGAATCCCGACCCTGCTGAGCTGATGTCAGGACCAGGACTCCTCTGCATGCCAAGGCTTCTAACCCCCTGATGGTATGTGTCTCCAAAGCCAATTGTCTTCAATGAGCTTGAAAAGTTATTTTCCTTAAGAAACCAAGACTATGACCGTCAGATCAAGAGTTCACATTTTATATTGGTTTTTCCCTTCTTTCTCAGCCCGTTTCCCCAGGACTGAGAGGTCTCATTCTGACCTCTGAAAGGCCTTTTGGCTTGTTAAATTTATGTTCCCATAAGGGAATTACTTTAAAAAGAATTGTTGTTTTCTGAGATGCTGTTTATTCTTCTTAGTCTCTGTAAAATTTACAAATTCTTCCCATTAATTGCTCTTGAGGTTTTCACTTTACTCCAAAATATTAATCAGGCTTTTTTCTCTAATGCCCTCTGGCTCCTCTGCCAAATAGTCTTGGAATAGGAATTTCCACATTTTATTTCAGTGGAGACTAAAATATTAATTTAACATCAGCTTTTTTTAATGCTGCCACCTTTTTATTTAAATTTGGAAGGTTGTGCGATGTGCTTGTAAGACTATACTTAAGCAGCACGTGCTTTGAATCTTTTAGTTTAGGCTAATGTTAAGTGAGATTTTAAACAGGCAAATTTAAAATACTCTCTCTTTTGGGAGTAGCTTGTGTCATAGTAACCTCTGCTGCAGAAGGATAGTTCCTTTGGGCATTATATTCTGTATTTACACACGGATGATTTCAAATTGCAGTGGCACAAGTGGCACCACTGAATCCCCACACCAGCTTGGTGTGTGCACGAGCTTTTATTGGTTTGGCTTTTCCCCAAATGAGTTAGAAACTCACGGGAGTCCAGGCTGAAACTGGCTGTGACACCACTTTTAGCTGATGTCAGAAAACCTTGCTCAGAGAGGAATGACTGCTGGTATCTGCGTGGCTCCTTCACCCCGAGACTGGGGGTGGTGGAGTCCCTCAGGTGAGTCATTCCCCCAGCGCTGTGTTTGAGGACACTCTCCACCAGGTTGCATCATGTCTTGCTAAGTTTCTTTCCATGGATATGTTGGTGTTCCCTAGGCCTATGCCTGGGCCGTGGTTATTTGGGAAACTGCCCAGCAGTGCCGGTTCTGGGCACGGAGGGTGATGAGCAGCAAGGTAATGCTCTGCTCTAGTTTGGTGTTAAAATAATCGTGGCTGCTACTGCTGCTCTGAGGCACTGAGGAATTCCTACTCCATGGGATTGTCTTTGAATTTGTTTTATATGTATTTTATTCATCTGGCGGAATAGATTTCTTTATAGACACTTGGATCTGATAATCTGGAGGACGAACAGGTTTTAAAAATGGCAAATTAATGGTTAAAAGAAGGGAAACGTTTCTCTGTTTAGATTAACAAAATAACTTTTCTTATTGAATCCATGAGCCTCTTCCTATATGTGCCCAGGACTGTGGGCTAGCAGCAGAGAGGGATAAAATGTCAAGCTTGATAGATTGTTGGAGCTGGTTTTTGGTAGTTAAACAATAATGAAGCTGTTGTGTGCTTGCAGGGAAACACTGTGCTCTGTGTGCAGACCTCGGCCTGGAGAAAGTTCCAATTGTTCCAGAGAAGGGCGAGTTCTAAAATGCAGCTTCTGTGGCTGGTGGCACAGCTGCCCAAATCCCTGCCTGTCTTGAGGCCCTTGCACAAGCATTGCAGAGTAGTTTGGAAACAGTTTATTTTTCAGATTCCAAATAAAGTGTGGATTTCAAAGTCCCTTTTGACTGTATAATCAAAAAAGTAGAAATCGAAGCCGGTGTTTGTGCAGGGAGTGATTCATGCTCTGGGAGCTCAGGGCACAGGTTTCTGCCAGTCAGAGGCTGATAGTTTGCATAATTCATCCCTTCTGTTCCTCGGATGGAAAGGTTTATCAGATGTTGCAGGGGATCCTTGTCAGCTCAGTCAAACCCCGCCTGTTGCTGTGAAAAGGGCTCTGGGGTAGGAGGAAAATAAGATCCTGTGTCTCATGCAGAAGAGAAACAAGAGGGAGCTGAAGCAGATATTTAATAAAAATAAAGCCCAGCACCTCTCAGCCTGCTTTTTGACAAACTATTTCTCTCTATTCCTGCTGTTTATTTATACTTGTTGTTACCTGCTCCTCCGACTTGAAGCAAATCAGAGTCAGATTTTTGCAATGAAAGTGCAGAAGTCAAGAATGTCATTGTGAGTGAAGGAAGGAATTCCTGAAAAGGATTGAAATACGTTGTTCAGCTCTCTGCTGGGCTTCAGAGGTGACTTGCAGTGCCTACGAGGTGTGCGCAGAGAGTGCAGTTGGGATTCAGAGCACCAGTAAATGACTACTTGTGTATGGCAAAATAACACACTTAAATACAAAATACTTGCAGCATTTTTTCATGTGCCTGCGCCTGCCTTCAGGGCCATCTTCAGTCTGCAAATGGCTTTATCTGATGGTCGTGAACGGTGCTGATCCCATCTCTGAAGTCTGTGGGTGAAAACCTCTTTCCAGGTTTAAAATGTGTGTATTTTGGAGATGACACACAGCACCTTTCAGGCAGTTCCACCCTTTAGGTTTATGCCCCTCTTGCTGTGTTAAAGGCAGTTCCTATCACGTTTTCAGACAATGTGTTCAACTGCGTATAATGGAGCCTTTTCATCCAAGGGAATGTAGGCCAGAGCCCAGCCTGGTTCATGAAAGGCTTCACTTTGTCCGAGGGAGGTAAGATGATTGTTCTTGGAAAGAGGCCTCTTCTCTCTGTCAGTGCTGCTCTGCCCAGAGCCAAAGTAACTTGGTAAGACATTGTTCTGGAGGCCTGAGTTTGCTGTTTTGCTTCTGGATGTGGCTCTCAATAACACCAGCTCAAGCTTTCATTGCTCTGGCAGGAATAACAGACGCAGGCTTGAAATTAAATCTATGCTCTGTGGTAGAATTTCCTAAAAATTCCCCTAAGAAAAGCAAATGTGAAGAAAAGGGTATCAGCTATTACTGTCTACTGTATACTTGCCTGATCAGCTTTAGTCCTTGATTATGGAGGAAACAGTTTATAAAGATTTATTTAACTTCTTGAACTTGTAAGTAAAAGGAAATTTTTACAATCCACAAAAGATTTGAAATCTAAAATCCTAGATGTTTTCCTAACCAGCAGTTTGATAACACGCTGCCTTCCTCAGACCTTATCTTGTCTCAAGTCCCAGGAATGTTTGTCTTTTTTGTTTGTTTGTTTTGTGTTTTTATTTTACAAGGCCACATTTGTCAGTAACACTTCTTTTTTTTTTTTAAAGTAAACCCAAGCTTTTTAAGCAATATTTTGTCCTGCACGTTAAGCATAATTTTCACTGTGAATTGGGAAAGTTCAAAGTTCAAACAAATCCAACAACAAAAAACAAACCACCAAAAATCAAACTGGACTTGCATATCTTTTGCTTTTGTGTGAAATGTGAAGTTGGCCTCAAAATCATCTTGTCTCATCCTTTTTTTATACATTTTGTGTTTTGTTCTAATGTAAAGTTGTTAGGATGCTCTGCAGAAGTGCAAGGAGGTCGTTCACTCTCAGCATTTCTTCCTGGAAGTTCCTTACTTCTGTGAGCTGTGGTAGTTCTCTGACATTACTTAATTCCATTACAAACAAAGTCCTGCTTTAAAGAAATAAAATATTAACTTGATTTCATTCCCTGATGGGACGTTATCTGCATTTTACTTAATGAAAACTGAAGCACAGAGAACTGAAGAGGCCCAGATGCTCACAGATAGAAACTGAAACCAAAAATCCTCACCCTCCATTGTCCCATATTATTTATCCCATTACTAATCTGAAAATAATTACCCAATGGGATTTCTTGAAATGTAGGCCTTTTTTTTTAAAAAAAAAAAAAGGAATATCTGGTATCTGATTTTGTTTGTGTAATCAAAAATGGGGCAGTTTCTGCTGAACTATCGAACTGAGGCAAGTAGAGCTCAAAATAGAAGAAAGTTCATGTTGATGTTATCAGGTCAGTGGTGGAAAAGATTGTGTCACGGGGAACTTTTTGTCGTGCTGAAATGCCAGATAAGCTGCTGTTTGTTTGGGCTCTGAGGACAGAGGTGAAGACATTTTGAGGTTTTATTAAAAAAAAAAATAAAAAAAATCAGAGTTCTTTGTTGTTAAACGGCTGTGTGAAAGTACAAGGCAGCTTAGTATCTGTTCCCAACCTCTGTGATAGGTGGTCTGGCTTTATTCTTCGTGCCCCAACAGCAGGGTTTAGTCTGATGTGAAAACCCCGTCTGCCATTTCACAAAGCAAACAAGCCCAGAATGGAAAGAAATGCTCCTCCCAGTTACAGAGAAGCGAAATGAAAACGTGATGAGGTCTGTGTGCTGCAAAGGTCGGGGGGTGGGGGGGGGGAAACCCAACAAACCCAAGTAGATTTATTGGTTTATAAGACCCAGTGATTCCTGGAGCACTGACTCATGGTGTCTGAATGCCTGGGCTTGCCAAAAGCCCTGCACTGAAATGTGACCCTGAGCTGCCTGTGGGCCTGGGCCATATATGGGAAATGTCCTCTCCAAGACAAAGGTAGGGGATCCAGGAGGTGCAGGTCCCTGACTTGTCTGAGGCTTTCATTACCTCCTGTCCTCCCAGTCTGTTGTGAAAATGTACTTTATACAGGTTGGATCCAGCAGTGATTCCGTGTTCAGCGCTTTCTGTTTGATCCCGTGGATTTAGCAGGATTTGGTGAGTGGGGCCATCAAAGGATGCCCGTCCAGCCTCTGCTGGCACTTCACACAGGTGCTGAAAAGGCTTGACAAAGAATGTGAGTGTTCTGCCATAGCATATGTATAGAGACAGGGCAGTAAAGGAGAACTACCCTTTTTTTGGGATAATGGCTTTAGTTCCAAGAGACAAATGTACATTTACTTGAGTAGTTGGTGCTGATAATGTAGGTGAGCTCCTGTGCGAGCTCTTGCAGAATCTCCTGGGGATGTGGCCCCTCAACTCAGTAACCAAAAACACGGGACCAGATGGATGTTGGGCCTGTTCATGCCGAGGTTTGAATAAAGCCTGGATTTTAGGCTGCTTTATTTTGGGTTTCCTAGTCCTTAATATTCTGCAGAGATTGAGGCTGGGAGGAGAGAGGCACAGCGATCAAACAAGGGCGGTGGTAAAGGAACCAATTTAGAATCCTTCAGCCCTAGAAACAGACACTGTGGATGGTTGAGAATGGACATTTCCACAACATCTGCCCCGTGAATGCTGGAAGGAGCTTGTGCTAGTCCTGCTGGCAGACAGGGATGGTAAGGCTTGAACTTTTCCCTCAGTTTTCCAGCTCTTACCCAGGGCTGCAGGGAAACAGTTCTGATTTCAAGTGCTCCAGTGCTAAGTGGAGATTGGGACAAAGATAATATTTACGGAAATGCTTTAAGAGTGCAACTTCAAAGTGCCTCTCAAAGTTCCACCTGTACTAACTTCCTTCCCAAGAGGGTGGGGCATTTTAACTCACCCACAGATGAGGTGACTGGGCCATAAATAAACTCACTTTCTTTATTCCGACATCTTTTGTTGTCTCAGTAACAAAATGAGTCTTCAGGTTTGTATTCAATATCCTGGGCCTTTTTTTAAACTCCTGACTAATCCAGAAGTATTTCTGCAGTCTGGGAGAGCAGAGCTTCCCACACCGTTTCGGATATGACGTGTGTGCTGATCTTTGTACGTGTCTGCAGTAGCATTTTACTCTATTTCAGCACCTAGTTTGGATTTGAATTGAGGTCAATTTGGAGTAGGCATAGCTATGAAAGGAGCCTGCAGTGTTTGTACTTGTTATGATGTGCCTCAGTTACACACATCCAGATCTGTTTCAGTCCAGCCAAATAAAAATTATCTTTCTTCAGGCTCCAGTTAAATAGGTTAGAGGTTGCCTGACAGTCTGCACAGAGCGGTGCTACATGCAGTCTTACTGCATATGCACTTTTCCACTTGTATAAATTCCATGGGGTTTAGGCTGATTTCTTTACTAACAGCTTCTGGAATAAAGCGAGGAGAAGAGTAGGTTTTGTGCATGAGGAACTTTGAAACTGTATTTTAGTTTAGGGGGGAGAGGCGGGGGGAAGATTTAGAAGTTACTCTTTAAAAATAAACCTGAAGTTTTGCATGACAAGTAATTTATGGGATTTCCAACTGGTGTTGTAGTTTATCAGCAAACACTCAATTCTGGGTGTTGGAGACACAGCGACAGCCTGGAGTCTTTGGAGCATTAGTGCCAGCTGCAATCCCAATTTCAGGAAAGGTTCATGTAATTCTGGCTGACCTTGTCCCACCTCCAACCCAATCTCAGCTCTTGGATGAGTGGCAGTGCAAGACTTAAGGCTGTGCTTGTAACTGTCTCTGTTTTGGGAACAGCTGCTGTAGAGGATTCCATCTCTCAGAACCTTGGTGCACCAGGTGGGACAAGGGTTTCTGGGCACATCCCTGCAGTTTTCTGTGTCCCCACCTCTGCAGATTGAGGGTCAGGCTTGTTTTAAGCTCGAGGAGCTGTGTCTGGGATAATGCACCTCTTTCTTCTCCCTCCAACTGCCCTCATATGTGTGTGCTTCATTCTGAAGATGAACTGTTGATGAATATGTGATTTATCCAGTTGAAGGGGAGGTTTGTGACCTCTTCTCCCAGTGAAATAAGATGTGCAGTTGTCATCATAGGCCTCTGGGGCCAAGGGTTTCAACAGAAATAGCTTGATCACCTTTCATCTCAAGTGAGTACTGTAGTGATGTGATGAAAACATAAATTGGCATAATTTCTCCATCTCCCTGCATCCCCCCATTTAGGAGAAGAGCATCATTAGAGCCATCTGACAGTGGCTACCTTCTGCCAGAGTGGAAGCTGAGGCGAGTCAAAGCTGTTCCCAGGATGGTTAAACTGTGGATCTGCTCCTCTTTGTTTGCAATACTTAAATGCTGAAGTCACTCAGTCTTTTGCAGCACAGCAGAAACTTATTTTCAGCAACTTTCTATTCTGGGCATTGTAAAATTTGCTAAGAGAGTGAAGTATTTGTGGTGTTGAGAGGAGGAGGAGACTCCCTGAAAAGCTTCTGCTGTGCCTTTGGAGCCCCTTCCTGGCTTCCAGGTGGGCATGGACCCAGCAAACCTCCCCCAGCTATTGTCAAATGAATGTCATGGAATAGGGTTCTAGGTGGGTTTTGAGATGAAGTCTGGAGAGTATGGAATGACAGCTTTCCTGGATTAAAGCTGGTTAAGGAAGCTATACAGTTATTTAAATGTTCAGGTTTTCCTTGAGCAATTTATTGCTACATTTATTGCGATTTTTGCAATTACAGTTTTAGCAGTGACCACGCACCAGAACTAAATCCGAGGAGACCGGTGATGATGTGAATGAATAGAGAAAAAAAATCCATCATGGCCCTTTTCCTCTGTAATAAAAAAGACTAGTTGAGTTGGTAGGTGCTAGCCTAGAATTCCTGGACTGCTCCTTGCTAAAGCTCTCCTGGACAGCTTCCACTTTCACTGCCACTTTTGAGTGTGGGACAAAGGATAGAGACATAGGTATACACAAGATGCTGGGGGGCTGGGAATGGCAATAAAACTGAGTATTCTGGAATCTTACTTCTCCAGTATTTCCTTTCTTCTCTTCCTGGCTTGGCTCATGCTATATATCACAGCTTGCTAATTTAGTCTTGCTGATGAATATCAAACTATTGGGAAAGAGCAGAGGGGCTTTCTGAATTGTTTTCCAGGCAAGCAGGAGAGTGTAAGGGAGATAAGTCTATCTGAGGTCACAGCACGTTCCTTGGGAAGAGGTATGGGACTAAGGAATTGAGACAGACTGGGTAAGATAAATAATTTTCTAAAAGCAGTCGCATGATTTCATTAATCAAGTTGTTTTGCGTTAACTTGCTGGACGAATGTCACTGACTTGCAAAGGAAGGAGGGCGTTGAATTTCCATCTTGGCGGATGTCTGCAGACCTAATTACAGTTAATAGCAAGAAGAGCTTTTTATCTAAGTATTTTTCAATATATAAAGTATAACTTTGGGTCCAAATAAACAGTTTATATTGAAATAATACTCACCCCAGGTACCCAGTTCCTTACAAAACAGGATTTTCAAGCTTCTTACGTTAAAATGGGGAAAATTTGGTGTTACTTGTTTTACAGGGAAGAGGGAAAGCATCAGGTGAGTGTTGAGTTTGCCATTCAGGTGCGAGGCTGGGAGTCAAGTGAGACAGTGTCTGTTTCTGCCTTTGAAATCATCTTCCTGGGAACTGCTCTGTAAATCCCCCAGCTTTACAGAACCATTTTCTCAATTTTCAGATGGCAAGTGCAGCTCTCTAGTTTCAAAGAGGTGCTTGAAGCTGAGCTCCTTTGTGCTGGTGGGATTTCAGGTGCTTTCACTGGAGATCTGTCTGGAAATCTCCTACCAAACAGAGCGTGAAGTGTTGCTGGGACGGAGCTTGCAAGTTACTCAGAGCGTGTTGATAAACGGTGATACAGCTGCAGAATGTCCTCAGAATACCCTTAAGAACTCTTAATTTTCCTCTCATCTAAGCAAATTTTCCAAGGCCTTACCTTGCAGATGGTTTACTCCACGTAAACCAGGTTATAGCAGCACGACAAGGTCTTTGTGTGCACGGTGGTTTGCTCTGTACCAGGTAACTGGGAAGTTTTACTGGTGCTTCTCTCAGCTCAGCAATAATTCCAGGCGATAGCGTTTCACCGAGCTGTGTGTGGCTGTGCCGAGCTGCTGTGGCCCTGTTCCAGCTCTTCCCTGCTCCCTCTGCTCCCTGCCCCAGCGGGCTGCCCTGTTTACTTTCTGCTCCGTGGTAAATGGATGTCACTTCCTTCATTAAAATGCTGGGGCACAGCCAGATTCCCTTCCTCCGGGCTCGCACGCTCGGAGCCTCAGCGCACCCAGTGAGGGCACACGCCACCCAGTCCAGCTGTGTGCCACGCTCCTGGAGCCGGCTCCTGCCTCCACGCCTTGGGATCTGCTGGCTCTTCCGAGATTCCTGACCCCCGGAGTCTGTTGGAGGCATTTCCGAGGTGTTGAAGTGCCCGCTGTGTCAAAGGGGGTCTGAGGATGGACTGTTACTGGAGGGCACAGGCTGCACTTCCAGCCTGGCGCTGTGTGCATCCAGCAGGGAAGGCGTAGCCGGCGCAGGGACATGGAGTGCCGGTGTCAGCCCGCTCTGGCCGTCGGAAGCAGCCGGTGGACGTGAGTGTGTGGGGGCTGTTCCAGGGCAGCCCTGATGTGCCGGCAGCACAGGCACTCCTGGATGCACAGAATCCTCACCGAGGAGCCACAGGAGCCCTGGACGCCTCGTGGTGACTGTGCTCCGTGTGGATTGAGCTGAACGCTCTGCCTGTGCAGCTGGGCAAGTTCTCACCCGGAAGGTTTTAGACTCACGTCGAAGTTGCTGATCAGACTGGTGAGCAATCGTGTATTTGTCTTTGAAGGGATTATTGCTGTTGTGTGCTGGGATGGTTAGAGATGGGAAATGTCTGCAGGCATTTGGAAGGCACAGAACAAAATGGAAAAACGTCTCCTCCTTGCAACCCCAAATCTCTGTCTCTCCCCCCTGAATACCTGTTTATAGCTGTGATACAGTGCTGATATTTAATAGCTCATTTTTTCAAGGTGTGCATGCTGTCACCTTAGGCACAGGTGAACTACTGCCTTTACTCATATACACATGTTTTTCTATCCCTACATAAAAATCTGATGTGCTCAATCCAGTTGTTACATCCAGCAAATGAGATGTCCATACTTTGGGGACAGGCAGCCAGGGCTGGTCCCATCTCTTCCTTTTCTCATGCTCTGTAGTGCTTGAGACACCATGTCATGCTCAGACTGGCAACTTCTTCCCTTGTCCCTCCTGTGAGTGGCTCATTTGCTGACTTTTCCAGCTGTCCCAACATATAGTTGCTCCCATTTATCATAATTCAGGTCTCTGTGCCTGGGACACAGGCTGATAAAAATAATGCTTCATGCATAAATGGCATTTGAGCAGATTATTCTATAGCTCTGTTATCAAGTAAAAACTAATTTTTGACCAAACTAGGTTATTAGTGAAACTAAGTTTAGCAAGGGATTAACAATGAGCAACCGTCCAACACCACTAATGAGGCACCAAGGTGGTTAATTCATTAAATACTTTAACCATTTCAGAACAGCATTCATGAAAGTGAGATCGGATTGGTTTTGCATGAGTTAATAATGAAAATAGTACTTTTAAAAGTTCATTATCAATACATGAGTATTTTAAAGCCACACTGCCTTTTTCTGCCCTCCTGAACAGATTTCTGTGATCTTTCAGCCACTAGGAATGGCAGGAACTGTTGGGAACAGCGTAATCCCAGTCTGGGTGTGTTGCCTTGAAAGTTGTGTCTTCCCAATAAACGTGGCTTTGCTGTTGTGGAGCCACGCAGTGGATGCCAGGCTGGCCCAGGTGTTGTTGTCGAGCACCTACAGTTGATCACAGCAGGTTCTGAAGGCAGTAAGGAGGTAGCAAGGAGGATGGTGTGTTGATGAAGTGGAAAGAGGAGCTTGATGGCTCAGGGAGTTGATGCAAAAGCAGCTCATTGTGGTGAGCAGAGTCTTCTCTAAATTAGGAGGTGTGAGGCAGCTCTTGGGGCTGATGAGCAAACACCACTGGAAGCTGCTGTCTTGCATCTCCCTCCCTTTTTGGCACCCTGCTCCATCTGCAGGAGCCTCAAGGGTCATCAGCCCTGCTGTTGCAGTGGTTAAAGACCTCTCAGGAGCAGAAGTACTTGTTCCTGTGGCTTCTCCTCATGTGGGAGTAAAATCAGCTGCTTCTGGGAGCTCAGTTCCTTTTGATCCCTTAAGTGTCTCATTGGTGCTACTGCATTCCAGCTGCTGAATTCCTGAGTGGTCAGGAAAAGAAGCCAGACCTGGTCCCCCAGAGCTTTATTATACAGAGCTGAAATCTGATTCTGAGATGTTCCTTTTGCTTGTTCTAGTCCCTTATTGTTTGTACCCTTAGGAAAATAAAGGGAAGTTTTATATTCAAACATAAACCACAGTTTCCCTCTGCAGCCACAGCCTAGCCTTTGATAAAAATCCAAATAACATGTGTAATAACTCCTGTGTGTAGGCAGTGATCTCTGATACTCCAGCAAGGTTATGGCAGTAATACTGCATATATAGTGAGGATCTGAGTTCAAACACTTTTTTTAATAAAGATGGAAAGCATAAGAATCCAGGCCTGCATTAGGAACACTGTCTTCAACTGTGTATGGGAGGAAGACTTTGACATCACTGGTATTTCCTCCAGAATTAAATCATGCTTGCAAATTTATACAGAACTCATGGTGTTGTGTAGAATGTGTTAATGAACAGGTGATGAAATGAATTTCACTCTTCTCTTTAAATTCAGTGAAGAGAGTAATGGCATCCACAGCTTCATACTGGAAAAATAAATAAATAAATTTTAAAAAGCAGTCCAGCAGAGCACGAGGGAGTGCTGGCACTGCTTTGCCCACAGAACATGGCAAGCAACTCCCTGCCAATACTTATTGGATTTCTTCTGGCTTTCCTTAAAGCAACTCAAGAAAGGAGATAAAACAGTCCCCCTTCCCGAGGTGATGATTGCCATGTGGGTGGATGTGTTTGCAAGTCCGGGAGAGACTCTTTGATCTTCTGTCTCCACCCTTGATGAAACTCCTTCTCCCTTTGCTCTGGCAGATGCTCCAAGTGCAACACGCAGTTAGGATTTCGGGCAGGTAGGTTTTGGCTGCCAGGAGTCACTGTTGGGTGACTTCCAGTTTGCCAAACCCACGCTGAGGTCCGTGGGTGGAACAGTTGTTTCTGTGGCTCCCATTAGCCCGTATGAGCATCTCATCCAGGAATAATGCTGGGATCAGTAATGCCTGTAGTGTCAGTCCTGCCAGTAAGTCAGCATCTTTTATGGAGAATATTCCTTGAGGATTCCTGAAATCCATGATGTCATTAACTTTTCCAAGCTGTCACGTTGATATTAGTCAGGTTTCTGTAAGTATTTACCCAGCCCTTTCCACTGGGCATTTCTGTGTCACCTCAGCGGAGCTGTGGAGCTCCTTGGGTGCAGAACAGATGTTGGTCTGCAGGGCACAGACAGGCTTTGCACAGGGCAGGGCCTTCCACTTCTGACCCTCAGACTCTGCCACATCTGCAACAACTACCCAGGGAAATGAGCAGTTCCTGGACAGTGCTCACCAGGTACCTCTGAATGGGTAAGAAAATTAAGTCGGGGAATAATTTGTCTGTAGAGTTACCAAGGAAACTGCCATCCTGAAATTTCATTGTGAAATTCTACTTGCCAAGTGCTCAGGGCCTGTTTCCTCAAGTCTAAAGCTGATCCTGTACAGAAGAAAGGAAAAATCCCTCTTGGAGCAGCCGCTGAGTCTTACCTGTATTTCTTGTTGTTGTACAAGGTACAGAGATGTGCCCTCCTTCAAGAAGGGGGATACCTTTGGAAAAAATGTTCCAGATCAGAGGACAGTCCTGGTTATTAGTTGTTTATGGACATTTCCCTTCCATGTTTTTGTAGTTGAGCAGGATTAAGGTTCTTCTAAAGAAATGTCTGAGCCTTTTTGTCAGCCTTTTAATTTGCTGGCAGTCACAGAGCTACAACCCCAGCTGAATGCTGAGCTCTGTCTTGCTTTATCCCGGTTTGTTCACTGCCTTGTGTTTTTCTTCCCAATGTTTGACATGTTGCAATGTTCCAGAGTGAATTAGTAGGCTGTCTTCTTTTAGGAAAACAGTTTTTGGGGGCAGGCAGTAGCATTTGTGTATTCTGTTATCGTGGGTGGCCTTCAGCTTGCAGGGGTCCTTGAAACAGGAAGGGAGCTTAACTCTGGACACAGTTTTCCACTGCTGTGGAGGTTGTGAAGGCTTGTTTGGCTGTGCAGCTCTACTGTTGTTTAGATTTGCAGTTCCTAGGAACAAATTCAACCTCCAAAGAGCACAATTTAAACTAGAATTTCCGTATTTTTGCAGTATAAAGGCTGTGTTAACTCCTGAGTGGCACTGAGAGCTTGAAAATTAATGTGCAGAGAGAAAAAGGGTAATTGTGTTTTTGATGTGTGCCATCTAAAGTATGTGTTTGATTGCAGTGCAGAGCTGATACAGATGGGTGATAGGTTATTCCTGCTCATGGAACACTTCTCTCCGTGTGTTTATTGGGATCTGGTTGCCAGCCTAAGTGCACTTTACACTATTTATTGAGACGTGGTTGCCAGTCTGAGTGCAATTTGCAGTGCAGGGTGTGCACGTTGGTTACACCAGGAATGTATCGTGTCCTGAACGTGGCGATTTTCACTTCAGCGTTGCAATGTGCTGATCCTGCAGGGAGGGCTCCGGGCTGAGCTCACACTGTGGGATTTGAAAGGCTGTGTCTGGGACAGCGGCAACTCTGACCAGCCAAATTCAGAGAGATGTTTGAAAGGATTAAAGATGCCACTAATGCTGCAGATACTGGAACGGCACCAGACTGCAAAAGCTTTCCAATTCAAGTACATCAGCCCAAAACATTTAACAGTGCTTTAAAAAAAAAAAGAAAAGAACAGTGTGTTGGTCTATTATAGCAAATAACCTTTAGGATTCATACCAGCCCCATTCCCTTGGGAATCTGGAGTTTCACAGTGGCAATACTAACTGAGGGGAAAGGAGAGAATTGGCTGTGTAGCTTAGAGATGTTTGATTTCCAGAGGTTTATAAAATTGAGCAGCTGATGGACCTGATTTTTAAGACATAAAAGAGGAACCTCCTGTGTGAGAGCAGAAATGCAGAGGAGGCAATTTGTATTCTGCCTACCCGTAAGTGATGACACAATGGTGTGTGCTCCAGAAACTGAATGCCCAGATGAATTCAGATTTCTTTGTAAACTCCCAAAAGCAAGTTTATAGCAGTGTATTTTTGGAATACTGCTGCAGAGGTGGTCTTGGGAGACTTCAAAACTGAGCCTTCTGCACTGGACTGTTAGGATTTTAGGTAAGTGTACATGTGTGTTTATATATATGTGTGTGTATATAAATATATATATATAATTTGACTTGAAAAAATAAACAAGTGATTGTGTGTCTCAGATACAATTGTTTTCCCAAGCAAGTTACTGGAAGCCAGTATTTGATTTTTCTTACATTACTGATGTTGACTCGCTGTGTGATGATTTAGCCTCGTGATGCTGTAAATTCAGCTGAGAACTGCACTATGTGAAATCAGTGGCTCCACTGTCCTTGCTTTTATTTTATCTTTTTAGATATTGTAGCTGTAAATCTGTAGAGGGATTTACGATGAAGCTGAAGAATAACCATCCATGATTTTATTTAACTGCTCTATACCATGTAATTCCAGCTTCTGTTTTCTTTTCCTGATGCACAAAACCCAAGGTATTGCAGCTTATGTGAAACAGAGACAGCCTGTTACAGCAAATATAGAATCTGCTACAGCCAAGTGGAACGTAAAATTTATCTTATCTTCACATGAAATTCTAGTAATAACTGTCCTGGGCTGTCTTTGTGGCTTCCCACCAAAGGCACATCGCGCTGGACTGGGCGTGTTTTTGCAGAGGACGGATCATAACTACGACACTGTTAGCAGTGAGCGATGGTGGGCAGTGTAAGCGCAGTTCACGCCGTGCCCCGTGTCACTCCTAACCCGCTCTTCCCCTTGCAGTTACTATGTGGGCGAGCTGCTGTAACTGGTTCTGTCTGGACGGCTCACCCGAGGAGATGCAGCCGCAGCCGCCGCCGGCCCGAGCCCAAGCCTATTCCAACCCCGGCTACAGCTCCTTCCCCTCTCCCACGGCTCCCGAGCAGAGCTGCAAAGCCTGCGGGCTGCACTTCGACAGCTCCGCCAGCAAGGTGAGTGCTGGCAGTGTTCAGCTGCCGCCTTTAACCACTCGGGAAGGAAAGGGATGCTCCTCGGAGTCCTCTGCTTTGAGGACATTCCACGTGGGAAAAGACTTCTCGGTCTTCAGTCATTCTTTCACAATTAGGAATCCTCAATGTGAGTGGAAGTGCTTAACCTTCAGTAGGCTTGGCTTGAAAAGAAGAAAGGCAAGCTGCTGATAATCACTTAAAGGAGAGCATTAGCTTAAACATGATTTATTGTTACTTAAAAGCACTAATGTCCTTTAAAAAAGAAATATGTAAGTTCTGGCAAGAAGTTTAGTAATGTTTGTGCTTTCATCTGCCTGTCTCTTTTCCAAACTTGTTGCTCAAACTAAAAAAGCCAGGGAAGTTTATTGAGGGGGTGTGTAGAATTGCTGAAGCAAAAAACCACTCAACAAACCCAAAGCCAACCCCAAATTTATATTATCTTGTTTGTGCACTGCATTTGTGAGCATATAGATGCCAAAATAATTGCTGCCACAAGACTTTTAATTCGACAGCAAATCGTGCCTGCATTTGCATTATTTGGGCACGGTGGGTCCTGTAATGCTGCTTGAAAATGTTTTAGGGAGGAAAGTTGCTCTGCACCCACATTCTGTGGCTTAAGAAGTGTCTGATCCATAGCATGTTACTGAACTTAAGAATGTGAGAATGCACAAATAATAGTGAATTTTGGCCACAGCCCTTTTAGGTTAGATGGGAAAGTTCATAAACTGGTTTTCCTTGCACTTTTTTGTTCATGCACAAGGGCATATATGTGGGAGATGGTAAGTCTGGGCTGTTGCTTTCTTCTCACAGAACAGGGATATTGATGCATTTTTGCACTGAGAAGTGGTGTTGCTCCAGAAATCACTGGTTATTCAAACTTTGGTATTATACTAGGGGGTTGGGTATATTTGGTGATACATTTGGGGTATGTGGATATGCCTAGGCTTTTCCTGGTGCTGGGGCAGCTGGAATGGTGCTGTCCCTGCACGGGGCTCTGTGGTGTTGTGTTCAACATTGTCCTCATCAATGTGATGTGTCCTCACAAATACTTGTGGAAAGAGTTACCCTGGATCCAGTGCCTGGTGTTCTGCATTATAACAGATAATGGATGTAGATAATTCTGCTTCTGTAATGAAACCATCTCAGGCTGTTCAGGGTGGACTCAACAGCAGCAGTGCCAGGACCACGGCCCCATTTTCCTCAGTATTTGCTTAAATACGTATTTTATATGAGCTGCCTTTAGAACTCTGTTAGAGCCTTCACGACCTGCAGCTGAACACTCTGAGCAGGGTCAGGGAAATCTCTGGTGCACAAGTTGTAGAGGATCTGCTAAAGCAACCAAAGACATTCCTGCTCCCAGCAGCCTCCTCGTTTTCCTGTGGGATCTGGTGTCCCTGGGGCAGTAGAGGACAACGTGTGCTTGTGTCCTGCTCCAGACTGTCAGTGAAACTTCCATATTCCAAAGGGAATAAACCTCCTAAACCTCCCTCCCACCTTCCTGCTGCCACCACAGCTCCTGAGCAGGATCTCTGGGAGCAGCTGGAGCTGGATGGCTCCAGGTGGGAATGCAGGAAGGTCTGACAGAGCTCATCCCTCAGGCCTTGGTCTCCAGAGGGGACTGAACACATGACTTACAACACCTGGATGTGTTTGTAAGCCATGATAATTCTTTGGTGCTGTTGCTATGGAGGAAGAAGTGTATGAAATCTCCCTGTGCTCCAAGGAGAGTGTGGAAAACTGTGTTCCCTCCCGGGAGAGGCAGCACCTTTGAACTCCAGGGTCCAGTTCATGTTTATTCTGAAATACAGTGGATAAGAATTAATTCCTTCTGCACTGGTGACCATAAGGATAACCTAGTTTACAGTGTAAGATTAAAAACCCCCTGAACAACAGTAGTGAAAGCTTGAATGTTGGTGCTTGGTGTTCTCCTGCACACAGAGAAGAGCCAAGGGAATCAGAGCCCCATCCTGGTGTCTCTGGGAGATGGGCTGTCACAGCAAACACCCAGGAACAGCTTCCATCCTGGACATGGCCTGACCTTTTAGGAGCAGGCTGTAATTTACAACAGCGCTTTAATCATTCTGAAGAGCCCAGAGCCTCCAGAGCCTTGTTAGTCAGAGTTCAGCAAATATATCCAAGCTGTGAAAGCTGCTTGAAGCTGAGCTGTGCCCCACGCGTGCCTGGTTGAACACTTGGTGCTCGGATACAGGCTGGGGAGTGTTTTTGTCTGCAGATGAAGCCTAGTGCTGAACTGATAAGCCAGAGACATGCCTGGCTTTATTTTGACTTCTCAAAAGTACCATTTGATAACCAGGGCAGGCTGTCGTTACTGTTCGTGGCTTGCAAGGAACACTTTGGGTAACACAGCCCTTGTGCTGGGCTTGCTTATGTGACACCTGAAGATGGGAGTGCTCCAGCAGGGCTTTTCTGGCTGGAGGGTCCTAAGCAATGCAGAGGTTCCCTTTGGAGCAGGTTTGGCAATCTGCAAGGCACGGGGAGGCTTCCCCATGCCAGAGAAAAGGGGTTGTTTGGGGTTTTTGAGTTATTTTGTGGGATTTTCATTGTTGGTTTTGTTTCATTTTGTTTGGAGTTTTTTCATCTCAGTTCTTTTGATTTCTGCCATGTCAGAGATGGGCAGCTGAGAGAGGGCAAGCTGTCAATGAGGTTGTTTTCCACTTCTCTGCCTTCATGGAGTGTTTGTTCCCCTGCCCTAGACACACACAGGCATTAGTTCCTGTCTCTGCCCTGAAAACTTCCTGAGAAACAGGATTGCTCCTGCAGTCACAGGGTCAGAAAAAGCTACATATTAATGGCTTTTATAATGACCACGTTAAGGAAAACTTCTCAAAACTGGATGTTTTGTGGGAATTGCCCTTCCTGCCTTGCTTTGTGATTGATGAAAGTCACTTTTCTGTGGCAGGCCCCCAGACAGGAGTCTTGAGATGAGGTTTCAAGTTTGCATGAGCAGAGATTATCTCTGTGGTAGAATTTTTCATGTCTTGGGCAGGAAATTGGGATTCTTTCCACTAACTGTAAGTGTATTCCAGGGTCTGAATGAGAGGCCTGTTGGTGTTAATTGTGAGGGTGTGTGGGGAGCCAGGGGATCAGAAGGAGCTTTTGTAAGCAAGTAGGGTGTTTACACCCTGTAAAACATGAGAAACATCTGCTCTCTTTGAACTGTGTGGTTAGAGATGTTCTTTAATCACTGGAACAGATTCATAAAACAATTTTCTTTTGTCCTTGAGTTTGTATTTGTTGCTTCTCCAACTCCACGTGTGTACTTTTCCTTGCACGAAGGAAGGATCAGGATATCAGGATTTCATGGAGGTGCTTGGCTTCTCTGAGACTCTGAATCACCTTCTTTAACCAGCACTGAAACCACTTCTTTCTTCCCTCAGGGCTTTTTAAAAGGCACGTAATGTGGCTGTTCTGCTGCTATTCCTATTGAAAAATGTAGAATTGGCCTTTCCCAAGTGTTGAACAGTCAAGTTTCTGCAGAAGTCAACACAGACTGTGAGTGCTTGGAACTTCTGAAAATCGAGCCCTGAGTGACAAAATCAGAACAGTATCAAATATAGACATTAAACAACAGAACTTCATCTGTAAAGTTTTTAAATGTCTGGGGCCGAATATTTCCAAAACTTCCAACACTTTGTCTAGCACTAACTGGCACACACTGGGTGTATTATTTTCAAAATAAGCTATTTTTGTTGTATAAATAAATGCTGAGTTCTTTGATGTCTGTCAGACACTGTAAGCTTTGCTGTTCCCTTTCCCTCTTATGGTGAAAGAAAGATTCATTTAGTGACTGCAGCAAATTGGAGGGAAAAAAGCGGGGTGGGGAAGGAGATCATTCGTAGCAAGTATTAAATTTATGAAAGAGAGAAATGTTTTTAAGTAGCTCCCTCCAATGCTGGAGCTTTCTGAATGCACAGAGCAATCTGCACGAATAGCTGGAATTCACGTGCAAGGCAGAGATTCCCTTAGAGATGT
The DNA here is from genome assembly GCA_013396775.1 of Cephalopterus ornatus. Taxonomy (NCBI): domain Eukaryota; kingdom Metazoa; phylum Chordata; class Aves; order Passeriformes; family Cotingidae; genus Cephalopterus; species Cephalopterus ornatus. The sequence continues at coordinate 191,281 of VZRE01012472.1, forward strand.
CTCCTGATTTCCTCTGGCTCAGACTGGATGAGCAGGTGCAGAAAGCTCCTGTCATTTGAGGGAACTGACTGGGAATATAACGCTTCATTCTGGGGAAACGGGGTGTAAGTGGGGCTTCTCCAGGAGCCATGAGGAAGGTAGAGATCTGCTCAGGCATCAGGCCTTTTCCTCATTTAGGGGAACAGACTTGGCACTTTTCCATGAATCCCAAGGTTTTGATCATGCTTTCACAGAGGCTGCTGCTCCCTTTAGCTTCCGGACGGGAGGTCACCGTGTCCCGCTGGCACAGGATGGGTTTGATTCCTTTCCCCTCTCTTTATCAGCACATCTGCTTGGACTGTAAGAAGAATTTTTGCACGTCCTGCTCCAGCCAGCCCGAGGGGGGGCCCCTGCTCTGCCACCTCTGCCAGCGCTTCCGAGCCACGGCTTTCCAGCGGGAAGAGCTGATAAAGATGAAGGTGAAGGACCTGCGAGACTACTTGGCCCTCCATGAGGTCTCCACGGAGTTTTGTCGTGAAAAGGAGGACCTGGTATTTCTGATCCTTGGCCAGCAGCCTGTAATTAGCCAGGAGGATCAGATAAGAACAAACACATTTAATACCAGAGCCTCTGGACAGCAAGACTTTGTGAGTCACCCCCCAGCCAGCCTGTCCTCTTCTACCTCACTCGAGGAGTCTTCGGTGTCTGCAGATCCCATCTCAAGTTCAGTAGCTCAGGAGCACCAACAGGTACAGTCTCTGGCCAGAACCATCCTTTGCAAACTCGTTCGTCTCTATTTTTGGATTAACTCCTAAGATATTGCGTGTGGTTTTGCTGCGTAAAGCTGTGACTTGCTGTCACTGATTTTGCTGGGCCGTTCATTAGTGGATTTGAATGTGGTAGGCAGTGCTGAGTGTGTCAGGCATTCACTCTCAGAGCAACAGCACTGGTTTGGGATGGGTTTTTCCTGGTCCACACTGTCATTGCCACAAGATGCTCCTGTGACTGGTCCTTTGGGGCTGGCATCTGACAACCATATGCAGGTGTAATGAAATGGTTGATACTGTTCTTTAATTCCTGTGCCAGACAGCAGGCACAGTCTAAGGCACTTTGGGAACTGGAACTGATGAGAAAGATGATAGGAAGTGGGTGAGGTTTTTGGTGTCTCCTGCACTCAGATCAATAGAAAACAAACCAAACAAACTGAGTCTGTTGCCAAGTCTTCAGTTTATGATGAACCTGCAGTTCTGACAGACCTCGTCAGGGGCATTTGAGCTTAATTTTTTATTGACCTTGCTTTGTTTGTCTTTCTGCTTTCTGCTATGGGAGGTTTACTCAGTGTTTTGACATCTGCTCCTTGTCCTATTACAAAGTTAATAGGTGTATTTAGTTCCCTGAAAACGTGTGTACCTTCTGCTTCCTCAGCAGATAAATCTAGTTCAAAGGAGGAGTTTTCCTGGGAGAACATTTTTTACAAATCATTAAAAGGCATTTTAATTCCCTGGTTTTCTGGATATTGCCATTCCAGTTTTTACCAGCTCTGTTGTCTTCCCTTACTGCCCCGTGATACCTTTCAGCTTCTTGTCTCTACTTGCATGACATCCTGCTACACTTCAGGCTCTTTGATGGTTATTGTTATTCTTGTGCTCTGTAAATATTAACAAGTCCCCACCTGGATGGTAACATTACAGTCTCTTTGTCAGTAGGAAACCAGAGGGGAAGGGAGGCTGCTGAGGGTGAGTCAGATACAATTACACTTCTCATTTTATGGAGAGCCCAAAGCAGCTGCTCAGCTTTTTTCCTCCAGCTTTGTTGCTGCTGGTGCTTCACTCAGAGTCTCCTGTTTGCCCACTCCAGAACCCACCTTGAGGAGGGGTTTGTCTGCTTACTGTGAAGATCTGGAGACTCTGAGCTGTGTCAGAGGAGGGTTGTACAGAGCCTTGCACTGGGAGCTCATGTACTGTCAGAGCTCTGACATCACGTCAGTGGGACACTTAGGGAAGGATTGCACATATACATGCACACAGATACATATAGACACATGTATAAATTTGGTCTCCTCCTGATCCAACCTCACAAGAGCATCCTGTGGGATTTTACTGCACAAGTTCTGTACTGAGACTTTAAAGGTTCAGAGGCTGCACTTCAGTTTCAGAAAGTTTTGTTTGTGTGAGTGCTGCACAGGGAGTACTCTGTGAGTGTGCCTGGCTTGGACCTTGTGCTGCACTCGTCCTTCCAGGGATTGCAGGGACACTGCACTGGAGCTGATTTCCCTCCGGACACCCACAAACACATCGTTGGTGAAAGCTTTGTCTCCTCTTGTAGGCAAATGGTCACGTGCCTCCCAGCCCAGTCGGTGTGACAGCAGTTGAGGATACAGCAGAGGAAGCACCAGCAGAGGAGGAGACACAGGTTTGTGTCCTGGCATCGGGTGACAAGGAATACCAGGTTTCCTAGGCTGTATTTGCTACCACAGAAACATTACTGCAGAGATGGGTGGCTGAACAGTAACTGAGACTGACCACTGGCAGACCCAACCAACCCCCTCCTGTGGCAGCACCTCGTCCTGCACACAGAGGAGAAACTGGTGTCACTTGGACACTGATAATAGAAATTACTTGTTTCTGTCTTAAGACTTGTGTTTCTGATGGAGGAATTCAGAGTAACCAGTTATATTCATCCAGACATGAATTCCTGCTCGTGCAGATACTTAAAAAGTTGATTCAAATTGTGGGTTTAGGTGTTGAGGACAAGAATCATTCCACCTTTGTTCCCTTCCAGTCTACTGACTCTGAAGATAACCTGGTGCAGGGGAGGAAGGCTTCTCTCTCCGACCTGAGGAGCGTCGGGGACATCAACGCGCTCTCCGTGCGGCAGCTGAAGGAAATCCTCGCCCGCAACTTCGTCACCTACAAAGGCTGCTGTGAAAAGTGGGAGCTGATGGAGAGGGTGACCCGTCTCTATAGAGAGAAAGACCCTCAGCATCTAGGTGAGAAACTTAGCAAATGTGTGCCTGTTTTCCACGTTTTCTCTTTTTTTTTTTTTTTTGTAACAGTTGTAGAAGGAAATAGAGCTTACCTTACATTTCTGGTCTGTGCAAGCAAGGAGGGAGTTTTACACACATAAGAGTGAAAGTAGCTGAACTCTGCTCACCACTACTTTAAGGAGAGCCTGCTGGGAGCTTTGGAGAGCCACTGCCCTGTGGCAGCGACGTGAGAGCTGTGCACCCTTCACCTCAGGTGGTGTGTGACTGTAGCAGATCCCACTGGGCACTGCCTCAGCCACAGAACTGCTGCTGTGTGACCGGGCTGAGCTCTTCCCTCTGCACTCCTGGCAACTGGGAAAGGGATCAGGGAAATGCCCTGCCCAGGCAGGAAACCACCACCAGAAAGCAGCTGGGAATTTCAGGGCATGAGCTCAGGACAGTGGCTGCACAGCTGGGGGTTGACTCTCTTATCTCAAGAGCGTTCCTGCCGCACACGCTGGGCCTGCTTAGGGAGAGGTGAGGGGATAGAGGTGCACAGAGAATGTACCTGCTTGACTTTCAGGTGCCACTTTGCACTTCCAGGACATTACTTAAAAAACCACACAGACTTGTACATTATTTACAAGAGAAACTTATTTTAACGCTGATTTCATAGGTTTGTCTCTCAGCGCTGTCCAAACTACTGCTGTCTCCTTAAACGCATCTCTCTAAGCATTGTCCTCTATAAATGATACAAGATATAAGACACCTGCTTTGGGTTTATATTCTTGTGTCTTGTGCTTGTGATAGAATTTATCCTTCTCCCTTAATCACAGCTGCCTCTGTGTGTGTCCCAGCAATCCTGGTGATTGTGTAAACCAAAGAAACTGGCACGAGGGGCTGCTGCAGGTGCAGCACCAGGGAGCCAAACTGCACACACTCCAGGGGCTGTGTTAAAGATTGAGACATGCCTTTGGAGTGCTGCTTATCTCTGGGAAGCCTTAAGTGTTGTGTAAGCTCAGGACAGGAGAAAGTTTCTTGCCAGCTGTTGAACCTGTCGTGCTCAGAGCCCAGCCTGAGCCTCTCGTGGGGATCAGCAAAAAGCAGTTTTGGTTTAGCAGCTCCCTCGGGGCTTTCAGTCCCTGCCTGGTAACGTTTCTGCCCCAGCTGGTTCTCACCAAATCACTTTCTCTTCTTCTCTTGCAGTTTCTGACATGGATGATCAAACTAGTAAGTGATATCCCTAATCCTGGGTTTGTTTAGGTGGGAAAAACACTCCGAGATCAAGTCCAGCAGTTTCCCCAGCACTGACCATGTCCCCAAGTGCCACATCCACATGGCTTTTAAATTCCCCCAGGGTTATTTCTTCCACCACTGCCCTGAGCAGCTGTGCCAGTGCTTGACCACCCTTTTGGGACAGAAATTTTTCCCAATATCCAACCTAAACCTCCCCTGGCACGACTTGAGGCCATTTCCTCTTGTCCTGTCGGTTACTTGGGAAGGGAGACCCACATTGCTTCCTTCACTGGCCTCATTGCTGAGAATCTCGGTGGTGTTTTCAGTGGAAAAGCTAAAACTTCTGCTGGAGCAGATACAGACCCAAGGGGGGTTCTTCTGCAGCCCTTCCACGTGCAGATTTCCATTAGGGAAGTCCCTCAGTAGAGCCACCTGGGCTCACACAAACCCAACGCACCTCCCTCTGTCTCACCAAGCCGTGGTCTCCTGTCCCCTCAGGTGGTGCTGGGCAGCCCAGCACCGAGGACAACCTGTGCAGGATCTGCATGGATGCGCCCATTGACTGTGTCCTGCTGGAATGTGGGCACATGGTGACGTGCACCAAGTGCGGGAAGCGGATGAGCGAGTGTCCCATCTGCCGCCAGTACGTCATCAGGGCCGTGCACGTCTTCAGGACATAATGGGGGCAGCGCTGGGGATGTCCTAAAGCCTCCTCTGCTGCCAGAGAAATGGTCCACATCGCTACAGTTACAAACAGACCCCGCTGGAAGGGAGGGAAGGAGGAAGCCTTGAGGAAAACTGTCCTGCTCAAGCCACACCTGACTCTGCTCTTCCCACCATCGTGCTTTACACCACAGTGCCTGCACTCCTCGGAGCTCAGTGCCAGCCATCACGGACCACCCACATCCCGGGATGACTTGCTCCTCTCTGCTGAGGGCAGATGGATGCTCGGCTCTCCACCACACAGATCAGCTCCAGAGGCTTTGTATTTTCCTCTGAATAATAAAAGTGAACTGGGGTCTCAAAAAGTGTCCTTTGTTTTGCTGCTCAGGCTACACCCAGCAACAACTTGGTTTTCAAAGATTAAAATGTCGCTGTGCTTGTTAATTTTACTTTTATTTTTAATTTAATGTAAAACCATGTTATGCTTGCAGGACAGGCGGGCCGCTTCCGCTTTCCCTGATTCCAGCCTAGTGCAGTTGTGGAAAAATGTATCATTTTTTATGAAGGTTGTCTTTGTATTGACAGCTGTTGGGAGGGAGGCTCTGTGAGCGTCCAGCCTGGCCCTGTGTGGTGGTTTTTGTTTGTGCCACGCAGAGGGAGGTGTCTGGTTTGATTGTTGTTGACTCCTTTGACTCCACAGGCTCCCCAGCACAAACTGAACTGCCTTCACTTGCTGAAGGAGCTACAGATCCAAGGCTTTGAGTCTTCCCGAGGGTTTAGTGAGGGAACCACTCAGCTGGAGAGCAGTGAGGACTCCACTGCTACACAATCATATTTAAGTACAGGTGACTTTTTATTTTCAGAAGTGAATCATGGAAGAAAGCCACGAGCAATCACCACTGCAGGTCAGCTTCCCCCCCTCCTCCTGGGCTGTTTTCCAGTTCTGTTCCCCTCAGGCTGTTTATTAAAAGCAATTTATTTTGTCCTTCCTGCTGGTGAGGGTCCTGGTGTGATCCCTGGCGGCTGCAGGCCCTCACAGCTCTCCTGGGCAGCGTGTGCAGGTGGAGGGACTTGCCAGAGATGACTGTAACTGGTGCATTTTCCCCTCAGTGTGTCTGGCTGCTGCACAGCCAAGCTTCAGAGTCTTCATGCCTTAAGTTTCCATGGCCGTGGGATTGTGCGCTCATTCCAAGGCATTTGTGGAGCTGGGAACCTCCTGCTGCAGGGTTTTGGGCTGTCTGGCTCTGGGCAGAGGCGATCACTCCTTGTTCAGAGCCCCTGCCTGGCTGCCAGCAGGGAACAGCACAAATCCGAGGTCCCCTCCCAGGTCCTGGAGCACTGGAAGGGCAGTTGCAGGAATAGCACCAAAGCTGCTCGTGCAGTAAGTGATAACAATGTCAACAGCAAATTAAACCGTGTGTTTTTACCAGGGACTGTTGCATGAGCAGCAATTGAGCTGCAGGGAGGGGACGGTCTGTGCTCTGCTGGAGCCTTTAAGAAAGCACCCGAGGTGAGGAATCTGAGGCTCAGGAGGCAGCAGAACCCCTGCGGTGCCGAGGTGGTCTCAAAACTCCACCACAAGGCAGCAGCTGCTGCAATTTACTGAACTAAACACTAAGTTTTACCTCTCTGCCTGGTCAGGTGGTTCTTTAATCTTTAGCTTAAGGTTTAACAGGTTCCAGCATGAGAAGGAACTGGTACAATTCTGTGCATCATGTTAAAAAGAAAGGCAGGTGAGCAGTGACTGTGTTTACTCCTGGGGAGGTACAGGAATACACAAAGTGCTGAACTGAGTAAATTCACTGTGAAAATTCATGTTGTCATATTTTTCAATAAACTCAGGGCTGGGGGAATTTAGCAGGAGGAAGAGTATTCCCCTATGGACAGATGTGCTTTTCATTGGCTTGCTTTCTACAGCAGATAAATCAAGTTGCAGATCAATGCCTGAAATTTTAGGGATGAGAAAATACGCCCAGTGACTCCAGAATTTCTTTCTGAAGGGATGAGTCTTCTTATTTCCCTTGTAAAAATGGGTTCTCTACTTATGGATTGGTGTGACTTGTTTTTCAAGGAAAATCAAAATCCGGAGGAAACTGATAAATGATGCAAAGGAATATAATGTTCTGAACTAATAAAGTAAATGGAAATATTTATGTGCTTTATGTACACTGCACATTGTTTTAAAGACTTTAAAAGTTAATGTTCTACTTGAAAGGGCATGTTATTCTCTGTTAAATTCTCTTGGTACTATGATGGTTAAACTTACTAGTTTTGGTACAGAAGTTTTGTTTATAATTTTATAATAAAGTTGAAATGTGATTTAGTTAACCTTGTTTCTGACTCTGTTACAAGAGGTGGGGAGAAAGCAGAGATCCTGCAGCTACTGCTGAACCTCAGCCAGAAACTGCTTAAATATGGTTAGTGCAGGGTACAAAGTGCAGAAGGGGTTGAAGGAAAAAAGTAGTTAAAAGGAATAACTATTTCCAACCCCTACTTCCTTATTTCATTAATATTCAAGTACTTGCAATAGTTTTGAACAGCTTCGTAGGAGGTCTCAGTTATCCTAAAAGATCGAGGTGCTGGAGTTCCTTTCTCAGCTTTTTACTTGTTGAAACATGAATAGAAGAGCAAAGGAGCAACATATTCTGGGAGACAAACCCTGCAGGAGGATACTTGGATAATGCCACAGGAGCTGCTCTAACAGAAGCTTATTTGGTGTCCTGGTTTTAATATGAAACCTACACCAAGGTGTAAATGTTCCTGTTGCAGCCCCGACTTGAGTGTCGGGGACAGGAGAGAAAAGGCAAAACCACGAGAAGGACGTGGCCTTTGTGTAAATTGTACCCACACAGCAAAATTATCCTGGCACAGCAGCCAACAGTTTCACACAGTGGGTGGTCTGTTTTCCTGTCCAGGCAGGGAATAACCTTTGGAAAATAAGTGCTGAGAGCAAAGGAGAAACTGCTTCAGTTTTATTTCTTTATCTATAAAAATACCCAAACTTTAAAAACCCGAGCAGACGAAACCAGCACCCGGGTGAGTGCAGTGGTCTACAGTATGGGCAGGAAAATCGGATTCAGCAGTGACATTTCTTCAGAGAGTTGTTTTAATTTATTCCATGGGGTTGCTGTGGATCTTTGTAAACACCTCTGCTGGCATTTTATGTCTATCCACAACTGCACCTTTCCTTCCACCTACCTAGTTCTGGGCTGCTCCTGTGCCAGGACTGTCACCGCCCCGCTAGCACGGGGCCACCAGCCTCCTCTTCCGGATGCATTCCCAGATCCACCTGGGAGACACACGCTGAGCACCAGGGTTGTCATCAGTGTCCCCGATGACGTGGGTGGCCGAGGCCGTGTCAAACTCTGTCACCAGGTCCCCGTCGTAGGCGATGAAGTAGCGCCGCAGTCTGTCGAAGTCCTGCACGGAGGGCGGCAGGTACAGCCTCACCCCCGTGAAAATGTCCAGCAGTGGGTGCTGAGGGAGAGAAGGGGGGATGAATTCCTGGAGGGAAGGCAGAAGTGAACAGACAACTGACCTGCCTCAGCCTCCTCCCACCCACAGCGGTTGCTGTCCAGCCAACTGTACCTTTTTTCCGTTGTCCTCCATCTCCGATGCTTTTCTCTTCTCTCCTCGTTTCTCCTCGGATTTGTGAGGGGATGCAAGGATTGCTTTGCTCTCTAAAAACAAAGACTCGTCTCATTTCTGTGCTCTGTCCAGATACTGGTTGTGTATTAATGTGGGGGGAGAGAGTGAAGAGAGTAAAAGGGAGAAGTGTCCTTCCCTCTTTCTGGGAAATCCATGCATTAGAATGTAAGAGACATTTTTCTATTGTAAATGGTGTGGGGGAACTGCTGCTGCCACCTGCTCTCTGTGCTGTCACCACACTGTCCTTTTTGAAACTGCTCAGCACTTTGCTTCACGTTGTTCCCCAGTGACAAACACAAACTCACTTTACCTGGAAATCACCTCCATGCAGGTGTCCCATTATATGCATGAATTCCATCCAAATAAAATTAAATACTGGTTCATGGCCAAAAACATCTAACCAAAGGGCATGTGACGTGCAGGAACAGGAGCAGGGAACACCAACCTAAAAATGGCATCATCAGTGCTGCTTCCATCCACCTTTTCTCAATTCCAGCACACCTCAGAGCTGTGGTTATGAATCCATGCTGGGAATAGCACAGGCCAAACTAAGGGTCTAAACAGCTTTGTCCGTTATCCCTGACATGCACATGGAAGTGCTGTGGGAGCTTCAAGCCTCTGAGAGAAGGCAAAGATCCTGACCCAGCCTGCCCCGAAAACAGAGCACTCCCCCCAAGGCTCCTCTCCTGGGAAGCACCATCTTACCTTCTGGCTTCTGGGCTTTTGCAGGTGACTTGTTCGGGGGGGTTTTAATACTGCTGTGAGGTGTGGAAGACCTGGAATTCCCCTCATTCTCTCCACTGCTGCCAGCTGTGGACTCATCCTCCTCCCCTGCACCAACGTTGAAATCAGCCTTCTCCTTGGAGAGTTGGTACAGCTCCTGCCCCACAGAAGCAGAGCGTGAATGTCTGACCAGACAGGAGCTGTAATTGTAATGACAGGGGCTCCTCCTGTTTGTTCCCCCCTCCAAGTGTTTGCTCAGGTGATTTTTCTCCTGCACCTCTTTGTAGCCATTTCCCTGTCAGCTCTGTCCAAGCTCTCTGAGTTCCACCCCTCTGCTTGGCGTGAAGGGAAACCAAACAAGGAGGAATCAAGAGCCACATCCCCATCATTTCTGCAGAGCAAGACAGACTAATTCATCAGAGCCTGAGGGATGAACAGTGCCCACTGCTCTCCCTGGAACAGCCCATCTGCAGAGGGTACCGTGCTTCTCTCTCTCCCCTACCTGCACAGGCTGCAGGACTGCAGGGGGCTGGATCACTCCTGGTTTCCATGGCACAACAAGCGCTGGCAGCTGCTGCCAGCACCCCACGGGCTGTGTGAGGACAGCCCAGTCTGCAGGAACTACCTGAGCTCAGGGCTCACCCCCAGCTCGCTGCGGGGCTGCCACCAGCACAGTTCCATCAGCAGAGGAGGAGGAGTGGGTGGGTGCAGCCCAGGGGTCCTGGCTGGCTCCCACTTGTCCCAGGACTGGGCCCTGTTATCCACAGCCACTTCCCAAAGGATCTCCCAATTGGGAAACTGAATGGCCTTAAGGAGAATAAAGGCCACCTCCTTGAGGAAGGCAATTCCTCACCAAGGAGCTGATACAACCAGCTGCCAGCACAGACTTTCCTGACAGGGTGCAACACAACAGCTCAGGAGACTCGAGAGACCCTGTGACAGAGTGACACTCACGTCACAGCAATCCAGCGTGGGGCCTGGGAGAAGGGAACGTGCCATCACAGGTCCCAGGCGGGAAGTGCCTTCACCTCATACCCTGCTACCCACACCTGCGTTTTAACCGTGGGCTGCTGTCAGAGCTCCCAGCCCAGCGTCAGCAGGAGCACTGTTCGCTCACCTTGAGCTGCTGCAGGTTGGTGGCCGTTTGCCAGTCCTTGTCGTCCCGGATGCGGGTGCAGCGCGGGAAGCGGATGGAGATCCCGTCGGCGGTGTGGGCCTCGGCCTTGGAGAACTCAGCCCCCGTGATCTCCCACACTGGGGCTTTCTGAACACACCAGGGAAGAAGTCACATCACATTCCTGTGTTCTCTGATGAAACAGCTCTAATGTGTCTGATCAATAACCCCCCTCCCCGTTCCATGTACACAGACTGACCCTCTGAATCACCTTAATTAGAAAAACCTACTAAGTCAAAGATCCTTCACTAACATAAAATGCCAATTTCTAAATAACACCTTTTCTTTCAAGCACAAAGCAGACTGACCCATTTCCTGAAACAACAGCAACTTTCGGGTTACAGCTGTGCTTCAGGTCAGATTTTTCATGTCTCAAATTTAAAGTAAGTTCACTTCTGGAAGGGATTTAGTGCACAAGAATGTTTCCCAAAAGTGCTGCAGGGTGTGATTTCTTCATGAAGCTTTTAGCCTCAAATGCACCTGCAAGACTGAGAGATAAAAGGCTGTGATTTATTTCCCATTCCAAGTACGAAGACTAATTTTGTAGCAGAGAGAACCTGTACACTTAATGGACATGAAATAGATTGTTAATGTCAAGGCTGGGAAATGGAGTAAAATGACTATGACAACACCTACCTTTGGATCTGGGACTATGAAGTCTGGGTAGTAGATTTTGTTTATTTTTAGCCACCGTGGAATTTTACTAGGATCCTGTTAATTAAAGCACAAACCCAAAATAAGAGCACTTATATGTGAACCTACTACTATAAAAGTTGCTGAAACATAACATAGAAGTAAATCAGCATATAGCTATTAGATTGCCTTGCTTTAGCCTGATCTGCAGCAGTCTCTCACCTAAAAAAATCACAAATATTACCTGGAACACAGCTCTCAACTCCTGTCATTTGTATGTGAAACAAAAACACCATTGCTCCAATTGTGACTCATGTAAAACTACGCGTTTTTTAAAGATTCTATAAGCCTGATGCAAATGACCTTTAGTTAAATATTAAAATCCTCTGTTTATTTGTCAAATCTCGAAAAGTAAGATTCCTCACATAAAAAAGCCAGTCAGAAAAGAGTGAACTCCAACACATCAGGTTATGGAGCCGTAAGTCTGACTGGAGCTTTTCTCTCCCACAGCCCCATCTAGTGACTGTCTTTGCCAATTGCAATATGCCCAAAAAAACTGGTACCCTTCCCAATAAAACTGTGTCCAGGCAGGAAACAGATGATGCCTGGCTTCCCACTCAGTGCTTCAGTACAAATCCCAGGCAGTGCCTCATCAGGAGACGGCTGTGCTGACACCCCGCTTGTGTCAGAGTGGTTTATCTGCTTTAACTCTTACTCCTTCCCGGCAGAGCACTTAAACCAGCATTTAAGCAGCACCTCAACACCAGCTCAGCCCTTTGCTGAGCATCCCTTTGCTCCCCTCCACCCCAGGGCCCTTCTGACCTTGCTGATCTTCACCATGTCCAGCTCCGTCTGCAGACGCGCCAAGGTGGCATCGTCGTGGCCACCGGAGCACTTGGTCACAGTGCACCACTTCTCACTCTTGGGATCGTAGCAGCCCATGAGGAAGATGGACATCATCCCCCCTGCACAGGGAAGAGTTGGGTGGGTCACATCTACAGGAGAAGCCACAGCTTTTCAAAAAGCAAAGTAGGGAGCCCAACTCCTTTTGCATCTTTGGGAGTCAAAGGGAGCTGGGCTTGTGATGGCTCCAGGGCATCAGCTCCCACGTACAGAACCCAGCCCCACACCTCCAGCCCTGCTGCGCCCAACACCCCACACTGAGCTCAGCCCAGCACCCGATGGGCTGCAGCACATAATCACTGTTACAGCCAGTCTCACTCTAGAAAGAACAGGAAAAAGCCTGGGAGTTTCCTGAACTGACAGATCTCCAGCGTAAGCCGACTCCAGACTTGCCTTTACTGCCCTGTCCATAGAAAGCTCCCAGCACCACCAGGTCAGCGGTGTCAGCCATGGCCCCCTCGTTGAGATAGTCCTTCTTCACCTTCAGCCAGTGTCGCTTGCCTGGTTCATAATTTCCCTGTGCAAAGCAAGGCAAGAAGCCCCCTCAGAGAGGTCACCTGGTGGGCAGCAGCTCCTCAAACAGCCCTTGCCTTTACCCAGACCAGCAGCTCCTGAGCACAGCAGTGCTCAATATGCAAGGAACAACTAGGACTGGATGTCAGCACCCACAAACCCCAGAGATGTTCCAAGAAGGCTCAGCCTTGTGTGCTTCATCCACAGGTTCTGTTGTTACTGCCCAATTCCCAGCATACACCAGCAAGGAGTAAATGTGAACTTGCCTTTATATCTTTCAACACCAGTCCTTCCAGTCCCTCACGGATCACTCGGGTGATCATATCGGCCAGGTCTGAAGCTTTCTGAAAAGGAGAGGAATCATGGTGAGCTCAGCACTGCCAAAGGGTCTCCAGGCTTTCTGTTCAGAGCAGTGGTGCACTAAACCCAAAGAAAGTGCAGAGAGAGGAACAGGTAACTTCCTAACAGTTTTCCAAGGAGGATCCCGTACCTGATCTCTTTGCTGCACATTCAGTGACTAAGCTGGGAGTATGTCCCAAGAAGAGAAGGGTTGTCTTGCTAAAAAAGTACCCCTCAGAGATGTCCCATATGTACACCACCAGATTTTCTCAGGCAGCAGCCCCTGCTTCCTTCTCTACCCACCTGCCTTGGGACCTTTGCACCTCCTTCCTCCCAAAACATCCAAACATTCTCCACCAAACCCGAAGTGCTACATAAACCGGTAGCTCAAGAAGCCTTGCCCACAGAGCAGAAGCAGAACCACTCTGACGGAGTGAATTTGCAGACACAGTCCTAAGAAAGGCTGTGTGGCAGAGGAGCAGTGCAGTGCCCCGAACGCAGCCATGGGGAGTGAACACTGAGCTCACCGTGACGTGCTTCATCTCTGAGAACAGGATCCGGTTGGGGATTTCCACCATGTTGTCGTGGAGGAACTTGCGCCGCTCACACAGAGGCCTGAACCAGGGAATGGATAATTAGGGACAAGCAGCAACTTTGACATGAAGTACCAGTCACATGAACGTTGAAAAAAAAAGCTATTTAAGTAATTAAATGATTTATCCTACAGAGTTCCAGAGACGACAACTAATTCTTACTTTTGTCCAGGAAGTTATAAAATAGAAACTTCTGTGTTTAATTTCAGAGGACGTAAGATGAGCTGGTACTGAGCCACACCCAATTTATCTGGAATGCAGCTGACTCCAATAAAAAAAAAGTGCAGGGCAAGATGGAGCTCGGTAGTGAAACTCTTTGGCACAGCAAGGAGTGATTTTACAGGGTGAGTGGCCAGTCTGACAGCCCAAGGGAACTGGTGCCTCTGCACTGATGGTTTCGTGCTGGGAAACCAGTCAGGCCACTCTCACAGCTGCCAGAGACACACCTGTCCATCAGGCTGATGTCATTGAAGTAGATGCAGTCAAACACAAACAGGCAAACGTTGGCATCCTGGAAAGCAGCTTTCTGGAAGACAAGACCCGTTAGAAGAAATGGGCAGTCACAGAAAGCAGAAACACAGAGTTTCAGAAAAGTAACAGAAGCAAAAGGATGGATTTGTAGCTCCGTAACATTTTAGTCAGGACGAGCTTAGGCCTCTTCTAATAGGCAGGAGCATTCTGAGAATTAAGATTTAGACTCAATGTGTCAAAGCACAAACTAAGAAGATAAAACACGTTAATTTCCTGGTGACAGGGAAATAATGCCAAATATTAATGACCTGGGGCAATGCAACATCTGTCACTGCTGCTGCAACAAAAGCCAGCAAATTTCTAGAGACATCAGATTAATGGCTACTTCTAACCTAAGCCCTTAGAGTTTAATTTTCACTTTACTGACCTCTTCCTCACCCCCATTTAGTTCAGACACAAGCTCTGCATAACGTTCATATGGACTAAATACCCTGCATCATTTTGGTCTCCTACTCTGCTCATCCTGGCTTGAGCAATCACAGAATTGCAAGATTTTCTGAAGATTTTTTTAATATTTATCTGGAGCTGAAGTTTTCTTACTGTCCTGCCAGTGATCATGTTAATATGATATCAATTGTATTAGGGCAGTAGCTTTTCATTAATAGGGATTTTATTTATTCCCCAGATGCTCCTAAAAAGAACCAGAGCTCTGAAAGTACCCTGTGATAACATGCTGGTACATTTAAGTCAGCAGAATAACAGCCTCCAACCACAACAAGGGGGGGTTTTATTTAATTTCTTTTACCTTGTGCACACCAAGAGTCCCAAAAGGAAGTGGCTTGCCAGTTTTGTTGTCAATCAGAAGAACTTCTGAATCCAGGATCATACTTTGCCCACCAGGGAAAGCTTGGGGGATGAAGTCCTTAAAATGGGCTACCTTGGGAAAAAGAAAAAGAAAAGAAAAATGAGTGCATTGGCCGAAGAGAGGGACTCAGTCCAATGCAGGTGTTCTCTCCAGAAGTGTCAGAGGCACATGTGGGCATATTTGCACTAGCCTTACTATGGTCCTCACAGCACAGCCTACAAATAAACAAGTCACCCAATTGGCATCAAGGCTCCCAAAATGCAGTTCATAAAGAGGCCTCTACGGCAGATAGCTTAACTTGAGTTTCAAGCCCTTAAAAGTGAACCAAAAATAAGTGATTACAATTCTACCGAGTGTTGCTTTTCCAGATTCCAAATACCTCCATGAATTAGAAATAAGTTTACAAGAGAAGGAATCCTCCTTGCCCAGAGAAAGAAACCATTGGGGAATCCAGTCAAGGAGCTGGCACAACCAGGGTACAGGCGCTTACTTTGTGAGGGAGGACGGGTTTGAGGCTCCTGCTGAAGTAGTTGAAGTGATCCCCATTTTTGTGGACCTGCACCCTCTCCCCATCATATTTGATCTCGGCGTACATGCCATTGGGGCACTTCTTCATGGCATACTCGATGGACTTGCAGGCTTCAGCCTTCAGGGGGAGAGAGAAGATACAAGATCAGGGGGAAATAAAGTGGAAAATAAAGATACTTTTCCCTGAGTTCATGAAGGAACCACCAGTTCCCTTGTGAGTATTTTTGTCCAGGGTCTCTGGTAACTAGTCCAAGTTTTCCTTTTCTTAATTACTCATTTACTTAGAATCATCTGCATATGCCCAGATAATTACAGGTTTTCGGTGCTTATCTCCTCCAGACACTTAAAGGTGTAAGAACTGTGCTTTTTGCAGGAGTGCACTCAGCCCAGAAGTAAATATTTGATTCGTTCAAACAAAAAGCCAAAGTTATTTGAATCTCTAATCCAGTGGAAAGCTAACAGCATTTCTAGAGAAAGGATCAACTTCTGGGAGGACAGCAAGCAAACACAGAAGTCACTTTTAAAAGCAAGTCACGATTTTAGCTTGGCAGCGGCACTGAAGGCGCAAGGACTGAGTACACTCAATATTGGCCTCTTGGTAGAAGACGCTTTATGAAATGGCATCAAACAAAAATCAGCACTGTGAGCTCACAGTGCCCACAGCCACTTCTCTGGCTGCTGATCCCTCCAGGGGAGGGTGTCTGCCAGCACCTCTCGCTGGGCTGGAGGGGAGCCAACATACCAGCATGGGCTGCACGGGGGTCATGAGCGAGGCCTGGACGCTCAGGGTTCGCTTCAGCCCCGGCACCTTCTCGGCCTCCTGCTGGTTCTGCAGCACCCGCTCCACCACATCCTGCAGGTTCCGCGACGCCTTGAACGCCTCGTAGGCGTTGGGATCCAGCGCATCCAGCCTGGGACAAAGCGGGGAGAGGAGGGGGAACGCGGATCAACATCAGCTCTGCTGCTCCTGGCTGAGGAAACCAGCGTTTCTGGTTTTATCTCGCAACGAACGTCAGACTTACACGTGCTTTGCTCCAGCATTCATTTTCAAGTCATGCTTAATTAGCCGGATGATGCATTTCAGGTCGTTGCCTGTGCACCTGAAGAACAGAAGGGAAGGTTCAGCAATGGTGGACATTTAACTGAAGCACTTTCCAGCTGAAAAGAAAAAACTGAGCCAGATCTCTTTAAAAGGAAAGGTCCACCCCTCATGGAGGGTTTAAACTCAAATGAGGGCACACATTACTAAAGACACCTCAGAGGCACAAGACAACATCCAAAAGGCTTTTTAGCATCTTTATGTTTGAATGCCAGTATTAATTCTGCCTCAGTGTTGATTTACCATCCAAAATGTATTTAATTAATGCATCAAGTCTTAGTGGTAGTAACATACTCAGCCTCAAATTAACACAAACCGAGCCAGACCAAGAATCTTTAACACCTCTTAATTGCATTTCCCAACATACCTAAAAAAAGCAACTTAATTAACAGTTAAACACCATTAAGGTAGTTCTGCAAGTCAGATGTTTGGTACGGATTGAACAGTGTCCTGACAGGCAAGGATGAAGTCCTCTGGTATGAACAGGAGCCATACACATTCTCTGTTGCTGGTCAGCAGTCAAGGTGTCTTAATCCCACCACTAACAGTGGCTTATGGATGTTAATTAAGTTCAGTTTCTGTGGCTGATGATTAACTTCTCACCTATTCCAGCTTGTAATCCATAGATAACCACTCCCAGTTGTAGGACAAACCTCCAGAGGCTGACTGCGTCCCTTACCTGCGACTGATCTGCTGCAGCACACTTTGCTGGTCATCCTCCTTAGTGAGCTTTGAGAGCTGGATTAGGAATTCATCGACCTCCTGGATGGTCAGGAGGCTTTTGGCTGCTGGAGGACAAGTCTTGCTCTGTTCGAAGAAGATGCGGACGGTCTCGGAAACGTCTCCCTGTCTCCAAAAACAACGAGCATGTGAATCAGAGTGGGGATGCCACTGGGGATTCAGCATGATTCCAGTATCCAGGATAACGGACAGGAATGATGCTGGGATTGCATGAAGAATTTGGAATCAAACATTCAAAGAAGCTGCAGGCATTCCATGCACACCTGAGCACTTGCAACTGTACCAGTGCAGCTTAATTGTATCCACCAACTGCACCTCACAGTGACACATCTTAATTGAATCCCAGTTTTTGATAGGCGATGTTACAAAAAGAGTAATATGAATCCATTTACAGGGATGTGCCAGACAACGCAGTTTAGACAAAGAGATGCAGCCCAACCTGTCTAGATATTTTAGTCTTGCTTTCTAAAGTTGGATTTAATATAGGTGAACCTGTATCTTTCTTTCTACTCAAAAATGATTTTCTAAAGGTTCCAGGTGGCAGCAAATGCCGTGAAAACTGCTAAAGCCAAGAAAAAACAAAATAAGCCACCAGCTCCCATTCTAAGAGTCAAGCTAACACTTTAAAATAGGAGTAAAAAACCCAAAGCATTACAGAATTTCCATAATCAAAGACTGAACAGCGGAAATGCAGAGAACTGCTGCCTGTACTCACCTGCTCCAGGTCCCGGACCATTTCGTCTTGGTTGCAGTTAAAAATCCTACTAAACAGCTTCACAATCTGCTTATCATTCAAGTTGTAAACTATTTTAATGACACCTGGTAACAGCAGCTTAATGGTCAAGTATATATCACCATGAAAACCATCTGGGGAAAATAAAAAGCACAGACCATTATAAGTGTGATAATTTATCTGCACATACAGGCTCTGGCTGGTTGTGCCCATTTGCATGACCCTGGGGATGAAACCCCACAGCTGGGCCTTCCTCTTTGCACCATTCTGCTCTGCTTCATGTGAAAGGAGATTTTTTTAGGGGAAATACCCACGATTTTCCTCCAAATGTGATCTCAGCACTAAATTTGGCACCTAAGAACGATCTCTGCAACGCCAGAGCGAGACACTCTTTTCTGAATTTGTTATTTAAACAGTTTGCAAACATTATCTCCACAGCTCAGAAATCACCACGGCACACAGCTGGGACTGCACAGCAACCTGATTTTATTTCACCCTTCCTTTTTGAAATAAAACTCTGAGGTTGACTTTGACAGGGCTTTCACACACTGACAATTCCAAGCAGGAACCATACCTCCTCCAGATCCCTTCCTCAGGAAGTCCTGGATGATCTGTGTTTTCACATTGTAGCTTGGCTTTTCAGCCACCATGGCACAGAGCTTCCGGAACTCCCGCAGCAAACAGTCCTTGTGCTTGGGATCACACCTGGCTGCAGACAGGCTGGACTTGTGGGAAGAGTTTGCAGAGGCAGCTTCTGAATTCTTTGGCTTGGCTGCATCAAACACAGAACAAGTTGCTTTTTTTAACAAGTACACAGCAGTGCAAATTTTGAAGATGCCTCTCTTTGGCAAGCTGAGAACATTCCCAGCACGCTGGAAAAGCTGCAGAACTGACTAATGACATGTGCTATCCCAAAATTTGTGACTTTACACTTTATTATCATTAACCCCCCTCCCCAACCATTTTTAAATTACTTTTATTTTTTACATTAAACCAGAATTTTCTGGGCCTTAATTCTACCAGACAAGTACGATTAAACCATGGTGAAAAGGAGTTCCAGCTGGCAGATGCCTCAGTTTTACCTCTACTTTACAAGCTTTTGCTCTTCACAGCAGGATGTTTTCATAAAATCATTTCTAAAATGGGGGGAAAGTATCCCCATCCCATTTTCTCTCCTTACATCAACATCCCTACAGGTGGTGATCTCTCTGGCTGCGTTGTGGCTACACGTGCTCTGGATAGTTTGGATCTACAGGTCAGTCAGAGCTCACACACCGAGTGCCCCTCTGGCAGCTGTTTCCCAGGACAAGGTGCTGAAGTGTAACATGAAGTTTTCCCTCCCATGAACACCACAACTGGGAATCCCTCACAACCATTTTTTTACAGATTTTGAGCTCCAAACTGGATAACCTTAGTCTATACCTTCAGTTTGACTGGAATTGGACAATGGATGAAGGCAGTATGGAGTCAGCGGGACATCAGCCTGACAATGGGGGTTATGGTAGAACCTTTGTTTCCTTGGGAACGCCAGAAACTCAAACATTTTTCAGGATGTTCTCTCAAGACTGACAGGCTAAGAAGGACACTGACAACTTCTGGCTTAACCACAATTTTAAAGGACTAACTAAGACTAAAGAATCTATAGATAAAAAACTACTGATCCGAGCCAAGTTAAAACTGTTATTAGAAGAAACTGATTTTCCAGAATCAGTTTCTTAAGCCTTACCTGTGAAGCCAGAGAACTTCTTTGGTGATGGATTGACAATATCTTTTGTAGTCAGTTGTCCTGTGGCAGTGAGTTTAGCCTGGACTATCACCTTTTTCTTCGGGGTGCTTCCAGCCTTGGAATTGGCTTCTGCAAACCAGCAAGGTTCAAACAGGCAGTCAGAAACAATTTCACACATCCCTCAACATATTACCTATGATATACTGATAACAAAGTCTTAAAAGAACTGGGAATTGGAGAAGAAAAGAAAAATAAATGGACTTTTTCGGATAACAAAAGTTAAAAGAATATGTAATTTATTAAAGATCATGGAAAAAGCTGAAAGTGGAAAATAACTGATGCTTTCTCCTGGGATCTATCTGCCCATGAATTAAACCACTTAGATCTTCTGCATAATCAGTTGTGACAAAGGAATCAAGAGGTGCCTCTGCAGAAGTGACTATTTCTTCCCTTTCCTACAAGGCTCAGACAGAGGATGAAGCAGCACTACCCACTTTGTCCCTAAGCCATACAAATACATCCACAAGGATTTCGTGGTCAAGGCACAGCCGGGTGGCATAACTTGAAAGCAGAAAAGTGCCCCAGATGCTGCCTTGTGTCTCACCTGAGATGTGCTTGTTGATTAATTCTTTATCCTCATCCTGCAGCTCCTCCCATCCCTCCAAGTCCGTTATGTCTTCGATTTTCTTGGTGGTGGCCCGGGCCTTGTCCAGCTTCTCAAACATGCACTTGACGTGGTACCACTCCTTCATGTCCCCGCCAGACTCCGTGAACGGGTTGGGGACAATCTTCCCGATGCGGCACACCCCCTTCACGATCTTCTCCTTGCACTTCTTGCAGCCGGCCGTGCCGCGCTTGGCATAGTCCACGCAGTACCTCTGCTCGGCCATGCCCTCCGCAGCCGTGCAGGCCGGGCGCGGCCAAGGGCTCAGCAACAGGGAGCAGGGGGAAGCCCCGGCCCCGCCGCCCGGCAGCGGCACGGGCTGTGACAGCAGCTGGCACCAGCGCCCGGCGCCGAGCCCCGCGCCGCGGGAGAAGGCCGTGGGCAAGCAGACCCGTGTGAGGGGGGAGAGCAGCCCTGCGCCCCTGCTGAGGGCCCGAGCGGCGTGCGACAGAGCCCTGCAGCCCGTGGGCAT